>JACERP010000613.1:0-47723 GCA_014080715.1 Scenedesmus sp. NREL 46B-D3
AGCAGCAGCCATGAACATGTGACCAGGATTGTAGCAAATTACACTGTTGTGCATAATTCACTGCTGGTGCAGCATGTTGGTCAAGGTAACGCAGGTATTGCAGCTGCCTGGCATCAGTGCTAGCACCACACAGCATGGTCAGTCGTGGCAGGGCGGAGCTCGGCATGTTCAGCATGGTGTGTGCTGCAGCTTGGTTGCACTGCTTGTGGCATCGCGACGCGTTGCCATTGTTATACCGGTATCAGGAGTTGTGTAGTGTGTATGGCATCAGATTCAAAACATTGGTGAGCTAACGAGCAGTTGCTCGTTGTGAGAATGGGCTTGGTTGCACTCCGAGCAGTGAGTCGACAGTTGGAGCCAATGTTCCGCTGCTGGGTTGGTGACACCTGCCATACATTATAAGGGCAGTGCGTCACACACAACCTGTTTGACATGATCTGCATGCTTGAACAGTACAAGGGGAGTCTGGTGAACGATGTGGAGTTCCTTCAGCGACCGCCTGACGATCCACTTGCTGTGGGTAGATGCCTGCTCTGTGCAGAAGGTCCCTGCTAGGAGACAGTGCAGGTCACTTGTGGTTAGCGCTGCTGAGTCAGCATTCCTCGTTTACCGTGCCAGGATGCCGATGCAACACTGGTTCCCTGTCAGTCCAATAAACAGCGTTTTCAGGCCGTTTGCGGTGGCTTTCACCATCATCAGCATGTCATCTCGTTGACATGGTGTCGGGCGTAAGTTACGCCTGTAACTTGACAGTAACACCAACGAGGCAGCATTTACTGTTGAACCGGCATGCATGATTGTGTTTGGTTTGTGCAGCGGCCTGTTCAAGCCCTCCGCCTAATTTCATATCGACCTCTGTGCTGAGAACTCTCTGTTCGTGCCGTTTGCACAATAGCTACACCTATACAACATTGAATTTACTTGCCGGTTGCACCACTCATATCACGGTGTGGTTGTAGTCCTCTTCCTTCTAAACTATCTCTGCCTCAGTCGTGCATTGAACGGCTGAGCCGCATCAAGTTTGTGCAAACCTCAACCACCATGTACCACATGCCTGACATGGCGTGCCGCAGAAAACACAGCTCAGTGACAGTGGCAGTGCTGCTGGTGATGGCATGTTGCTGCTGCCGCATGCAGCCTGCAGCCTGCAGGAGTGCGCTTTACACAACCAATGCTACACGTACAGAAGGAAAACTTAACGTGCACATCATCAGCCATACACACAATGACCCAGGGTGGCTCAGCAGCTATGCACAGTATCATCGGACGGTTGTGTTGGATTACCATACGATAGGTGGGTCTTTGGTGAGGCTCTGGACCCGTGCATGGCTGCAAAGCACACTGATTGTTCTTTACATTGCACACATATGTTTCTGCGTTGCAGAGTTCGCTGTTTTTACAACTGTCACCACCATCGCCTCCTGACGACCCCTGGGCGCTGCCACCATGCCACCAGCAATGCCCTTGCCACCCGTGTCGACTGCTTGGCGGCATGTGACGTGTCTTGGCGCCTTCCTGAGGCCCAACGCTGCTGCTGTTGCTGCTGCACACTGCTGCAGGCGGCGTGGAGGCGATCCTCGACACAGTGGTGCAGCAGCTGCTGGATAGCCCGGACAGGACCTTTGTTTATGCTGACCTGGCGTTCTTTATCAAGTGGTGGCAAGAGCTGCACGAGGAAACCAAAGCAGCAGTGCGTGACCTCGTCCAGCAGGGCCGCTTCGAGTTCACAGGGGGCGGCATTGTGCAGCATGACGAGGCCACCAGCCACTACAGTGGCATGGTCGACCAGATGAGTCTCGGCATGCGCTTCCTGCAAGAGGAGTTTGGCCACTCTCCAAAGATTGCATGGCAGGTGCGAGCAAGGCAGCCAGCGGCGATGCTCTGACCCAGTGGCCATTTCAGCGCTTGTCCTGCAAGTCGGCTGCGGTATGGCGGCCTTGCAGCAGCCTCTGTGGCTCCACATCAGCGATGGCCTAGTGACAGCAAACTGTGCTGGTGAATTGGCACAGCAGCTGTGTTACTGTTCATCATTGTTGTGCTGATTGCTGTTATGCAGCCTTCCGCAGCAGTTGATCAAATCTGCAGCGCTAGCGCTGTCATGAACATTGCTTCCGAAACCAACCGCCATGCAAGTGCTGCTGTTTCACCTTCTCCGTCTTGCTGTGCTGCTGCTCCGCTGGGTATCACATTTTGTGTGCAGCTTGATGGTTTTGGCCACAGCAACACCGAGCCGCTGCTAAAGTCCATGGGCGGGTTTGAAGCAGTGTTTTTTGGCAGGTGCGCTGAGGGTCTGGTGGGAGCTTGCATCGGAAGTGGCAGACAGCAGAAGAGGAATAACCAACAGGCTTGCAGCAGCTATGCTGGTTGTGTATCACCAGGGGTGCTTTGCAGAGGCCATGCGCTGAGCCTCTCTGCTTGGAGCTTACAGCAGCAGCAGCAGCAGCAGCAGAAGGTGCAGGGCACGCACTGGAACTATCATTGGCTTTTTCATGTGCCTTAATGCCAAACGCTTGGCAGTGTGCCCTGCACCGCCTGCCGTGTCAAGTGTGTAGTAACTTGCCAGTTTGATCTGCTGCTGCTGCGGCTTCACCAGGTGCAATGTGAAGATGTTTGGTATCGAAATGAGCGGGCCTAAGCACTGCTGTTGCCGCTGCCGCTTTCCTGCAGGTCTGACCATGCTGACATGGCCCAGCGCAAGCAGAACCACAGCCTGGAGCTTGTATGGCGCGGCAGCGAAGCGTATGGCAGCGAGACCGACCTGTTCACCTCTCAGTATCCCACAGGCAACTATGGTGCGTCATCTGCCGGCAGGATTATTGTCACTGGGGCCGCTGTATAGCTTGGGCCTGGGAAGCCACTAGCAATGACAGCAGTGACATTCGCCTCTTGTTGTCCTGGGGGTCTTGTGCTGGTGAGCGCTTGACGGCGGCGGTTGCGGTGTTAGGTTTGCCCAGCAACAGGCGGCACAGCACTGATATATTTTTATATCTGTATTTTTACCCCGCAGGACCTCCGTACATGGCGTGGTTCTTTGAGCGCCGTGACAACTATGGTGAGCGCAGCACGGTCGCGCAGCGAGGCAGCCGTGCGTGCACCGGCACCACCTGCGGCGGCTCCTGCGGTTGCCGGCTGCGGTGGCAGCAGCCTGAACACCTGCAGCGGCGATGGCGGCAAGCCTGTCTCATCCCTGTGGCACGGCTGCATGCAGTCGCACCTTTTTGGCCTGCCGCGCTCTGGTCCGATGTTGTTTACGGCCTATGTGATCTGCTGCTGCAGGCAAGTCCTTGGCCGACTCCGTGCAGGACGACCCGGAGACGCACAGCTACAACGTGCACAGAGTAGTAGAGGCCTTTGTGCAGAAGGCCGAGGAGTGGCAGGACTGTGTGCAAGGTGAGCGCGACAGGCAGATGACTTTGGTAAGACACCGCTGTTCAAACAATGCAGCACGAGTACTCTACACACTGCCGTTGCACTGCTTTGAGCTGCACATCGCCAAACATACTGCATGCGCTGCATGCTGGACAGCTGGCACTGAGCTGCTGCCGGCTGCTGCAGTACTGTCTGAGCAGATGTTTCAGGCGGCATGCACCAGGCAGACGGGAGTGCATGCTGCTGCCGGCTTTGTCAGTTTTTTGAGCAGTGCGTCCACCTGGGGCTGCTGCAGGCGATGACGTGTACTTCTTCATGGGCAGTGACTTCACCCACAGCGATGCACGCATGTGGTACCACAACGTTGACAAGGTGAGGCCCAGCAGGCGCTCAGGCACGGCGCTGCCAGGGTGCATCTGCAGTGCTGGCCCTAGTGCCATGCGCACACAGGCGGGCACTTCTGCGCCCTGAAGACGCCATGTTCAGTAGTGTTTGTCCACAGGTTCACTTCATCCAGACAGACCGAGGAGGAACCTCCGGCTGGCACTTCACCACACACATTTCAACTGCTGCTGCTGCTATTTCAACTGCTGCTGCTGCTACTTCAACTGCTGCTGCTGCTACTTCAACTGTTGCCGCTGCTGCTGCTGCTGGTGGTGTGGCGCCTCAAGTGCAGATGATCCACTACGTAAACAAAGATGGCAGGGTCAACGCGTTCTACAGCACTCCCTCGCGCTACCTGGCAGCCAAGCGTGCGACGCCGGGCCTGCAGCTGCCGCTCAAGACGGACGACTTCTTCCCGTACACGGACAACGAGCAGGGCACCAACTACTGGGCGGGCTACTTCACCAGCCGCCCCACCCTCAAGGCCCAGGTGCGCCGCAGACACTGAGCCAGCGATGGCCGCGCCACAGCATGTGAGCATGTCTGACTTTAATGCAGATTGAAGTCTGCGGCCGCGTTTGAACACACCGAGGTTCCAGGCCACCCAGGCGCTGTCGTGGCGCCAGGTCATGGTCCTGTTGCGTGCCAAAGCAGTGTTCCTGTGCAGAGACTCTCCTGCGGAACGCAGCCTACCGCTGTTTGCAGGACTACAGCAGCTGCACATGCGCCACAGCACTGCCTGATTGAGCCATCACCCACCCTACGCGGTGGCATCGCCTGATCAAATTGGCGCAGCAGCGCTCGCTACAGTTGCTGTCATCACTTTTGAATGCTGGCTGTGTGCCGAAGCCCGTCGTCGTGCATAGTCCCCTGCATGATTTGCTCTACTACATCCCACAGGGTTTGTGTTCCCAGTAGATCTGCAAGCGCCATGGCAGGACCTGGTCGGGCAGTTTTACTCGCGTGCTTCAACCTGGCTGGCCCTGCTGGCTGGCTGGCTGTGTGCAGGTCCGCCGTGGCTGGTCGCTGCTGCGCGCCACGCACCAACTGGAAGTGCTGGCACAGCTGCAGCCGGGCAGCAGGCACCTGGCCACCACCCGCGGCAACCGCTACCGCGGCGCAGCGGCGGCCTCTGAAACCGTGCAGCTGGCCCGCAGGCTGGCGCCGGACCATGACCCCGCTGTGCTGGAGTTTGCGCTGGCCACCAGCCTGCACCATGACGGCATCACAGGTGCGGCAGCGGCTTGAGGCTGTGAGCTGCTGTGTGCTCCAACACAACACATGTGTTATCGTAGCCGGAAAAGGGGCACTGCCGGGTGCATCGCTGGGCACGGCATTGGGTGAGGTGGTGTGTTGATGTGCCACCTTTCCCGGCAGCGGCGTGCTGCAGCGTACATCCGTGGCTGGAGTCCATAGTGAAAAGGACGTTGTGCACACACGCATGCCTGTTGTTATGTTTGTGCATTGCAGGCACCCAGAAGCTGGAGGTGACGCAGGATTACGAGCACTGGATTCACACGGGCATGGTCAAGGCAGCACCCAAGCTCCTGCAAGGGCTGCAGCAGCTGCTGTACCCTGACGTAGGCATGAATGCAAAGGCCCTACGCTCGCGCAGCAGCAGCAGCAGCAGCACCAGCACCAGCACCAGCACCAGCAGCTCCAGCTACGCCAAGGCAGCTCTGGTTGCCGCTGCTGAGATGCGCATCGGCACAATCTTCAGGCGGCTGTTGGCTCAGCACGAGCAAGAGCATATCGACTCAAAACCAGCAGCAACAGAGACAGAACTAGAGGAAGTAGAACCAGAAGCGGCACCAGTCAGCTGGGCAACAGAGATAGGACCAAAGGAAATAGAACAAGAAGAGGCACCAGTCAGCAGGGCAACAGAGACAGAACTAGAGGAAGTAGAAGAAGAAGAGGCACCAGTCAGCAGGGCTGCTGCAGACAACAGCAGCACAGGCAGTGGAAAACTGCCACTGCTCAGCATGTGCCTGGCCCTCAACTCAAGCCTGTGCAGCAGCTCTGTCATCCTCTCCAAAGCCAACGGTGGCTTTCTGTTGGTCGTCTACAACCCGCTGTCCTGGAGCTACAAGTGGGGTGTGCGCGTACCCGTGGAAGCCGGCAGCTATGCGGTGACAGGGCCGGACGGTCAGCCTGTGGAGAGTCAGCTGCTGCCTCTGCCAGATGGCGTGCGGCTGGTGTGGCCAGCGAGCGAGGCAGCGACAGAAGACGAGAACAAGCCAACTGCTGACCTGGCAGTGATGGTGTCGGCGCCGCCGCTAGGTCACGCAGTGTACAAGGTTGTGCGGCTGGCAGAGCAGCCGGACAGCAGCAGTGCTGACACAGCTGCAGCAGCTGGCAGCCATGCTAAGCAGGGTGCAACCCAGCACAGCTCCACAGCAAGCGAGTGGATCCCGCTGGCTGTCAACGGCGCAAAGAGCAACACACAGCAACCGTTGACCCTGTCAAATGGCAAGCTTCAGTTGAAAGTGGGACCAGCGGGGATGAGCAGCGTACGTGTTGGCCGTCGCAGCATGGCCTTCAATGCAGGATTGATTGACTACCAGAGTGATTTTACGGGATCCGGCGCATACATCTTCACTGCCAATGGCAAACCCAATGCGCCTGTGCCTAGCGAGGTGACTGTCGTCGAGGGGCCAGTTCTGCTGGAGGTGCGGCAGCGGTTTGTCGGCACGCCTGGCGCTCTGACGACCCGCCTGTGGGCTGGGCAGTCTCATTTGGAGGTGGAATGGACGGTCGGGCCGCCACCTAATGAGGGCATCGAGTGGGAGGTCTTTGTGCGCTACAGCAGCGACGTTGAGTCCCAGGGTTTGTGGTTTACGGACGCCAACGGACGGGAGTACCAGCAGCGGCGGCGGCAATTCAGGCCGTCATTCAGCCTTCCTGAAAGCTCTGTGCTACTCGGAGGCAACATCTACCCAGTAACGACTGGATGCTATCAGCAAGATGGGAGATCAGCAATGCACGTGGCTGTTGACCGCGCGCAGGGCGTGGTGTCACTGGCAGATGGGCAAATGGACGTGAACTTGCACAGGGCCAGCGCAAGTGATGACGGCAAGGGCATGTCGGAGCCGTTGATCGACAACAACGCAGCCTCCGGCACACACATTGTGTCATTTGGGTTGGCGGATGGCGGCGATGCTGGCAGTCCGCTGCAAACAAGGCGCCACTATGAGCAGGTGAGCACTGCAGCTGACACGCATGTTGGCCGGGTGCCGTGTGCTGGGGGCTGGAGCCTGTTGTCGAGTGACACGCACAGGTGTGCACAGGTACCAGGTTGCTGCAGGGTGCGGTCAAAATGGACAGGGAGACAGCCAAGTACTGGACAGTGCTTGCAGGCGCATCAACAGACAAACCCTGCCTTGGGGACCCAGCTCTTGGCAGCGATGCAAGTGCAGGAATGTTCTGCAGTGCACCTCAAGCATATGCTGTCATGCGGCGCATGCTCGTCGCTTGCACTCCAGACTCGCCACCACCTAGTGCAGGGCCGTTGCATCACTGCCGCCTGCTGGTTGCGCTGTTGGCCTGCAGGTGCTCAACGACCCCCTGCAGCTGGCATTCAGCGCCATTCCAGCTCCCAACATGCAGTACCAGCCCACGTCAAGCGGCCTCGCCGCCGACAGCCTGCCACCCAACGTACACGTCCTCACCAGCAAGTGGCTCAGCTGCGACACAGTACTGCTCAGGCTGAGCCACATGTTCCAGGCAGGAGAGCACCCGGCCCTCTCACAGGAAGCTGGCGTGCGGCTGTCGGCAGTCGCGCAGCTGCTGCGGCTGGACGTCACGGGCGCCCAGGAAGCCACGCTGTTTGGCGAGCGGCCGCTCAGCAGCAGCGACGCAGCGCGGCCCGCCTTCAACCACAGCCGCGTCCTGACAGAATGGCGGCCGCCGCTGGCGTTGCCGGCTGCCCGCCTGAGCTTCACGAGCAACCGCCTGGTCGGCAGCATCGCTCTGGACGCGCGCCTGACGCTGCGGCCCATGCAGATCCGGGCGTTCTTCCTGGCCGTGCGGCGCAACCCGGGCAGCACCTGCGTCGATCCTCCACCTCTGCGCGAGCGCGTTGCTACAGGCGGTGCGGCGCACGCAGCTGCCGCAGCAAGAGCGGGAGCAGCCGGTGCTTTTGCCGATGCGGCAGCCGCGCTTGAGTCAGCCGCTGTGCATGAGGCACGCACCATGTCTGGATTGCTGTTGAGTAAGCGCATTGATCCTGTAGTGCCAAAGGCTGCGCAGCTGTCGCATGGTGTGCTGCTGCTGTTGCTGCTGGTGCCGGCCAGTGTTGCGTTGGGCATCGCCTGGTGCATGGTAGGGCAGCGCAGCTTACTCAGGCCCAGGGCAGTCAGCCCGCAGCATGCTAAGCTGAGCGTAATTTGAGCATGGTGTATGGGTCTTGCAAAGCTTGGTTGCAGCTGGCATGTTACTGCAGTTAGGCATGGCAATCAAGTGCATTTAGCAATTTCTGTATTGCACAACACAGCAATTATTAAACGTGGTTGAGGATCACCCGCTGTTGCAGACATGGCAACATTGTACCCTGAACTCTGAATGTATATTGTGCCGTGTGCAAGCAGCTTGCGTTGGCACTCTTTTATTGCCGGCTAGGTAATTGCATACAGCAGTGGGCAGCCTCAACGAAATGGACAGGCAGCAAGCCACTCTGCGACCGCTTGGCAGTGCCCACGTTAGTGAAATGTCGGCGTGCAGGCGATTGCTTCCATCATAGCAATCCAGCAAGAGGCTTGCAGTGACTCTGTATGTGCCTGCATGTGGCTGCATGTGCAGAGCCTGCTTAAGTGTGCAACCCACACCCATGGCCATACGATGAAGTTAAATTAGCCTTTGTGTTGCACATATCTTGATCCTTTGTGTTGTGATGGGTTCTGCAGGCGATGCCAATGCCAGCAAGTTGCTGGACAGATACAGTGGCTGACTATTACTTTCTGACGATCTGATTTTGACGGCCACTGCATATGATATGGTGCGCATGCGGTGAGCAGACACTGTGAAACTAAGGCGCAGTTGCACTGGCACACGGCAGAAGTGGGTCGGGTGGGTAGGGTGGGTGGAACCGGGGAAAAGGGCTGTTGGGCAACCCGACCTTGACCATGACTGCAAACAGGCATCAACGGTTAAGCACTTGTGCGCGCGCCTGTCTGGCTATCCATCAGACAGGGCTGCGCTCTGGGTGTGATGCAATGTATGCATGCGGCACGCACACGCTTGAGCACTGTTGGTGGTGTTTCTTGTGCTGGGGTGTTGATGCCACTGAAGCGCCTAGCAGGCCGAGGGAGCTGAACATGTGAATGAACCGCTGGCACACAACAGCACAACATTCACATCTAAGTTGATGGCAACCTTGCTGCTGCATGGAGTTCATGTTGCACAGCTTTGCTCTGTTGGCTTGTGCTGGGTTGTGGCTCTCCATCAGCATCTTGGGCTACTGCTCAGAAGTGTGGGCCCCTGCACTGCTTCATGGTTGCGGAAGTGGGCCGCAGAGTGTTGCCAAGGCGCTCAGCAATGATGTGCGAGTGGTGCAGTTCATGTTTTGCGTATGTTGGCTGGGCGGGTTTGCAAGTCTACTTGCAGGCAGCTGCTATGATTGGCCGCCTAGTGACTGGTTGCTTTTAGCAATGCAGGAGAACAGAGACCTCAGTATGCGCACCTACCCAAGCAGCGCTGATCAGGGCAGGCAAAAGTCCTTGTGGTTCTAGCAGTTTAGGTCCCTTGTGTGCACGCTGCATACCCGCACGGGCACGTTGGGCGACATACCTGATCCACTGGTTGGTCTGCACTGCCTTGAGGAGTCTGAAATGAGCAGTGTGCATGAGGCTTTTCAGTCTTGGTTGTATCAGCAGTGGCATGATTTACCCACCGATCCCAGGGTTGCTGGATCTGATACTGTCATGCAGTCAACGTACGAGAGCCACTTTGCATGCTCGCCATTTGATGAGCTGGACATGACTAAGCCATCTAGCTGGTGTCCAGACTATGTACACAACACTGCTGGCCTCAACAAGGTGCACTTGTTATCAGTGATGACTTACCAGCCATCACTGATGCAGTTTCGTTTGGGTGCTCATCAGTTACGTGTGGCTACTGATCGGTGGGAACGTATTGACAACAGCTTGCTGCCCAGACATCAGCGGCTTTGCACCCGATGCGCTGCTGGCCAGGTTGAAGATGAGTTCCACATGGTATTTTGTTTAGTTCATGTTTTTGCGTATGTTGGCTGGGCGTGTTCGCAAGTCTACTTGCAGGCAGCTGTTGTTGCGTGAATTTGGATGCAAACCCCTGATCAGTGGTTGGTTCACAGCTTGCTGGGACCTGTGGGACCGGGTGGTATCATGGCCGCCTAGTGACTGGTTGCTTTCAGCAATGCAGGAGAACAGAGACCTCAGTATGCGCACCTACCCAAGCAGCGCTGATCAGGGCAGGCAAAAGTCCTTGTGGTTCTAGCAGTTTAGGTCCCTTGTGTGCACGCTGCATACCCGCACGGGCACGTTGGGCGACATACCTGATCCACTGGTTGGTCTGCACTGCCTTGCGGAGTCTGAAATGAGCAGAGTGCATGAGGCTTTTCAGTCTTGGTTGTATCAGCAGTGGCATGATTTACCCACCGATCCAGGGTTGCTGGATCTGATACTGTCATGCATTCTACGTACGAGAGCCACTTTGCATGCTCGCCATTTGATGAGCTGGACATGACTAAGCCATCTAGCTGGTGTCCAGACTATGTACAACACTGCTGGCCTCAACAAGGTGCACCTGTCATCAGTGATGACTTATCAGCCATCACTGATGCAGTTTCGTTTGGGTGCTCATCAGTTACGCGTGGCTACTGATCGGTGGGAACGTATTGACAACAGCTTGCTGCCCAGACATCAGCGGCTTTGCACCCGATGCACTGCTGGCCAGGTTGAAGATGAGTTCCACATGGTATTTTGTTTACTTCATGTTTTTGCGTATGTTGGCTGGGCGTGTTCGCAAGTCTACTTGCAGGCAGCTGCTGTTGCGTGAATTTGGATGCAAACCCCTGATCAGTGGTTGGTTCACAGCTTGCTGGGACCTGTGGGACCGGGTGATCTCATGGCCGCGTAGTGACTGGTTGTTTTTAGCAATGCAGGAGAACAGAGACCTCAGTATGCGCACCTACCCAAGCAGCGCTGATCAGGGTAGGCAAAAGTCCTTGTGGTTCTAGCAGTTTAGGTCGCTTGTGCGCACGTTGCATACCTGCACAGGCACATTGGGCGACATACCTGATGCACTGGTTGGTCTGCACTGCCTTGAGGAGTCTGAAATGAGCAGTGTGCATGAGGCTTTTCAGTCTTGGTTGTATCAGCAGTGGCATGATTTACCCACCGATCTTAGAGTTGCTGGTTCTGATACTGTCATGCATTCTACGTACGAGAGCTGGTTTGCATGCACATCATTTGATGTGTTGGACATGACAAAGCCGTCTAGCTGGTGTCCAGACTATGTGCACAACACTGCTGGCCTCAACAAAATACACCTGTCGTCACTGATGCGTTTTCGCCTGGGTGCACATGACTTGCGCGTGGCTACTGGTCAGTGGGAGAGGGCTGGCAACTCCTTGCTACCCAGACATCAGCGGCTTTGCACCCGATGCGCTGCTGGCCAGGTTGAGGATGAGTTCCACGTGGTATTTGAGTGTGATGCTTACGAGCTAGTCCGGGAGCGTTTTTGGTGTCTGTTTGATGAGTTCGGTGGTTGGCAGAACCCAGATGGCTTAGCAAACACAAGCGGGCGATGTTTGGCAGACTTTTGCGGCAAAGACAGAGTAGGGTTGCTGCTGTCATCCACAGTTGCTTACTGGTACGTAGCGATCCAGAGTTGGCACATTTGTTGCTTCCCAGTGATGGCATTACTAGTAGTGCTTTTGAAGTTACTGATTCTATGAGTTCTGAGCTCTCTGAGCTTGTTGAGGTTGCGGTTTCTTTCGGTTCATGGTCTTCTTTTGAGTTTTGTGGACCCCATGAGCCTTGTTTGGCTCCTTTGCGGGTGGGCCAGTGGCCCTACTTTGGTTTTTGGTAATTTGTAATTGAACCTTATAAGGGTGGTGCTTACAAGTTGGTCCGGGAGCGTTCGTAATATCTCTTTGATGAGTTCGGATGTTGGCAGAACCCAGGTGGCACAGCACACCCAGGCGGGCGATGGCTGGCAGACTTTAAGCAGCAAAGACAGAGTAGTGTTGCTTCTTTCACCCACAGTTGCTTATAAGTATAATCACTGGTACGTAACGATCCAGAATTGGCACATTGTATCCTACTTTGGTAATTCGTTAGCAAACCCGCGCGGGCGATGTCTGGCAGACTTTATGCGGCAAAGACAGAGTAAGGTTGCTGCTTTCATACACAGTTGCTTACTGGTGCGTAGCGATCCAGAGTTGGCACATTTGTTGCTTCCCAGTGATGGCATTACTAGTAGTGCTTCTGAAGTTACTGATTCTCTGAGTTCTGAGCTCTCTGAGCTTGTTGAGGTTGCGGTTTCTTCTGGTTGATGGTCTTCTTTTGAGTTTTGTGGACCCCATGAGCCTTGTTTGGCTCCTTTGCGGGTGGGCCAGTGGCCCTACTTTGGTAATTCGGTAATTCGGTAATTCAGATATTCGATAATTTGGAAAAAAAACAAATGTGCTGGCACCATGCAATGATGCAATACGCAGCAGCACTCTGGAGCTGCCAAAAAGCAGAGTCACCCGGCCCCCATCATGCGAAGCTGCGTATGCAGGCAAGCTGACGCCAACTATGTCTGTACTGTCTTTTAACACACTGCAGCCGCTGCTGCCGTGGCGGCACAGTACAGTGGGTGGCGCCAGCTTTGCTTGCATGCGCAGCCTCGTATGCAGGGGTAGGAACACTGCTTGCTTGCTTGCTTGCCCTTTGCTGCTGCGTTGGAGTGCTTCTTCTTCTTGACTGCTGTAACAAGACTCAGCACTAAAGCAAGCCTGGCAAGCACAGCAGACGTCCCTGACTGAATTTCTGATGCAAGCACTGCTGGCATCACCCACTGCATTGATGTGTCTTGGCAGTTGCTCTGATTTAAGCAAGTGGTACTCAGGGCAAGCGTCCTTGAGGAGCCACGCTGGATGACTATATATTATCCATTGCAAGGTGACGTCGTGTAACATCCAAACTGTGACTGCGCATGCAGACATGCTCTGTTGGCAGTGCCGCTACCAGCTAATCTGATAGGCACCGCCAAATCGTCATGGCGTGACAAAGTGGCTGCAATCCTGCATGAATATGGGGAGTTGCCGCCCAGACTATATGTCAAAAGAGACAGCACGCTAAGGCAGCAGCATGAAAGCCAGCAAGCCAGCAGTGTTACCCGACCCCTGCATGCAAGGCTGCCGCATGTAAGCAAAGCTGGCTCCACCCACTGTGCTGCGCCGCTGGTTGTACTGATGAACACGTTGCAAGCATCCAAGTCCAGAGTAGTTGCTTCGGGGGCACCAACACTTCCGCGTACAGGAAGCACAGGCAAGAGGGCTGCCAAACCTTCAATCTCCTGCGCAAATTACCTGAAGCAAACGTAGAAAAGGCAGCGGCAGGGGGCTCGTTACTGGGCTGGTGCCCCAGAGAGCGTGATCCTGCCGCCCTGTCTTAAAGATCCCCTTAAGACAAGCTTGTACTCCAGTAAGATGTCACCCAGACTGGAACCCCAGAGCTCAATCACGCGGCATCCGCAACGACGTGTCAACTTAGCAGTGACAACCTGCACGAAAACACAGCAGGCAGCAAAACAAGAGTACCAGCAGCGGCAGGTGGCCATCATCATGCATTTGCAAAGGCATGCATAGGGACACCAAGTGCATGTCAAACTGTCACTGTCTGCTGTACTGCATGCATGAAGTGTTCCCCCACCATCAGAAGTCCCCCCTGTCTTTTGTACAGCAGAGCACCGGTGCCGGGCGGTGATACTATACGCACGCATTCGGCAAGAGTTACAGCAGTTGGTGCGATCATCGCACATCTAATAATGAGTGCAGAGCAAGCGTGAAGGGTTTCACTGACAGAGATAGGAAGGGACCATGACTACAACAAACAATTACACGTTTTTCTAGCAAGAGTGACAACCCAAAAGAAAGGGGAGCCGCTCCCAGACCACCTTCAGTGGTTCTTAACCGGTGGGCGCAGGCCCACAAGCTAGGGCCAGATACGGCCAAAACCTTGAACGCAAGAGCGCTCGCTTGACAGATCTCTCATGCAATGATCATACCCAAACCCTAATCACTGATGGCCCTGAGCTGGACCACAGCGTCAGTGCACTCCCGCGTGGGATGAATCCTCCCACAAGGGCACTGCCAGCCCACACCAGCAATCATAAACGGCTCACTAGAAACCGGATACATCTGCTGTAGGCGTTGCTGTCTCATGAGTGACTGCTGCTGCCTGTAGTGGGAGGAGGAACGGGAGAACCGCAGGGGAGCCCCTACGGCCTCAGGGTGTGTAACCCTGTAGACCATAGAACGCCATGCGCCCCTCATAAGACAGTAACCACGCAGGTCATCCATCTGATGAGGGAGTCCCAGCCCCTGCAAGTCGCTGTGTACACAATCCTGCCACCGAACTGGAGGCCGGCCCCATGACTATTTTATGTTAACCATGACAACAAAAAATATATAACTTCCACACGTTATTCAGGTACATGCTAACGTTTTCTACAGCGGATACCTGGTGTTCCCCGCTGGGGCTGTTTGGTGACCTGCAATCAGAAAAAAATTTGGTGACCTGCAATCAGAAAAACCGCAGAGCAAAGCAGTAGCAGCAGCATCTTATGAGATGGAGCAATGATTTATAAAGTCTTCAACGTCATGACAAGTCAATAGGAGCAGCACTGTAACGTAGCAGCAAAACAGCAGGCAAGGCAGCAGTGAGCAGGAGCAGCACGCTAATGTATCAGGAAAAAAGCAAGCAAGCAAGCAGTGTCACCTTGCAGTACACACAGAGCAGGCAGTGGTGAACAAAGAGCAGTACCGTTAATTTTGCAGAACATAAGTGGCGTGTCAAAAGGAGCAGCAAGTGGCACGTGACAGCGCAATATGAGGCCGTGACAATTGCAACACTACACCACATGGTTTTCTTTACATGCTTATCAACTGGACACCTCTTCCAACTCCTCCATGTCAACATCTGAATCCCCAAAACCCATATCAACCGAAGACAGTGGCAGTTCTTCTCTGTATGATGCTGGTGGCAGGTGCTCCCAGTCATCACCAACAGCTTGCATCTGTTGCAGGTCATGAACTGTGCTCCATATATCTACCAGCAATGCATGCAGGCTCATCTCCCCTACAGAATAATAGATTATAGCGACATGGCGATGCAGTTTTTTCCGCAGTACACGCATACAATAACCCCTGGTCTCCATACGGACCAGCATTTTTGCAACTTCCAACACAAACAAAGAGCGCTTGGTGATCAACGTTTGAAAACCATGCAACTGTGACACCAAGATATTATAGCCGGCAAAAGGGAGATATAGCACTGGAAATGTGCGTGTAACGGACTACGGGGATGCCTGCATAGCACGGATCCATATGGATGCATGCGCTTGTCATACAAGCGCGTAGCAGATGTGATCAGCCAGGTGCTGCCGCCTGGGGTCTCCACCAGCTCGCCGAAGACACAATGTCAACATCTAATGTACAAAACGACCACACACTCTTGCTCGGTGTGTGTTCCGACACCAGGAATTCACCTTCTAGAAGGCAGATCTGCTGGCTGCCTGTCAGTAGGACAACCGGGGTAGATCCCATGAACACGACCACCCATGATAGGGTCATTGCAATACAGCAGCTGTGAGATATAACTGTTATGGCCACAAGTCAAATCATCTACAAACCGCACGGTGCATTTAAACTAATGTACCAAAAACACGGTTTGACTCCACAACTCCCACTCCTGCGCCGCATCAGGGCCTGATAGTTCAGGCAACAGTACACCCCCGTTGGTAGGCTGAGCTAGCAAAGCAGCAATGACATCTGGAGGCTGCCAATCTGCAGGATTCGGGGATGGTCTGTAGCCAGCAAACAAGCAGCACCTGTCAAACAAACTTGCAAGCCTGAGCAGAAACTTGTGCTCATAGTAAAACAAGTAAAAATTGGCCATGTAAACTGCTGGGTTGATGCCCATCGGTATGCCACGCGTCTGCTTGTAGTAACGACCGCCAAACTGCACATAAGAATGCTTCGTTAATAACCGTAATATAGAACACGCATGTTGCAGGTCAAACAAGTAAAATTTACCTTTGTAGGCATCACACCCTAACCGATCATTCAAACGATAATGTGAGCCTGCTGTACGCACTGCAGTTAATGGGTACCGAGCATGAACCCCCGCCAGGGAAGTCCACCAAACGGCAGGCTGGTATTTGTCCTTGAACACCTGTAGCACCTGGTGCGCTGCAGGTACAGCAGCAGTAGCATGCAGTTCCCAAACAGACGTCAGCACCGCACTGAGCTTTTCATTCATATCGGCTATGTCAATGTTGGTGTACAAACGCACAACATCATAACCCTGCCACCCTCCACTAGCCATAAACGCAGGCAGTGACGGAGGACTCGAGTTGAACAACTGGACAGTCCGCACCACCTGTGCACATTGTAATGCATACCAAGGTGGCTCCATAGCCCAGTCCACACGAAACCGCTGTAGCACCGCAGACCATGACCTGCACAAATCAGGCTGTACCGCACGGAACATATGTGTAAGCCACACCGCAGGCTTCTTCAATCCATCTGCCCCACTGCAGGCAAGAAAACACAATGCAACAGGAGACTTTGTGCAATTTCACCGGAGCTGCTTCGTACGGTAGAGTATGCAGCAGGTCACGTAATCTGTCCTCTGTCAAGCCCTTATACATGCAACCGGCAAAAGCAGTAACTTGCTGGAGCAGCGAATCCACAATGCGGGCTACTGCTGACTGTGTTGCAGTTGCCAACTGCTCCGCATAGAATTGACCACTGCCAAGATCTGTCAGTAACTGTTGTATATAGTGCTTTTTGCAGACCACCACATAGTTGTTACTCAGTTTATCTGCTGTTGTTAAAACAAAATGTTCATGCAACCCAGTGACAAACGCATCATATTGATGCAGCCACGGCGTGAATGCCGTACCCTGTGCACGTGGTCTGTCTTTGCAGGTGAAGCATTGACCATTTCGAAAACGTGGAGTATGCCAAAGAGTGTGGCGCAGGTTTTGCAACACCGCCTTTGACCACTCATTATAATATGCATGCTGCTGTCCAAACTGTGTAAACGAAGAACTCAAATCCTGATACACCTGCTGCCTAACCTCTGCCGTCATAGTAAACGTCATGGACATAGGCGGATGTTGCGAGCCATGGCAGAACAAGCGACCTAAACCCTCAGGGCAGGTTGGACCCAGCACAGCAGGTGAACACAACACAACATGGCCACACGGCTGTGATATCAAACCGTGTTGCTGATAGTAATGTCTCAATGGCCCTTCACAAGCACAAGGAGCAGATAGTATAGCAGCCGCCTCAGCAGGAGTCAAAAATTTTGCCAAACGTGCATGGTTGCAGAACAGATGGGTAATATGATGATGATGATGATGGTTGCAGAACACACGACCCAGCGGCTGACGATACTGGTACCCGATGGTGGGCAATGGTTTGTGCTGCACCTGAAGTGGTAGTGCTGCTGTTGCAGCATCACAATTCATGGCACCTGTAATATCCAAATGCTGGTTTATCAAATCCCAATACATTGTAACAAGTATATGTGAGAAGACCATATGTATGTATGGTTTGACATGAGAGAAGGCATACACTAACAGTCCTATTACATTTTGGCAGCAAATCTGCTCAGCTAAGACCAGCAGGCACCCGATCAGAGCCGTCAGACAAGGTATGTTGACCAAGAAACAGCATCCACATGATGCTGCGCAGCAAGAGGCTGGCTGGCAGCCTGCCTTGACGCCACAAGCCTCGCCTGGCACCCAGATGCACTACCATGAGTACCGCCTCTCGGTCAGCAACAGCGCACACGGGTCAAGCGCTGCAGGCAACAGAAAGGCCATGTCCCGGCTTGTGTGTAGCGTCAGCTCCTTAGTGGGTGGGCCTGTGGCCCTACTTTGGTATTTGGTATTTGGTATTCCAGCGCGGCATGTGCGGCTATGCAGCCGCATACAGAATCGTATCAACGTGTCTGCATCTGCATTAGTAGGGGTGGCTGGGCAGCAGGTACGTGCCAGATTGGCGGCAAGTAGCAGCCGTTGGGCTGAGGCGTGCAGTGGCTGCGCTGCACAGCTGCAGGAAGGCTGGCAATGGCACACAGTCACACAGATGGTGAACGCACCCTCTATTCAGCAGCATGCAGCATACCCCTCAACGTGATGCATGGGGGCCGGTTGGGCGTGGGATCGCCGCTCACGGAATGGTCCACCGTCACCACTGCTGCTGGTGTCGGGCGGTGCCCCAGGCAGCAGCAGCAGCAGCAGCTGCGTCACCTACCATGTCCCACAGCATCTGCTGCTAAGACAATCCTGCAGAGCCAGGGCTCCTCATGTGAGGGGCTGCATCACCTGCTGGCCACTTTTGGTGCTGGTTTCAATGCCGCTGCTGCCGCTACTGCTGGGGGCAGCCCCAGCTGCGCTGCTGCGCCCAGGCCAGCCAGCCTCTGTTGGACACAAACATCCAGAATGCACAGAAGAGCATTCAGCGGTGAGAGGATGCCTTGACACAACACAGGCATGCTCAGCTGACTGTCATGCATGTTCGGGGCCTGCACAACTCAACTGCTAGCAGCTGCAGATACATCCTTAAACAGTTATGTTCAGCTTCACGCCCGTGCCCATGGTGGCCGCCACCCTTACACCTCCAGCAGCCCGCCGCAACCCACCCACAGAGCATCATGTGATGCAGCTCTTCACCCATCACACAGTGCCCCCAAGTCGCATCGGCCACTCCTCTGCTAACCCAGGCCCACACATACTTGAAGCGACAAGCATGTTTCACTTGTTGAGCAGCAATACCTGTCAGTCTGCACAGGCGGCCACTCACCCCGGTGACCCATGCCCACAGGAAGTTGAAGCCGCCGATGCGCCCAAACACATCGAGCACCTCCCCGCACACGTGCAGCCCCGGAAGCAGCTGCATCGTGCAGGCAGGCACCAGGCAGGCAGCAGGCCAGCCCAGCAGGTGGAAACATGTGAGCGAGTGCGCAGGGCGGCAGGCTGTCAAGGGGTGCTGCGTGAACTAATGCGACTGCACACACCTGCAGCTGCGGCGGCAGCTGCAACTGGAACAACAGCCAGGCAGACAGGCAAGGCATGCATGCATGCCGGCATTGGTAACACAGCAGGCCTCTTGCAGGAGCCGTTGTGCGCATTGTTGCGTGGGGAGCAGCAGGGCAGGGGATTTCAGACATTGCGGCTGTGGCAGCAGCTGGGCAGTCCCTGCTATGCGCAATTCAGCCAGCCACCTGCTGACACCGACAGCCTGCTCCTTCGCTCCTGCCGCTTCCCTGTAGAGCTGCTGCTGTCACAGACATCATGTGACGTTTATCACACAACTACAGATTCGGCTGCGCCATGCACCCTGCTACTCAGGCGGCTGGCCCTCGCCCCGTGCCTACTTAGAGCTGATCATTGCAGTGCACATTCAAACCAGAGATAACACGGAGTGCACGTCATACGATCATAAGCTTACCCTGCTCTCCATGGTCTTGCAGTCCACCTGTTCAAGCGGCACGCCGCCGCCTGTCACTTCTGCCTTTTTGTAGCCCTCGTGGCTCGTGATTGGCAGCGGCCAGGCCGTCAGCGCGGTCAGCAGCGCCTGGCGCTCCGCCTTCTTTAGCTGGCTCATCTGCCGGCTCGACACGCCCACCTCTATGGCCAGGGCTGCCGCCAGGCGTTCCTGCAGGGACACCACCAGCCACACAGCACTCCAGTGGTGACCAGATGCGCGGCGCGTCCCTGGCACACCGACCTTTTGCTGCTACACGTCTGGCATTGCCAGGGCATCTGCAAGCCGTGGGTGCAACAGCGCGCATTTCAACACCGGTGCCAAGGACAACACTCAAACCGCCTGGGGTGCGCGCCAGGCCCACCCAGCATCACTGGTGCCGTGGGTGGGCTGATGATGGCGGAGAGGAAGGTGGTGCCCGAGGATGCACAAGCCTACATTGGCGCCCACGACTGTAACAAGATGGGTGGCAACAACAAGGGCTCACAACCTGATGAAAGAGTTGGGCTCCGGGGGAGTTAGACGCTGAGACACTCTGTTCAGTAGAAGGAGTACTTGTATGGCGTCGATGCCCACTACCTAGGCATTAACATCATATGAGTTGCAGCTTCTCCTGAACAGAGTCGCTCAGAGTTCAAGTCCCCGGGAGCCCAGCTTTCATCATTCCAGCTCACGTAACTTCTATCTAGCCACCGTTACACAGCCACATGTTGACACCGTGCTCATCTGGGGTCGCCATACCATCGAAGACGGTGACTGGACCACGTGTAAATGATCAGTTGCAAACACCCGCACACCACAGCGGGCGCGCTGCAGGGCGAGCACCGATCTGTTGCCCAGCAGGCCTGCGGCTACAGTGCACACGCATGCGATGGACCAGCCGCCTCGCATGGGTGTTCCTGACGGATCGCCATGCTCGCGTGATGTTCTGTACCGCCGCACGGGTGGTGACTGTGTCTCAGCCTGCGCTATGCCTGATTCAACTTTGATGTCATTTGTATACGGGATTTGGATGAGACACGCTGCCGTCGCCGTCGCCGCCGCCTCACCCTGACGCCGGCCTTGCGCAGCACACTCTCCACAGTCGCTGCGCCGCTTGCTGCCGCCAGGCGCTGCTGCCACACCTCAGCGCCCTCCCCTGACCAATCGACCAGCAACCCTGCGCAGCAGCAGCAGCAGCAGCAGCAGCAGCAGCAGCAGAAGCAGCAGCAGCAGAAGCAGCGGCAGCAGCAGCATGTATGGGGAACTGCCAGCCCAGATTCCAGTGAAAGGTTCAGGAGCTGCAGCAGGCAGTGTGACCTTGCTGTTGAGATGGTTTCCTGGCCACTAGGCAACAGGTGCCTGATTAAGCCACAGCCGGAGCTTGCAATGCAGCCAGTGATGGCACACAACTGGCTGACAGGTTCACCTACAACAAGGTAGCACCTGAAATGATACGCACATTGAAGCAGCAGGAGCGACTTACTGGGCATAGCTGCAGGCTGCTGCTGCTGCTGGTGGTCCAGCTCCCGCACCAGCCAATGGCTCAAGTCCAGCACCGCAGGCCCACTGTAGCCCTGCAAGCAGGCAGCAACAGCCACAGCCAGGTACGTGTCCTGTTCCGTCAGTGCACAGCAGCAGCACTGCACCAGTTCAGCGACATGTGGCTGGGCCAGGTGGCTGCAGCAGACGAATACAACAGCCACCAACAACAGCCAGCAGCTAGTCATGAACACACCTTGTGGCTGGCGACCAGGCCTCCTTGCAGCGATGTTGAGTGCAGCAAATCACGCACAACTGGACACATAACCGGCCAGGCGCCAGCACCTGCTTGCCGACTTCCCACAGCCAATACAACCAGCTGCAAGTCGGTCCACCTTGTGTGTGAAGAGCAGGCCTCCCCGCTGCGCCACTGCCGCCACCTTGCTGGCCTTGTTGCCCACTGTGCAGCTCAGCCGCACAGACGGCAGCGTCAGCCCTGCAGCACACACCGCACGGCATGGCACAGGGCGCACACAGCACAGCGCGCACAGCAGCTGTTGCGAGTGGACATGTGGCGGGGCACGGGCATGCGATGTTGTAAGTTGGAGCGTCGGCCCCGCTGCCTCCCGCAGCAGCTCAGAAGGGCTGCGGCTGAGCCGGCCGTACACAGCCAGCGCCTGCTGGGTTAGGAGGTGCGCAACGTACAGGCATGGCTGCACATGGTTTGGAGGCTGCCAAGACCATGCCGCTGTGTGTGTTGTGCAGGTGCAGATCAGTCCAAAGCCGAGCGTGGAGGAAGGGCAGGTGCTGCCAGGCAGTGCCCAAACGGCATGACCTGGCAGCGGGCTCAGCCCAGTGCACCAGCTTGCAGGACAACTTGGCAGCGAGACAGGCTGCAGGCAGCAGCGCCGCTCCCTTTGCTCACGGCACGGGGCAGTCGCGGCTGGATGGTGGCACGACTGAGTGAGCCTGCTGCTATGGCACCACCCATGCCCCCTCGTCTGCAAGCTGCCTGCCCAGATCTGGCCGTTTGACAGGTGTGTCACTGCTGACCATTGCCGCGCCAACCCAACCCAGTGCTCACAGCGCTGCCGCATGTGCCGCACCTGCGAGCTGCTGGCCTCCAGGGTGGGGCCCCTTGAGGGGCGTCAGTGCTGCGTACTGCTGCACCAGCTTGTGCCCCAAGCCCTGCAGGAGGTCGAGCCCTGTGCCGTCGGTGCCGACGGCAGGGAAGGAGCGGCCACCTGCAGCAGCATGCGTGCCAGGCAGGTCAGCTGTTGTGTGGGTTTCAAAGGCAGCTTGTACCCTGAACCTCGAGCCCTGCAGGAGGTTCGGCCTTGTGGCAACGGCAGCGTGGGAGCGGGCCACCAGCAGCATCATTGCACACAACTCAGCAGTGGTCTGTTCCCTGACCGCTGTCCTCTGTTTAAGTACAGCCCACTAGTGCAAACAGCAGGGAAGGGACCACTCGCAGATGGACAGCCACAGCCCTTCAGGCAAGCAGTGCTGCTGAGGGAATTGTTACCACATGTAACGAGGCTTGCCAGCCTCCGCCTCGAGCGGCACTGCAACCATAATTGCAACCAAGCGCCGTGTAGATTACATGCATGCAGAAAGGCAGGCACGTGAGCAGGCTGCTGCTGTTTTTGCAGCGGCTCTCCTCCTGTGCTGGCTGGGTTCCAGCGTGTCCACAAGCAGACTCCCAATGCAGTGCTCTGCCTTGGTTGCCATCATCATTGATGAGGCGATGACCAACCAGGTGGCTCAACAATGCTGCAAGACCCTGAATGATACCAGCTGATGGAGTGATGCTGTAGGGTGAAAGTCCAGGGTGGGGATCAAACATGTCCGTTGCCGTGGAAGGCAGCAGAGCAGGCGCCTCACCTGTGCTCAGTATGATGCGCTCAGCTGACACTCTGGCACCACTGGCCAGCACAACACTCCAGCTGCTGCTGCTGCTGCTGCCGCCGCCACTTTCCTGCAAACTTCCTGTTCCCGCGAGTCCTGGTGCTGCTGCTGCCTGTGGCGGGAGCAGCCCTTCCACGCTTGCATTGTACACAAAGACCACCCCCAGCTGCTGGCAGGCCTCCACTAGGCAGTCCCTGACCTGCACAATGGCACAACACTTACAGTAAAAACCAGGAACAGCTGCATAACTCAGTAGTGTCTGAAAGTGCGTCGGCGCTTGCCTTGAACTTGCTTGCGCAGCAGAGCATGGCGCAGCAGCGGGCACAGAGCAGTTGCACCAGCTGCTGCTGCTGCTGCTGCTGCTGCTGCTGCTGCTGCTGCTGCTTGCACGTGGCCCTCACCTCCCTGCTGCTATTGCTTGCAGGAAACCACTTGTTGGTCTCCTCCTCCAGCTGCAGCCGCAACCCAACATCGGCCGACAGCCTGGCAGCAGCAGCAAAAGCAGCAGGCATGCAGCACGGATGACACATTCAACCTCTTTGCATCGCCGTGCCTGCATCATACAGCTGCCGATGCCTCTGTTGGTGCTCGGGCGCCGCACGCCACATGCAGGCATAGAAGAGGCCACCCCACAGGACTGTAACCGCATGACCCAAACACAAGAAAGCACACCTGCAGCGCCCTCCTGACCAGCATTGTGAGCAGCACACCAGTGCTGCTGGCGGTTCAACATCCCTCGATGAAAGGGCGAAAGGGCGAAGAGTGCCACTTGCACCGCCAGGCTGACTCACCACTGCTTGCAGTCCTGCAGGGCCCAGCTGGCCAGCACGGCGCGCAGGGCGCCGCGGCTGCCGGCCGTGAAGAAGTCGATGGCGGGTTCGACGGCCAGCGGCAGCACGTTGCACCTGCTGCCGCCGCTCATGAGGACCTTCTTGCCGGCCTCACGCGTGCGCTCAAGCACGGCCACCTGCGCCAGCAGCCATCAGAAATTTTTAAAGGTGTGTGGCCCCATCGCCAGCGCAGCGATGTGCAGCGGCTGTGTCATCAGCACCAGCAGCGGCGCTGTCGCAGCCGCCTTGTGGCTGGCACCCCCTGCATCTGCTGCTGCCCATCACGATAAGCTCGAGGACGGCCTGCAGCGCGCGCTCAAACGCAACCACCTGTGCCAGGGGTCGTGTGTTCTTGTGTGTGTACATCCCAGGCCACTTGCTGGTACTGCATGCACAGGAGTAGTGTACGTTGCGCAGCACGTGTACATTGCGCGCACACCTTAGTTGCAAGCAGCGGAACCCTGCTGCTGCTGCTGCTGCTACTCGTGGGCGCATGTTGTTGATCACGTACATGGCAGCCAGGCAGGTTGGCGTGATGCAGGGCGCGCCAGCACACACACCCCAACCGCCCCCAACCGCACAGGCACGCCCACGACGTGCACTGCAAGCTCTGCCTCAGCAGCCGCAGCTGCCTGCAAAACTTGCGCACAGGGCATGCCTGCGCGTGCTAGCCTATGCTGCGGCTCACGCCAATGCAGCTGCTGGGGCTGGCGGGGCTTGGCCCCACCTTTGCTCCCGCCTGTGCTGCAAAGAAGGCGGCCGTCAGCCCAGCGGCACCGCCACCGACCACCAACACCTGCGCAGAGGCTGTGCTCAGCACACAGCACACAGCACAGGTAGCATGAGGTCGACAGGATGAACCCTGCCTGTGTGTGGCATGGCCACCAGGCAGCATGATACCTGAACCCAACTGTGCAGAGGCTGCACACAAAGCACTGAACTGTGCAGGGGCTGACCACAAAGCACTGCGCAGGGGAGCGAGGCGCAGGAACAGCAGCTTGGAACTGCCAAAGGAGACGGCAGCAGTCATTGGGCGCAAGGAATCGCAGCATTTTGTGATCAGCCGCAGCACATGCACTGCCGGCAAGGCGGTGACCACAGTGAACGCGCAGCGCGGAGGTGGGCCAGCTGTACATGTGCTGGACACAGGCTGGCATTGCAGCCACATTAGCACGCTTGTAAAGGCACACACATGTCACAGCTGTTCACAAACTGACATTGCAAGCACTGCCACCATGCACAGTGCTGGCATGCAAGCAAGGGAGTCGCAGCACTCAGCCTCATACCTGGCAGAGGGCTGCTTTTTGGCATTGAACTGAAGCTGCTGCTGCTGCTGGCTTTTGGGTATGGAGGGGCACTGCTGCTGCTGCTTCTGCTGCTTCCACTGCTCCTGTCACTGCTCGAGTTCCTGCTGGGTGCTTTGCTGCTGCTGCTGCTGCTGCTGCTGCCACCGCTGCTGCTGCTGGATGGCGCCCTCTGGCTGGGTTGTTGCTGCTGATGCTGCCCCTTGCTACGGCTAGACAGCCGGCCTCGTCCCTGCTGCTGCTGCTGCTGTCTTGTTGGTCCACTGCTGCTATTGCTACTGGTGCCCCTGCTACTATTGGTGCTGCCACCAGTGTTGTACTGCAGGCCACTGGTGCTGTTGCTGCTGCCTCCTTTGCCTGCAGGCCTGCCAACTAAACACACTATCAAAGTTCTGCTGTTGCTGCTGCTGCTGCTGCTGCTGCTGCTGCGGCTGCTGCCTTTGATGCTTGCTGGAATGCAGAGCACGTTTGGTTGAGCTCGCAACATCCTGGCAGCTGCAGCTGGCAGTGCCATGCGGGAGCTCTGCAGCAACATGCTGCTGGATCCACCAACTGGACGCTGGTTACGAGGTGATGTATCACTTGCAAGGGCAGACGCCTTGGTGCTGGTGATGACGATGCTGCTTCTGCTTTTGCTGCTGCTGCTGCTGCTGCCGCCGCGCTGCCAGTGCTCTGAGCAGTCACTTTCAAATGGAACCGATTTGGCAACCAACAAAGCTGGTGCACTCGATGTGCAGACTAGGACTTATTCAGCAAACGGTGTACCCTGGTGAAGCCCTGTTCCGGCACCGCTGGTGACCACAGCTAAAACGACAATCGGCCGTTGCCGTCTTCACATCGCGGTGCATCTGGTCAAAGATTGCCATGGGATGTGGTGACGTGCGTAAAGGCGGGCCGCCAACCTTGTGGATCCACTCAGCCTCGCACGGTTGACAAGGGTTGTCCACAAGACCTCTGGCACAACACATGCAGTCAACATTCATGTAGCACCACACAAAGTGGCAAGATGAAATGCTCTCAGTAGAGCTGTAAGTCCTTTTGAACCAGGACGCCATGCCTTGTACCCGGAGGACGATTCTCAATCTTCCGGAGGGAGGTGGGCTGGCTCGCCAGGGTTCGCGTATTTATTAAGGGGTTCATGAGGCGTGTTAGGCCGTCTTGCTGCCTACACAACATTGAAAGGCGCTAGAAATTGTGAAATTGAGAATGTGAATTTCGTGGGGCGGAGCAGGCCGTCGCCGTGGCTCAGGCGATTAGTTTTCCGGTGCTGCCTAGAATCTCACGCCTGCGAGGCTGAAAGCGCGAAAGCTACATATACATCTGTAACAGCTGTTTTGAACCACAGGGAGCAGCATGCATGCATGGGGCGTGGTGCACGCTGCCTCGAAGCTGACGTACTGCAGGATACTAGCTAGTATGCTATAGCACTACGTCGCGTAGCAAGTATGCAACGTTGCAGACTTGCTACTGAAAACACTTACGTTGACATATGCAATGTGATTCCCAGTGACTCGTTCTGCAGTGGGTGAGCACAAAGCAGCAGGTGGTCAAAGGTGGCCACGCGGTACTGAAGAACAGCCCCCAAAGAGGCTTTGCTGCAGCTGCAGGGCCTCACTCTTGAGTGCTGGTCAACAATGAGGTGTACACACTTACAGTGCGGGCCCGCAGTGGTGGGCCCGAGTTTGAAGGTTTGAACAACATGCCATAACTAGTTCTGGCGCGCTGCCCCTAGTGGCAGCCCCACGTGGTACTAAAGAACAGCCCCCAAAGAGGCTTTGCTGCCGCTGCAGGGGCTCAATCTTGAGTACTGGTCAACAAAGAGGTGTACACACATACATTGCGGGCCCGCAGTTGCAGGCACGAGTTGAAGGTCTCAACAGCATGCCATAACTGGCGCGCTGCCCCTGGTACTAGTGGCAGCCCCACGTGATGCACAACACATGACCTGCATGCATGCATATGCATGCACACATGACCTGCTGGGAACATCGAAACCAACCAAGCTTCCTATGGGACTGGCCCGTGCGCGGCCCACCTGCTATAGTGTGCTGACGAGCCGGGTCGGGGCCTGAGCTGCTGGGGGCCCCCAACAAACCCGGGTTTGTTCTGAGACACAACTACAACCGTATCAGCTGCGTCAAAACTTATCAGGGTTAAAGCCTTTCTGCAAAAATGTCACTATTTTGTTAATTTGTGTAATTGCAGGGCACAGACATTGGCTACAATCACTGCAGCTCGCTGAGTGGGCTGAGCTGAATGTTTTGAAACCGCAAATGCAACGCCATGCAGGGCAGCTTCTTTGCTCAGGCTGCCCCATCCATATTAAAGCAGCAACTGGAGTTGATCAACGACTAAGCATGCATAACACAGAATCAAGTTTCGCAGCAGGCTAGGTGTTGTGTGCTGCCACACGTCTTTCATAGAGGACCAAACAGCAAAGAAGTTTGCGAGGCAAGCCATCTTGTATTCCGCACACACCGCTTGCATGGTCTGATGTACGTGCACAAATTTGTTGGTTGAAAGCAAGAGTCCATAGGACCTGCTGATATGCTACAGCCCATGAAGCTACAGCCGGTGCCCAAAGTTCTCCAGCACGAGGCATCGCGCGTCAAGCTGGTATACTCTTATTAGTTGTTGTAGAATGCCTCCCCAACAATTTGCAGCAACCTCCGTGTCCCAGCAGCGGGATGACCACCTGCAGTACAGGCTGCCTGTGCAATGGGACAGCTGCTTGGCATTGACGCCTCCCGCTCCGTAAGATGTACACCTGAGCCGGCATGACGAACTGCCATATCTGCGGCCCTTAGCCGCCCATTTGGGCTACACAACAAGCAATGCCAGTCAAGCAAGCGCCGAGGTCCTATCTTGCTCTCTTCTGTTGAATCTTGTCACGGGCACCCTCACTTATAAGATCTTCCGCATGATCGGGTACTTGAGAATGCTCTTCGTAGCGCTCCTGTCGCTGTCGATAACTGCGCAGCAGCAACACAGCCTGGCTCTGCCCAGAGGGCTCAACCCCGACAGCTGCGTGGCCAACCCGCTACAATCAAACTGCACGGACTTCACCTACCCCTACCAGGATGCGGCAGCAGACCTTGGCAAGCTGTGCAATGCCATGCACTTCATGGCCTCCTGCAGTGTAGCCAAAGCCTGCAATGCTTCAGGGGCAGGGCCCGACGGAAGCGGCCCTGGTGCAGCCACAGTCAGCCGCAACAACCCACATATATGCAGCCCCTTCAACCAAGTGGCAACCGTCTGCCAGCTGGATAAGGGCATGAGCCGGATGATGGGTGAGCAGCAGGGCCAGCAGCTGGAATGGGACTGCTTGCAGCAACATTCAATTTGGAAGCAGGTCAAGCCAAGATTGCAGAGCAGCTCTAATAATGCAGCTGCTACTTCAGTGTCGTGGTTGGAGCAGATGACTGCTGTCATGCAGAGTGTCGGCATGCGCATGTGCATGGTGGCATGGCTGCTCTTTCTACTGCTCACGTGCCCTGCCCATGTGGGGCTGCCCGTGACTGTGACTCATGTGATCAAGTGCCTGACAATCGTCAGGTGCATGCTGCCGGCATCACATCACTCTTGGTGGAGCGCGCCTACATGCCCACTGATGGCTTGTACATTGCCAAGCATGCCTGCAATGCAGTATGCCGCTTTTTCAGGCGGCAGTACAGCAAGCGGTACAGGAAGCAAAGTAGAGCAGCATCTCTGTGCTAGCAGCTGCCGTTGTGCCCTGCTGGCTGCAACATTTGTATAGCCACTCGCGTTGCTGCTGTTGCTGCTGCAGGATGCACCAACTACAACACCATGTGTGTAGCAGGCAGCAAGGTGAGGCAGCAGGGACTTCACATGCCAAGTGCAGCATGCGATCGATTGTGTCAGCTCTGGTGCGGAGGAGCTGATACTGTGATGACACCGCAAGCCTACACAGCACTACAAGCAGCAGCAAAAGCAGCAGGAAAGGCAGCAGTGTGATCTTACTTTGGTGTCACGAGATGGTGCAGCAAGTTCCAGCAGCAGCTGGAGTGCCGGCAGTGCCGCGCTCGCACTCGGGCAGCTGTGTGCATGCATGTGCGCATGTGTGCTTGCACCCGGCCCTGCAGCTGCTTTGTCATGTCTCAATGCATCTTTATTACATTGCTGCTTGCTTGCCTCGTGCTGCTGCTGTCCTTGCTCTTGCTTCGCCTGCAGGTGCCGCAGTGCAGCAGCTTGCCAGGCCTGCAAGACATCCCAACGTCAACGACGGTCAACCAGCAGGTAAGACAATAATTGCACAGCCGCACGAGCACACAAGCAGCATGTGCAGACAGCAGCACAGCAGACGGTGAAACAGGTGTAGCTGGGTCGGTGCATGCCCGTGCTGACTGCCTGTGTGTGCCTGAGTGCGTGGCTGGGCCAAGCGCTCGCCGGGTGACTAAAATCGACACTCATGCTCATCGCTGCTTGCTGCTGCTGCTGCTGCTGCTGCTGCTGCTGCTGCTGCTGCTGCAGGTGCGCAGCATCTGTGAGGAGATGAGCATGGACGGCTGCGAGCGCTGCATGCCCAGCTGGCAGGCGGGCCGCACCTGGGCGGACTGCGACCTGCTGGATACGTACGGCCTGCTGTGCTACGCGATGCCAGGTTGGTGTGCCGACTGGCCAAACACGCTGTTCAGGTGGTCATTACTGACTTCTTGCTTGAGGCTGTTGGAACTTCTCGTCTTTAAACTTCGGCTCGCAAGCACCACTGCGTTGCTGGTGCCGTTGCTCACAATGCTGCTGCCATGTTGTGCCCTGCAGAGATGCCTCAGTGCTCCGACTGGCATGCCATGTGCACAGCCGACCCCTCGCTGCTGTTCTGTCATGGAGCTGGTGGCGATGGCGGCGGCAGCGGCGGCGGCAGCGCTACACCTGGGCCTGTCATGAAGATGTACTTTTTTGACGAGCTGCCGTTCTACCTGCTGTTCAAGCAGTGGACGCCCCGCACACACGCTGACCTGGCAGCCGCCTGGTTTGCGATCTTTGCGCTGGGACTTTTGTATGAACTCCTCCAGATGCTGTATGGCAAGTACGAGGCGAAGTTCTGGGCGAGGCGGGCTGCCTTGCACATCGGTGGCGGCTGCGGTGTGGTGCCTGTCCCGCAGGACTTGGAAGGCGGCTTTGTAAGTGCGCGGCCGCTGGGGGAAGGTGTGAACAGTGAACAGGATGGTGTGGCACAAACGCTCGCTTTCGCAGATGCCGCGCCTGCCTGCAAGGGTTGCTGCAGCAGCGGCGACAGCAATGGTGTGTCGCTAGAGACGGCCAGCACTGCTGTGGCTGCTGCGGTGCTTGTGCAACAGCCGCAGGCTGCTGGCAAGCTGGGCATCAGTAGCGCCAGTTGCTGCAGGAGCAGCAAGAGCAAACTGGGCTGCTTTGGTGGCTCGGGTCGGTATGGCGCTAGCTCAAGCTCCTACTTCCAGCCTGATCTGCTCATGATGGATTTGGTGCGCGGCGTGTCGCGCTTTGTGCTTGCGGGCATCGCCTACCTGCTGATGCTTGCAGCAATGTGCTTCCATGCGGCAATCTTTTTTGCGGTCATCGCTGGCGTTGGTGTCGGCAGCATGCTGTTCGGACGCTGGCGGTTCACCTCTGGAACAGCGGAAGGCTACAGCCATTGCGGCTGTGGCTCAGGCTGAGCAGTAGCATTATGAACGAGCTTACGTGCTGAGTTGTGCTGTGTTGAACTCATCTGTTGTTTGTTGGTGGCATTGCATGCTGCCTTGCAGCCTGGAAGTGACGGGGCTCGTGAGTGTGTGGTGCTGCGCACTCACGGCAGTGCGAGACTGTGTGCTGACTTTGTAGCTTGCATGAACTGCCTTGGCAGCAAGCCACGAGCAAGTGGCTGGTTTTGTGAACAGCGTCTGCCTCGCCAGCCTGCCCTGCTCACGCCCATGTGGTGTGCTTTTGAACTGCTGTGAGGGGCAGTGTTTACATGTAGTGGGGGTCTGTAGGTCGCTCAACCTCAAGCGTGTTCAGCACATAGACTGTCTGGCAGCATAGCGCTGAGAGCACAGCATGCAGGCTCTAATTGAGTGGAGGCACCAATGCTTGCAACATGACCGCATTTGACAGGTCCCAGCTCCATGAAGGCAACCAATGCCTTCAAGAGGGTGTGCAGCTGTGTAGATGCTCAGGTGTCATGGTTGCCGAAGGTGTCGTGGTTGGTGGGCAACGTAACAGACGCAGTTGATACAATCATTGAGCGTGGGCTGCAGCCGTGTTTGTAGGCTGCCACAACTGGCGTGCTGGCTCCTGCACAGGCAACTTGTCAGCCGCATCATGCAGTGTGATGGCCGTTATCAAGAACTAGAGAGGGCGCCTGTCAAACGACTGTGCTGTGCTGTGCCCCAGCAGGACAAAGCCGCTGCAACTGCGTGTGCTGCATGCAGCACACCAGTACTACCAGTAGGTGTGTCCGTGCTTCATGTCTGGCTGGGTGTGGGTGACCTACTGCAGCACAAGCCCGGCTTGTTTACTGCTGGTGCAGTCGGGTCCAAAAATTAGGTAGCAGAGCACGCTGAACAGAGGCGGGGCTGTGTGCTGCGCATGTTGTGCGGTGCTGCTCAGACAGCGCACTGCAACCTGGTGATGGCAGCGGCTGCCATGGCCACGCCACAGGCTCCTTGTACTTTTGTGGCAACATGCGGGCTTACTGGGTCTGTGGTTTGCCTCACACGGGGGCGTGTCTGCCCTAGGCGGCAGCGGAGGCATGTGGGATGCTGTTACTGGGTGCAGCTGCCTGTTGTTATCACGCTGTTGGTGACCCGCGAGTTTTGAAAGGCTGCGCTCAGCCTCTGCGGTGTCTGTTCCTTTGGCTGGGTGCTGCATGCATGTAGGCTGTGGGATTGGTCTCTTTGTGCCTGAGCCCTTCGCGTGGCAGTGCAGTGCTTGTTTGGGGTATGTGCTGTGTTTTTGTTGACATGCCTAGGCCAGACGCTCTTTGTCTGGCCCTTGGGCATGGTTTTGGGTGTAGAATAGGCTGAGAGCTTGCTCTGTTTGGGCCCAATTGCCCATAGTTAGCCGGGCCTGATTTGGCAGTGGTCTGCTTGGACTGGCAGGGCAGATTGCAGATCAGCGTAAACGTGCTGACCAGGTGCGTGTCATGTGGACACGTTGGTGCATTACAGACTGTACACTGATCTGCAGCTGCGGAGCATGCTGTTTGGGTATCTGCCCACTCCGTGGATGACATGATTGGCAGCAGTGTCTCTTTTGATGGCAACGCCATCAATGAGCCACCATGGTAAACACGCATCATGCTAGTAGTGGATCTGTGTGTGCAACGGGGTCTTCAACCATGCAACATTCCCATTGGTTACTGCTGCTTGCCTAGTGCTCGATAGTACAGCCACATCAACCTGCAGTGGGGAATGCCAGCTTGGTGGGTAATGCCAGCTTGCTCGTAAGCTGCACGCCGCAGGTGCATGGTCATACAGCTACTGCGGCTGTTGCGCCGTCAGTGCCTTGCATGGGCTCGCCTGTCAGCATCTCACGCCATCAAGCAGTGCAGCCAGGGCTTGGTCGCAGCTGCAGTGCCGTTCTGGTGTGCTCAGGTGCAGCTGCCATGCTGATGTGCTGCTATTACAACTGCAGCATGTGGGGTTCAGCTTTGAACTGTTGATACGGGCGTGAATGTATCCCGTTTTCATGTGCCACGCATCCATACGCTGTGGTGCCCTGCAGAAAGTTAAAGGATTCTGTCAGAACTCGGTCTCTAGTTGATTCGCTTCAGCTGTCTGCAGACGCCGCTCACATCAAGGTGTAGTCCCGAACCCCTTCGCAGCGGTAAGCAGCCTCTTACCCAGCCAGCGCGAACAGAAGCAGCACGCGCATTTGGCTCGCGCTAACAACCCAAACAGGCGTAATCTTCTTCATAGCGCCGCGCACCCTGCTGTTGCCCGAACCAGCCCAAATCTATTACCCAATCGCGGCGGACTAGCCAACCAACTAAACCAGCGCTTATTGCATGAGGATCATAGCCACTACGGTAATCCATTCACGCCATGGTATGAAATCCATCTTGGCCTACGGTGTCGTGTTTCAAGCCATGTGACGGTTGCTAGCCATGGCGATGGCCATCGAACGGCTGCAGGGCAGAAGTCGAACGCTTATAGGGCAGAAGTCGAACGGCTGCAGGGCAGAAGTCGAACGCTTGTTGAATTTCAGATACACGTACGGCCAGGAGGAGTGAGCCTCTTTAACTTTGCCACTTCCTGTCAAGCGCCGTCGCCCAGCTCTCTTATCAAGACGTTCCTGCAGACTGCAGTAAACGAAGCGGAAATTCCAGAAACAACATGCTGTGTCCTACAGCAGCTCCATCAGTTGACTGCAAACCCAGGAAGGCTGTAGCAATGCCTTGCACCACCACGTGCACATGCACTGCTGCATGTACTGCTGGACAGCAAGGTAGGGACAACATCATAAATGCCCATACTGCAGCATCTGCACTTGAATCAATCACGGCCATGGACACGCAGCATCCTGCGATGCATTCTCCACTGCTCACGCACAACACAATATGACGCTTGCTCCGAACTTGTGACTTGAGGTGAAGCCTCAATGAATTGCTTTAGACACCATACAAACTCTCTGCCCAGCACTACCTGTGCACTCTGAAAACTGTATGACCGCCCCAGCGCCTGACTGGGAAGGCCTAGCAACAACTGCGAGGTGTGTTGTCAGCGCATACAATATACCAAAATTTCAATGCTGCTGCCCTGGAGCCGCACGCTGCAACAATGCATGGCACTGCAATGGCAGCACAACTGCAAGTGACACAAGCTGAATGGAAGCAATATCGCTGCATCAGGCTGCACACTGCAGCAGCTGGCACCACTGTGCTCCATGCACGCACATGAAGCAGCCGCCAGGGCTTGATGCATTGCGCTGCCCCCAGCCACACTGCTACATGCACAGCTTCATCGGCACTCCTGACTGCAGCGCGGGGCACTCCTCCATCGCTGCAGCTTCAGCGCCTCCTCCGCCTGCCGCGCCTGCAGCTGCAGCGCCTCCTCCGCCTGCGCTGCCTGCCTCATCACACTAGGCTCAATCATGAATAACCATGACGTTGGCATCCGCGCTGTTGTGGTGTGCACGTCCCAACGAGCCAACTGCCAACTCCGATGCTGGTCGCAACGCCTCACTGCAGGTTGGCGGTGCGCTTCTCCATCGCCTGCAGCGCATCAGCCAGCTGGCCGCGCTGCGCCTCCCTGCCCTGCAGCTGCGCCAGCTCAGCCTGCCAGGCCGCCTCCAGCGGGGCAACCTGCTGCAGCACCTGGGCGATGGCGGCCTCGACAGCACCCTCGGACTCCTGCATGCCGTTGATGCGTCGCCGCGAGCAGGGTGAGTGGGGATGCGGTGTGATGAGTCGAGGTGAGTGGGGAGGTCAGCAGAAGCAGCGCAGCCTGCCAGGCTGCTCTTAGAGGTGTCCTTCTGTGCTGCAGCACCTGGGCGATGGCAGACTCAACAGCAGCCTCTTGCTGACACAAGCCGTGCATCACCAGCTACTCTTGAAGACTGACAACCAACACACTCGCAGCCGCGCCCAGCGCCCGGCCCACCTCTGCCATCGCGCTGGTGACGCTGTCCGCAAAGTTGCCGGCCACCCGCGCCACCTTGGCCTTGATGTCTGAGCGCTTCAGCGGCAGGTTGAGCACGGCGACGTAGCTGGCGAGGCCCGCCACCGACAGCGCGAGCAGGTCCTCCAGGGTGCCCTTGAACCAGCTGGCCGCCAACAGACCCAGACCCTGGGCACCTGGTGTGAAATTTTGGCGGCAAGACAGCAGGGAGCAGCAGCCGCATGGTTGTAAGGGACGGGGGGCAGGACGCGGCAAGGCCCGTTGACGTCAAAGCGCTGAGGTTGAGCAGGCGATGTAGCTGGCAAGGCGCGAGACGATCAACTGCGAGCAGGTCCTCTAGGGTGCGTGCACCGGCTGGTGGCAAGCAGACCAGGCAGACATCAGGCAGGTGTTGTGTGTTTGACGACGGGGCAAGAGAAGGCACCCAGCAGGGTGGAGCAGCAGCATGCTTGTGCAGCGGCAGGGCTGGCAAGCTGCCAGTACCAGCAAGTTGCCACAGCGTGCCCGCACCAGCGGCCGGCAAGCAGCGCTGGCCCTGAGCACTTGCTGCTTGGAGGCCAACAGTTGCAAAGCAATGTCCAGGACGGCCAGACGTTCAGCACAACAGCAGCAAGTCCGCACCATATACTATCACTCCACATGTTGCAAAAAAATGCACACGCAGCAACTTGCCGTAATAAGACAGCCAGCACCACAACAGATATACGCCGGCAACAGGTCTGCAGTGTGGCACTGCTGCTGATCCAGCTGTGCCCGGGAGGTCTTCCAATCCATGCACGGAAGAATACTTGAGGTCAGCATCCTACCACCACCTTCACATGCAGCTGCTGCAGCAGCCGGCTGCAAGTCAGCACCACACCTCAGCCACCAGACAGACGCTAGGGTGCTCAGGCAGCACACAACAGCTGGCTGTGACGGCACAAGCAGCACCACACCTCAGCCACCAGACAGACGCTAGGGTGCTCAGGCAGCACACAACAGCTGGCTGTGACGGCACAAGCAGCACCACACCTCAGTCACCAGACAGACGCTAGGGTGCTCAGGCAGCACACAACAGCTGGCTGTGACGGCACAAGCAGCACCACACCTCAGCCACCAGACAGACGCTAGGGTGCTCAGGCAGCACACAACAGCTGGCTGTGACGGCACAAGCAGCACCACACCTCAGTCACCAGACAGACGCTAGGGTGCTCAGGCAGCACACAACAGCTGGCTGTGACGGCACAAGCAGCACCACACCTCAGCCACCAGACAGACGCTAGGGTGCTCAGGCAGCACACAACAGCTGGCTGTGACGGCACAAGCAGCACCACACCTCAGCCACCAGACAGACGCTAGGGTGCTCAGGCAACACACAACAGCTGGCTGTGACGGCACAAGCAGCACCACACCTCAGTCACCAGACAGACGCTAGGGTGCTCAGGCAGCACACAACAGCTGGCTGTGACGGCACAAGCAGCACCACACCTCAGCCACCAGACAGACGCTAGGGTGCTCAGGCAGCACACAACAGCTGGCTGTGACGGCACAAGCAGCACCACACCTCAGTCACCAGACAGACGCTAGGGTGCTCAGGCAACACACAACAGCTGGCTGTGACGGCACAAGCAGCACCACACCTCAGTCACCAGACAGACGCTAGGGTGCTCAGGCAGCACACAACAGCTGGCTGTGACGGCACAAGCAGCACCACACCTCAGCCACCAGACAGACGCTAGGGTGCTCAGGCAGCACACAACAGCTGGCTGTGACGGCACAAGCAGCACCACACCTCAGTCACCAGACAGACGCTAGGGTGCTCAGGCAGCACACAACAGCTGGCTGTGACGGCACAAGCAGCACCACACCTCAGTCACCAGACAGACGCTAGAGTGCTCAGGCAGCACACAACAGCTGGCTGTGACGGCACAAGCAGCACCACACCTCAGCCACCAGACAGACGCTAGGGTGCTCAGGCAGCACACAACAGCTGGCTGTGACGGCACAAGCAGCACCACACCTCAGCCACCAGACAGACGCTAGGGTGCTCAGGTAGCACACAACAGCTGGCTGTGACGGCACAAGCAGCACCACACCTCAGTCACCAGACAGACGCTAGGGTGCTCAGGTAGCACACAACAGCTGGCTGTGACGGCACAAGCAGCACCACACGTCAGTCACCAGACAGACGCTAGGGTGCTCAGGCAGCACACAACAGCTGGCTGTGACGGCACAAGCAGCACCACACCTCAGTCACCAGACAGACGCTAGGGTGCTCAGGTAGCACACAACAGCTGGCTGTGACGGCACAAGCAGCACCACACCTCAGCCACCAGACAGACGCTAGGGTGCTCAGGCAGCACACAACAGCTGGCTGTGACGGCACAAGCAGCACCACACCTCAGCCACCAGACAGACGCTAGGGTGCTCAGGCAGCACACAACAGCTGGCTGTGACGGCACAAGCAGCATCACACCTCAGCCACCAGACAGACGCTAGGGTGCTCAGGCAGCACACAACAGCTGGCTGTGACGGCACAAGCAGCACCACACCTCAGTCACCAGACAGACGCTAGGGTGCTCAGGCAGCACACAACAGCTGGCTGTGACGGCACAAGCAGCACCACACCTCAGCCACCAGACAGACGCTAGGGTGCTCAGGCAGCACACAACAGCTGGCTGTGACGGCACAAGCAGCACCACACCTCAGTCACCAGACAGACGCTAGGGTGCTCAGGCAGCACACAACAGCTGGCTGTGACGGCACAAGCAGCACCACACCTCAGTCACCAGACAGACGCTAGGGTGCTCAGGCAGCACACAACAGCTGGCTGTGACGGCACAAGCAGCACCACAGCAGATACACAACCAGCAACGCGATTTACAAACTAGACTTGAGGTTAGGTTCATTGTGTTGGAGTGTTTAGAGCTAAGTTTAAGACATATAAAGTATATTGCAGCTTGAAACCCAAGGGAAAATAACTGTTACATGTACGTGCACAGCAGGCAGCACACAGCAGGCAGCGTCGCCGCACCTGCTGCCGAGCCTGCCGTGCCCAGGAAGGCTTCCCGTAGCTCCTCTTCCAGCAGCACGCGCGCAGCATCAGGCTTGAAGTCCGCGACCGCAGCAAGCGACCGGCTGCCCGACACCGAAGACACAGCATCAGCAACATCCATGGTCGCCAGCGCACTGCTGCCGGCAGTCTCCGGCGGGCTGCTGCCGTTGCCGCTGCTGCTGGTTGCGGCTTCGCGTTGCTGCTGGGTGTCGCTGCTGCTGCTGCCGGGCATTTGGTGCTGCTGGAGGTACGTGACGTAGTACTGGAGCTGGTTGTTGCAGTTGGTGGTGAGCCAGGCTGCATGCTCAGCCACCTGCACATGCGAGTCGCAGGCACAAGCAGAGCAGCAGCAGCAGCAGCAGCGCCAGCAGCAGCAGCAGCAGCAGCAGGTGAGACGTGCGAGCAGTGTCCTGTGCAGGGCAGCAACAACCTGCACACCCAGACAAGGTACTCGTGTACATTGAATTTTTTTGGTTCTAGAGCATTCAGGATGATCCCTGTGCACCTACTGTGTGCGCTGGGCAGCCATTCGGCTCAACCCGTTTGCCTCCTAGCTGCAGCCGGTCCCAGCACTGATATAGCCAAGCAGCACATGAGGGGTGCGCCATGCGTCTACCTCACGCAACACAAACGTGCCCTGCCAAGCGAGCACCTGCTTTGCCAGCTGGCCACATGTGCCATTTGCAACCCCTGCAACAGCTGCTGCTGCTGGCCCCAACACCCTTCTTGGACAACCATTCTTGGGCGACCAGGCCCGCCTGCCCCAGCTGATGTACCAGCACAACATATACTACAAAGCACGACAATGCCAGAGCTGGCCAAACGTGCCACTGACAACCCCTATCCAACATACTGCTGACTGCCAGGTGCTTGTGCGCTGTGTGACAACCGCACAAACCCCCGCACATGCGCGCACCTGCTTTGCCAGCTGCTCGTATGTGCCGCTGACGACCTCTGCCTCCCAGCTGCCGCTGGCCACAGGCATGCCGCTCGCGCCCTTGCTGCTTCCAAACAGGTAGCCCGTCAGCGCAGGCAGGTTTGACAGCTGCAGCGTCTTGTCGACGTACTTGTTGTTGCGGGAGATGGCCTCGCCCACAAGGTTGATGCACACCTGGCGCTGTGCCTCCGCATCCTTGGACATTTCGACCTGTGCACCATGACAACCGACGCATGCAGCAGCAGCGAGAGCAGCAACGGTGGCAGCACCATAGCAGCTTGAGTAAGCATTGCAGGTGCGGCTCCGCATCCCTGCACAACTCGACCTGCGAGTGCATGCATGCAGACGCGGCAAGAGCAGCAGCGCCGGGCGCAAGAAAGCAGCACCCGAACACCATGGCAATGCGTCGCGGGCCATTTTGAACAAACAGGTGCATGCAAAAGCAAGCTGCAGCGGCAGCAGCATGGCGGCTCTGTGTGAACAGATAACGCAGCCTCAAAGAGTGAAGCACATGCAGCAGCCAGGAATACCGGCAGCAAGGGGTAGTGGTGGTACCGCCCAGCCCGGCAGACAAAGCAGCAAGCACTAGTCACCATCCCACTTGCAACCATAGCCTGAACACAGCATACACCCACCCAGGACCCAGGCAAGCGTAGGACAGCACCGCTTCACACCGTGAACTTCCAATCTCGCACCTTGAACTTTGCCAGCTGCCGCTTGACAGCCTCCAGAGCAGCCAGCTCGCCCTGCGCAGCAGCGATCTCCCCTTCCAGCCGCACCCGCACTGCTTCCATCAGCGCGTCCGCGACAAACAGCGGCGTCTGCAGCTTCAGCCGCAAGCCCTCGCCGCCGCTGCGCATGCTGCCGCTGCCGCTGCCCGCGCTCCCTACCAGGAAGTCGTATATGAACTTCTCAAACTCGCCAAACCTGCGACAGCCAAGTGGAGGGCGAGTGGTGGAGGGCATAGGGGGGAATGGCAGCAGCGCGAGAGGCAGCGGTGTGTCATCAGCAGTGTGACGTGCAACCGCATGGGCTGGGACATGCATACGTTGGCTGCAGCCCTGTTGGCACTTGTTGAGCAAGGGCATCCCAGCCTTTGTTGCTGTAACCAGACAAATCAACAGCCGGTAGCTAGCTCGCTGACAAAAAGTGCAACAGCCAGACTCAGCAGGGCCTTCTGACATTGCATGCCTTGCAACTAGATCAACCTGCGCTGCTGCCACCTAGGACTGGCTGGCCAACGGCTGAGCTGCCAGCGCTCAGAATACCATCACAGGGCCGTGGTTCACCACACACTCTAACCCTGCCTCAGACCGCGTTACCAACCCTGGTGCTACCTGCTTGCTCACCAGCCTGCCCACATCTCCAGCTGCTCAGCATCGCCAGGCTACCAGCCGACCACACAATTCAACACCCCCCCCCCCCCCCGGTTCACACCCGTCTAAGAGCCGCACACTCACCTGCTCTTCTGCCAGCCTGGCTGGCTGCTCAGCAGCTCGTCCTCCCAGCTGTCCAGCACGCCGCCAGACTGCGCCGACCCGCAGCCCAGCTTGGCCTTGAGCGCCGCGCGGCCCGAGATGGGCAGCACCGCCGGCGAGTCCAGCTGCAGCAGCCTGGAGGCGTTGCTGGACACGAAGCCCAGCACCTGGGACACCTCCTCCTCGCTGTCCAGCATGTCGACCTGGCACACAGAGGCAGCACGGCGCGTGCGGTGCAGGCAGACACGCCGCATGTCTCGCAGCAATCGACTGCCAGAGTGCGTGATTGGACACGCCGCATGCCTCGCAGCACGACTGCCAGAGTGCGTGATTGGACACGCCGCATGCCTCGCAGCATGACTGCCAGAGTGCGTGACCGGACCTGCCTGAAGGCGGCTGTGTGTGTAGCTGTGTCGACAGGCACTGGTGGTGCCGCCAACAGCTGAGGCTTCAGGTGCTGTGGTAGAACAGCAGCCAAACCCCAGCACCCTTGAAACCTCCTCCTCACCGTATGCACGTCTGTATGACACCAGAGGATGATATATGCTGCTGCCCGCTGTGTGGATGAGTGAACGAGCTCCGCACGGGTGCTCACACTGGACCCCAAAAGACGTCATGCAAGGGTGTGCATGTGGCGTCGAGGAGGCCTCACGCACCCCAACACCCTGCCCCCCATTACGGCCCGCTTGGGATGCATGTCAGAGAGTAAGCCCACGCCAAGCACTTGTGCTCATCAGATCATGTAGGGCATGTCCGTGAGCATGTCAACAACATGTTCAAACATGTCCATGACATGTCCGTAAGATCACGGCCATAAGACTTTGTCTGTAACATGTCCGTAACACGTCCGCGGGATCATGCAGGGCGGCGGCGGCGTCGGCCGCTGCGACGCACCTTGTTGACAACGAAGACCACCTTCTTGCGCCACTGCCGGATGTACTTGAGGAACGCCAGCTCGCTCTCGCTCAGCGGCCGGTCGGCAGACAACACAAACAGCACCAGGTCCGCGCGTGGTACGTACTCCTCAGTCAGCCGCTGCTGGCGCTGCAGGATGACGTTGGTGCCTGCAGACGGGCACGCGGCCGGGGACATGCAGCGGCAGCTGATGAGTCAACACAGCACACACAGCAGCAGATCCGCTTATGGCACGTGCTCCTGCGCGACTGTCCCCGAGACTACCAGCCGTGCATGTGTCAAGGCGCTGGTGGCGGGCTGCAAAGACGCTGGTGCCTGCACACATACCTGCACATACGCAGTCGTCCAACATGGCAGAGAGCGCACCGCGACAGCACAAGCAACACCAAACGGCACCTTACTGGCTGGCAGTGCAACGTCAAGCGTTCGATGCACTGTTATGCACTTGTGTGATGCCTGCCAGTCGAGCTTCACAGTCACAGCAGTGCAGCTTGCAGCCGGCCTGCAGTTGCAACACATGCGCAACCCCAAACACCGCAGCAGCATGCTTGTGCTGTGTGCTGTGCTGTGCTGCGCTGTGCTGTGTGCTGCAGTGTGCTGCAGCCCTACCTGGAGTGTCAACAATGTTCATCTCCCGCAGCAGTGCAGCTGGCAGCCGCCTCACAAAGAGGCCGTCGGACTGCTGCACCAGCTCCGGCTGCTGCTTTGGGGAGGCGGATCAGCATACCTGCACGGTAGTAGGGACAGCGGTGAATGCCCGGGCTCGCTACAATGTAGTACATGTAATGTGGCCAGCCAGCATATGCTTCTGCTGATCAATAAAAGTCCACAAGGGGCATGGCACAGTGTGCAAACCCTGGTCAGGTGCAACGATGCAGGCAGCGGTGCAGCGCAGCAACAGCTGTGCAGCTTGCACTTGCTTCAGCCACACAGGCCGAGATAATGCCTATTTCTGGCGTGCCTGCATGCGGAAGCCACTCCAAAGCGGGATAGCTGGGCACACTCATCAACCTGTGCCTTTTCTGCTTCCTTGCTCAAACCTATTAATGGTTGCTGTTACAATATCCTTGCTGGCACAAGACATTAAGCTTGTTGCGGTGTAGACGTTGGAGCGCCAGGGACCCACTTGAGCACACTGATCTCGTTGGTGGTTGGCAGGATGCCGTCCGCTAGGAACTTCTCGCCGAGAAGTGCATTGATCACGGTGGACTTCCCGCTGGTTGAACTCGCCGACCACTACCACCAGGAACACGTCATCCAGGTTGGTGATTGCATCACGCAGCAGTGGCAGCTCATCCATCTGCGAGAGGGAGTTGTCGCATGACAGCCCGTCACGTGACAGATAACATGTGGCCTATACATTGGAGACATGGTGACTGGCGGTGGAGGGCGCTTGGCACCTCTTGCGTGCTGGTACGTTTTGTAGTGTGCTGTTGGAGCTCTACGCACATTGTTGCGAGCAGCGCTGGTTTTCTGAGAGGTTCCAGGTGCTGAGGTGGGTTTAGGCGTTATCAAAGCGCAGCTTCCCCAAATGCTGCCGTCTTGGCATCAAATGCTGCCCTGCAAGCTCGTCCATCTGAAGGAGGCCCTTGATATAAAGGAGTCCCTTGAGAAACAACCTCAACTGCGTCGCGCCTGCTGGATCAGGGAATGCAGTACCACTGCATTACCACAGTACATGCGGCTTCCTCACATGTGGCAAGACACTGCCCCTGCGAATGCGCAGCAGCCAAGCAGCCAGGTGTCCGCCCACCTGAGGCGCAACCTCCTCCAGCAGCTGAGCCACCTGCTGCAGCAGCTGACGCTCCTCTGCTATCAACGACTCCTTGCTCGCATTCAGCAGCCGGCGCAGGGCACTGCCACTGCTCGGCACCTTCACTGTCCTTGCACCGCCGCTTGCCGCTGCCCTTGCTGCCGCCCCGCGCTTCCTGCAGCCCCGCTGTCGCTGCTGCTGCTCCAGTCAGCAGAACTGCTGTCACCCACTGCTGCTGCTTCCGGGGAGTGGCCCTCAGTGAGCGCCTGCAGCAGCACGCCGACAGCTGCTGAAATGGCAGCTGAGTCAGTGCTGGTGGTGCTGGCAGCAGCAGGGTCGGCCGCAGCAGCAGCCGGCTGCAGCAGCTGCAGCGGCAAGCAGAAGCCGTCCGCTGGGGCTGCAAGGCCCGGCAGCTGCTGCTGCAGTGAGTCTTCGCTGCATGCGGCACCTGCCGCTGCAATGACGGGGATGGCGTTGCCGCTGCGCTGCTGGCTGCGGGCTGCGGCCAGGTCAGAGGGCTGCGGCAGGCCTCCCGCAGCACCCTGCGAGCCCCACAGGCACACGCGCGGGCGAGTGCAAGGGCACACTGATGTTGCAATGTTGCAAGTGAAGTCTTGATACCAGTGGGCGTGGACCTGACACATAGGGTTAGAGGTGTGCAGGGATTCCTGGTGTATCAGCCAGCAACACAGAGCAACAGGTGCAGGTGCAGGATGGCGCCAACGCACGCATCAGCTGATCTGCCATCGTTGCGCGGTCACAGCGCCGACACCAAGCCAGAGGCAGCAGCACAAGGACCCCACACCACAACAGCCCTCTGTCTGCTTGTGCACACATGTGAGTACCTGCAGCAGCACGAAGCTTGCTCCATCTGCTGCTGCTGTCACTGCTGCATCTGCTGATGACACCATCTGCCCAAGCAGAAGAGAGCCCTGCTGCATTTTGCGCGCCACCACAACAGGAACACCTGCAGTAGCAGCAGCAGCAGCAGCAGCAACAGCACATGAAGGTGTGACCCCAAACACATCCAGAGGCACGTGTCAACCAATACGCCACATACGTGTGTTTTGCTGTCAACTTGGACTGATCTTTCGTGGCATGAAATGACCGTCACACCTCACCCATCTGTTGTACACCGCATGTGGACAAGGATACAGCCTTCGCCATGCAGGCCTGCGCACGCATCTGCAACACTGAAACACCTGGTGACCTCCGGCATGTTTTGTTGAAGTTGCATGATCCAGCATGAACCCACGCAGCTTGTTTGAATGCTCCTCCAACCTGTCCTGCATTATGTGACGCACCTACTGCACACAAACAATGTGCACAGCGCACCTGTTGGCGAGAGCACGACACCCTCTGCACCCACTGCAGCTGCTATGTCGAGTCTGTCGAGCAGCAGCAGCGCAGCTCGTTGCCTCAGCAGCTCCTTGAGCTTGACGGCAGCCTCATACAGTGCTGCTGCGCTGTCGCTGCCATCCAAGACGACTGCTGTAGCGCCTGCTGTGACTGCATCATTGACCTGGTCAAGCAGTCGAGGCGCCAGCTCAGCATCCAACAGCGCCCCAGCTTGCAGGAACACCAGCAGGGCTGGCAGTTCCATGCGCGCCTGCTTCTGGCCTGCGGGGAAGACGCCCACACCTGCTGCTGCTGCTGGCATACTGGATCTGCAAGGCTGAGGGCCACGATTGGGATGCAGAACAATGCATAACTTGCTGTTGCGGGCAGTACTGCCTATGCCAGTTCTGTTGGTACCGATGCTGCAGACGCCTCGGCTTGAACGCTGCATACACTGGCGGTAGGATGCAATAGCGAAGGCCGGACGGCTGGAATTGCATCGCGACTGCAAGCTGTTGTTGCTGGCGAGGGGCCTTGGCTTCAGGCACTGCATCGTGAGTACGCACGGCGTGCCAAAGCTAGTATCGCAAAACCAGCTCGGATAAGAACGTGCAAAATCAAGTCATTGATCAGCTGTAGTTAGCAAGATCGCGACTTGCAGGGTGATGCTGTTTCAAAGCGATGCTGCAGGGCCAACCACCCTACATTGGCTACAGACGCACGCTAATCAAAGTCTACACGCTTGAACAAGGCACCGGCAACTTGGAAACTTTGGATCTGTCCTAACAATGCCAGGTCTCGGCCTTGCTGGTGAACTAACAGGAGGATTCCACTTTAACTAGTTGAGTATGTAGTTCGTGTACAGTATCGCTTTCTCGTGGTCTGTGCAGCAGCAGTGACTTGACAGCTGCTGAGGGCAGGGAACAAGGCAGCAGCGAAACAGCGGGTCCTGATGATATACCGACGCTTGTGAGCCATTAATGTCTTCATTGTTGCTGCTGACACCATCCCACTGCCGTGGTCTTGGACGTCTGGCCAGGCTATGTCTGAGCGCAGCAGCAGCAGCATGGTGAAGACACAAGCGCAGCTGACCGGGCAGCAGCTCCTAACACCACTTTCCTTAGCAAGTATCTTCAAGGCTTAGACTCTGGGAACAAGCGGGCCATTGCACGCAACGCTGCCAGAGGAGCCCAGCAGGTAACTCCACAGCAGCTAATCCAGCACTCAAGTTAGATGCATGATGCAGGATACACCACGCAGCCATCAGCTTCGCTTGTGTGACTGCAGCAGTAGGGCATGTGCTGGCGTGTCACCATCAGTGCTGCTTGCCTCAAGCTGGCGTGCCAGCAATGCACTCATGTGGTGCTGATCAGCGACGTCCCTGACATGTCTCGTGGTGGTTGTATGCACCATGAGCTCCTGCAAGCAACACAGCCCTTTCTTCTTTTCTTTGTCGCTTTGTTATCATGACTGGTGCTAGCAGCAGCATTTCAATCCACGTGCATGTCTTGAGCTTGCGAGCAGCATACTACAACAGCCCGCAGTAAGCACATGCCGCTGCACCCACCTGGGACTGGCACACGTTATAACAACTTTCAAATGTCTCCTGCAGGCTGTTGGGGCCAGTGGTGCTGCAGCGCTGCGGCCCACGCTGCATAAGGCAGCTGGCAGAGGCGTCGAATCGGTGCGGCGAGCTGTGCTGATGTCTGCAGAACAAAGCAAGCACACGCTGTGCGTGGCGCTGCTACGCGAGGTGTGTGCGGCCGCACAACGCCGGCATGTCGCTCATATGACCCATTGTGTGCGCACACGCACCATCGGGTGTTCCTGTACAGCTGTACAACAGCACATAGGGTGCATTGCTTGTGCTTATGCTGTGCACCCTTTGCCAGCCGCACAACAGCACACAAGTAAAGCAGGCGCTTGCTGCTTTGAGCTGTTGCTGGCACTGCCACGCATGCTGCTCGTGCAAACTGCCGGCCAGCAACGGGGGTGAGTCAGCTACAGCAGAATGCAGCAGCATCCTGAGCGGCAGCAGTTTGGTTGCATCTCCTCAGTAGCATACTTTGCTTGCCTGCTTCTGCACAGCTCAAGGGCACTGTGTCTGCAACTGCTCCGGCTGCAACACACGAGCAACGACCGCACTTTTCTTCGCGCATTTTTGAGCAGCACAGGGAATGCCCTGCACAAATGCCCAGTTCCAACATTGTGGTTGGCAATGTTCAGGCAGCCGTTGCAATACAGTCTCACATCAGTGCTTTTTACCGCTGCATGTCGCCATTGTCGACCTTCCATGTGCACGCTGTACATATGCATGCATGCGCTGCCGCTGTGCGCACACTTCTGCAGGTGGCCCAAGTGTTTGGCTACAGCCTGGCAGTGACAGTAGATGGGCAGGATCAGGAGGAGGCAGACCCTGCAGAGCAGCAGCAGCGGCAGCAGCGGCTGCCATTGGACGCAATGAATGTGAGGCTGAGCAGCGGATCCGCCGCAGCAGCACAGCAGCAGCGGCAGCAGCACCTGGCTGCAGCGGCAGCAGTGGGCCAGGTGAGCTGCTGCTGGCGTCTGTGCTGGTGCGCTGTTGCTGAGTCAGCGTTGTTGCCCTGCCTATCACGGCACAACATGATGAACTGGGAAGCTGATCAACCAGTGCAAGTTCTGCAGACACTAGATTAAGCGTGCGGGCGAAGCTTGTGCAAGTGCTCACGACTGGACCTGCCCTGTGCCATGTAACATCCAGTGCCTGCTGTGCCCTGTCCGTTGAGCCTTGCGACTGCTGCTGCTGCTGCTGCTGCTAATTCTTCAGGTGCAGCTCGCAAGACACCATCGGTTGCAGCTGGCTGCTTTCAGGGCTATCGGCCTGCCGGGCAGCAGAACCAACTCGGTGGCAGCAGCAGCGCGGCTACGGGCGCTGCTGCGTAGCGGCAGCGGCCCTGCGCAGCAACGACCCCTACGGCAGCCTCTGCAGGCAGGGCAGCAGGATGAGGAGCCGAAGCAGCAACTTGTTCAGCAGCAGCAGCAGCAGCAGCACCATGCAGATGACGAGGGTGACAGCAGTGATTATGAAGAGGTGTCTTACGACGAAGACATAGAAGAAGAGCCTGAAAGGCAGCAGCAGCAGCTGCAGAGTGCAAGCAAGGGCACAGCAGTAGCAGCACCAGGCGGCAGGATTGGCAGCCCGACTAGCAGCTAAAAGTGTAGCAGCAGCAGGGCCAGCAGCGGCAGCAGCAGCTAGCAGTGAAGCCAGTGGGCGACGCTGCTGCTGGTGGTGCTGGCTGCTGCACCAAAGCCAGTGTGTTTGCGCGGCTTGGTGGGGGCAGCGCTGCTGCAATGCCGGCCGCAGGCTCGCCCCCCGCAGCAGCTGCTGCAAGCTCCCCAAGCCGCAGCAAACAGCAGCAGAAGCACCTGCAACAGCAGCCGCTGGTGCTGCCAGCAGGGCTAGGGTAGTAGGCCGGCAGCTGCTGCAACAAGCTCTGCTAAGACGCCAGAGCAAGCCCAGAGCGGCAGTGTGCGGAAGACCACAGCACCTGCTGCTGCTGCTGCTGCTGGCGGCGAACCCAACACACCAAAGTCTGGGGTGAAGCGGGGTGGCTCAAGGCAGGGGACGCCAGGCGCAGCAGCAGCTGCAGCGGAGAGGACTGCTGCTCGTGGCAGCAGTACCCGCACACCAA
>JACERP010000614.1:0-47599 GCA_014080715.1 Scenedesmus sp. NREL 46B-D3
ATACGTAAGGTGGGTGATGGCTTTGATGTACGCAGCACGGGGAGTGCTATTTTAGTTATTGCTGCAGCACACAAGAGCTGTGTTTGAAGCACAGGGTGCTGCCAGTCTGCGCCCAGCAACCCGGGACCAAAGTGTGATTTGAGTGAGGCCGGATCCTGGATGCTGGGCATCACTTCAAAAAATGGAATTACACGCAGTCCTTTCTCCATCCCTGATGGCATGCACCACACAGCATCATCGCATACTTGCAAGTTGCGGGGTGAGGAAAGCGACATGAGCCAACCTGACAGCCAAAATCGTCCATGTCTTTCAAGGAAGATCGAGCCAGGCATTAACTGCAAGCATGCTCAAGCAGCTTGCACAACGCTGCACAGTAGACGGCATTTGTGTTACGCCAGCTGGCGTGTTTGCAGGGGTAGCACGCACCATCGGCAGCAGCCCCCCGCAACGCTGCTGCCGTGCTGCGATGCAGGTGCCCAGGCAGCAGCTGCACAGCCTGCTGCGCTGCATGTTTGTGCGGCTGGTGTGCCTCATGGGCGGCAGCGCAGGCACCCGCGAGTGGACCGTGCTGCCGCCTGGCGTTGCCGCTGTGCTGTCCTACAAGTACGGCAGCGTGCTGCTGGAGGTGCTGAGCGGCGTGCGGGGCGCCGCTGCAGGCCTGGCGGACGCGTTTGGTGTGGAGGTGCAGCACATCCTGACCGTGCCGCAGGTGGGAGGTGGTGCACGGCTGCCCAGCTGTGGTGCATGCGCTGTTGCGGCTGTGGCTTAAGTGAGGCTGGCAGTCCAATTTCCGACAGATGGCCGAAGATGCAGACACACACAGTGCCAAATGAATGTGGTGTTGGCTGTGACGGCTTTGCCCAACCCGGCCACCATGGGTATTCGTACTGTGGAGCCTTGCCTGCTGCACTGGCTGCATCGCTTCGATCGACCAGTTGCTGCTGGCCCTGCACCAACCTTGCTGACTGCGGTTGCTCCGTGTGCTTGCGCAACTCAACATCATGCGTGTGCTGCTGTTGCTGCTGCTGTCTCGTGCAGGTGCGTGCGCAGATGTCTGCAGCAGCTGCCGGCGCAAACAGCAGCATGCTGGGCAGGAACAGTGTGTTACTGCTGGAGGAGGTGCTGGCTCTGGTGGGGGCGGCTGTGCCTTGGGGACGGCAGCAGCAGGATGACGATGGAGGGCTAACGCTTGCGGCGCTGGGCCACACATGCAGCACCATGAAGGTGCAGAACTGAGCAGCAAGCACTGCTGTGGTACTTGCGCATTTGCAGTCAGCAGCTACAGTGTTGTGGTGAAGCTAGCGGCCAGTGGCTGCGTCAACAGTAAAGTCAGGAGATACCAAATACCAAATACCAAATACCAAAGTAGGGCCACAGGCCCACCCACTAAGGAGCCAAACAAGGCTCATGGGGTCCCACAACAGCCAAGGAGTACCAATTCAACCAGCTAATCCGAGGCCTCAACAAGTTGTGAGGATTCTGTCTGAGGCACTAGTGTCACTGGGGAGCACAGCAAGCGCCATAGCCGGATCATTTCTAACCAGGAGACAATAATAGATAAAGGCAGCCACACTAGTCTGCCTCTGCTGCATAAAGTCAGCCAGACACCGTCCAAGAGGGCTCACAGCTGGGCTCTGCCACCCTCCAAAATCAGCAAATAGCCGCCAGAAGCGATCACGAACAACCTGATATGCGTCACATTCAAACACAAAGTGGAACTCATCCTCAACTTGGCCAGCACCGCACCGAGAGCACAGTCGCTGTTGCCTGGGTAGCAGAGAGTTATCAGCCCTCTCCCTCCGACCAGTAGCCACGCGCAAGTCATGCGCACCCAGACGAAAACGCATCAAAGATGCCAGGTGCATCTTGTTTAAGCCAGCTGTGTTGTGCACATAATCTGGACACCAACTCAATGGTTTCGTCAACTCAAGCTCATCAAAAGGGGAGCACGCAAACCAGTTCTCATAGGTGGAGTGCATGACAGTATCAGACCCAGCCACTCTGGGGTTGGCTGGCAAGTCTTGCCACTGCTGGTACAACCATGCTTGGAAAGCACTCTGTACATTGCTCAAATCAGAGGCATCAAGGCAAACATACATCCCACAGGCTGCCAGTGTGCTGCATGCTAGTGTCGTGTCCTCTCACACAGCCTGTATGAACATGCAATCCCAAAGATTCCAATGCATGCGGCATGCACTTGCTGGTGATTGCAGGTTGTCTGTTGTTCAGCTACGCAGCTGACTTGGTATGCCAGGTCCCCGGGGACAGATTCGGGAACGTTATTTTGGTCAGGTGCAACTGAGCAGCCATTAGACGAGATGTGCTGGTGTCGTCATCAACATGTTCACCACTCTAGCCATAGCATCAGTCGCATCAAATGTGCCCGTGTTACTGTAATGTTGTTGCATAATGTAAAACGCAGCAGGCAAAATGTCCTTTCAACAAAACAATCCTGCCACAGTGGGGCAGAAGCCCGGTTGACCTAGATATCAGCCTACAGCCTTGCAAACAGACAACACCTGCCGAAGGCAGCGCCATGCCTCATTGCCTCAGCCGACTTGTCACTACTGTACATGTGCAGCCTCGCATGCAGGGTTAAGGTGACACTTGCTTGCTTTTTGCTGCTACGATAGAGTACTGCGTCTTCTTGAATGTACATGTCCTGGCACACACATAGACACATCTCAAGCTCGTCACCGTGCACAGCTGCACCACACTGCAAGTGCAGCGCAGCCCCGCCTCCTGCAACCCCATGCCACGCACCGCACACACATCAACCGTGATCTTGGTGCAGCTGCAATCACTAGAAGAGCACAACTGCAGCGGTTGCTGCACCACCAGTGGCAAACGCAGTGTGTGGCATTCGTTGCTGCTGCTAGCTAACACAATCCCATTCATTACTGACATGCTACGAGTGCCTGTCACCCTCCCAGCATTGCCGCTGTGAACAGCAGGCCTTGGTCAACAAGCTGTCTGCTGCAGGCTCGGAAGCCAGCACCCACCGCATCACCGCGGCCACTTGATGTGCTGCCGCCGCCCACTGCTGTTGCAGTTTCTATGGCCGCGGCTCCATTGTTTGCTGTAACTGCTGCTGCTGCTGCTGCTACTGCTGCTGCACTGCCTGCTGCCAGCGGCAGGCCCAGCAGCAGGTCGTTCTTGGCCATGCTGTCAGCGCCCAGCACCTTGAACAGCCCCACCGCGTAGCCAGCCTCTGCTGCGGCTGCACAGCGGTCGAGCTCAACAAACCTGCAGATCACAACACGAGGAAGCAACATCACCAACACAAGCAGGCCACATCTGTGCATGCTGTGCTGCAGTGCTCGGCTGAGGTCAGCAAGTGACAGTGGTGTTGGCGAGCTTGCATTGTCGCGGCACAGCAGGCAGTAGACAATGGACGCATAAGTGTTGATGCTCGCATGGCGCTTCTAGTGCCGCAGCACGACCGCATGACGCTGCAAGTGTGAAGTGTGCGCTGCAGCGCTGGCTGTTGTGTGCTCACCGCTTGCAGGTGTCTGCTACTGCTGCGCGCTGAGCCAGCGCCTCCCCCAGCAGGACCTGGTCTGCCGGGGCATGCGCAATGTCAGCAACCTGCAGCATCAGCAGCAGCATCAGCAGCATCAGCAGCAGCAGCTGCAGAAGACCCACACACTCGACAGCTTCAGCCAGCTGCTTTTGGCTATGGGTGCTGCACTTCATGTTGACAGCATTCACTGCATGCACCAGCGCTGCACGACAACCTCCCTCAGGCAAGCCCGCCTCCCTCCCTCCCCTGCATGACTCACCCGGGCCATGACCCTGAACTGCTGCTCTGGTTGGGGCAGCTGCCGCCGCAGCCAGGCAGAGCGGGGGTGCTGCAGCGGGGGCAGCCCACCTGCTGCTGTTGCTGCTGCTGCGGTGTCCTGCTGCTGCTGCTCAAAGTGCTGCGGCTCCAACCTTTGCTGGGCTTTTGGACTAGAGTATGGCTGCTCCTGCTGCTGCTCTAGTGTTTGCTGCTGCTGCTGCTGCTGCTGCTGCTGCTGCTCCCGTGCCCTCTGTGCTGGCGGCTTGTCCCCCGGCTGTGATGGCGTCCAGGTGATGGCGCTGCTGTGGAAGGAGCTGCCACCAGACATGGAGAACTTCAGCTTGCCTGGCAGCAGCAGTGACAGTAAGGCAGAGGCAGAGCATCAGCCCAGCTACACGAGCGATATGCCGCGTAGACCATGCTTTGATGTGCTTGCTTGCAAGTGTGCCACAGCCACCTGTGCCGCATGCGCCGCAGCCAGAGCTCAGCCTGCAAATGTGTCGATGCGCCTAGTAACCATGCCTACTGTGCTGCCACTGAGCTGTGTTCAACAGCAGGCGCTGTTGCGCTGCAGCTGTGCAGCCCCACCACCTCACATGCCTGCCACGCCGTTGCACCATCTTGGCAGAACTGAGTGGGCAGCACACCAAGGAGACCAGCAGCTGCTGCAGACGGCTTGCTCAGGAGTTGTGCTGCGCTCGTTGCTGCAACATGGCCTTCGCCCAACAGCCTGCAGCGGTCACCACACATGCTCACCTACACAGCAGGGGCTGACGACGAACGCAGCTCTACTGTGCACTGCCATCTGCAGAACATGGTCTGTTGCGTTGCCACAGGCATGCAGAGCCAGAGCCACATCAAACGGCCGATCAAACTGCTCTATCATGCCTTGGGACACCGACACGTTGGACAGCCCTGCTGCTGCTGCGCGCTGCTGCAGTAGCTGCAGTGCTGCTGGCTTCATGTCTACTCCTGTGAAGCGGCAGCAGGGGAAGAGTGCTGCTAGCGGGAGAAGCAGGTTGCCTGTGCCACATCCAAAGTCAACGATGTGCAGCCTAGGCTGCTGCTGCTGCTGCTGCTGCTGCCACTCCAGTCCCTCTACTGGCGCGGAGCTGACGTTGGCTTGCTGCTGTGCCTTTGTGCACGCGCTAGAGGGTGTGCCGCTTCCTCCTGGTACTGTCGCTGCTGCTGCTGCTACTATGATGGGCTGCAGCACAGCACAGAAACTTTCCACCTGCAGGCAGCAGCAAGAAACAACAATCCCAACTTGCATCTATGTGTAGCGTATGCTTGCAGCAACATGTAATCCATGTTAAAGCCTGGCAACCACTATCATGCACAGCTTGTGATTTATTGTACAAATGATGTAGATTGATGCCGTTGATGTTGGTGCTGGTGGTGCGGTGTTCGTGCTGTGGCTGCCAATGCAGTGCTTGCAAAATACCATTCCAGCTCACTAGTACTGCAGCAGCAGTGATACGGATCCACTTGCAGGAAAGACACACCTGCTGCCGCTTCCTGAGCACCCTTGCATTGACCTTATTCACGTCCAGATTCAGCAGTTTTCTTGCTCGCTTCTTCTCCGACTTGGCTGTGCTGAGGCCCATGGCAGTGCTGCCACTGTCTACTGCTGCTGGCACTGCAGACCAGTCCAGGCCGCGGCTGCCTGTTGCGGAGGATCCGTACAAATCAATCCAAGCTTGCACGGAGGGTGTGCGCTGCACGTGACGATCCATTTGCTCGTAGATGCGCTGCAGTACGCGTTCGATCTGCTCGACCAGGGAGGGCTGCACTTTGGGGCAGGCTGGCTCAGCACTTGAAGCCGTTTGACTGAACTTCGATACTCTCGGCATAATAGTACTGTAATTTTATACTGGAAATTAAACACGCACACAACTGTGCCCAGGCCTCAAACTACTTGGCAGCAGCAGTCACTGAGTGCATACAGCCCACCAGGTGCACCAAGAGGACCCAGTTAGCAGCTGAGGCGCCTCAGCCAGCCATAATGAGATTTAAAAATGCATATGTTATGGAGCTGCCTGGCAAGGTGCTTTGTTTAACACAGCAATACAACCACAAACCCAGTTGCAGTATGGCCGTCAGATGACAGCATGATGGCACGTTTAACGGGCATGGAGTGGTCTCAGCCGCATCCTTGACTGCTTTTGATGGCATGCGCTGAAGACACTCAACAACCAAACATTACTGATCAATTACACTCAATAATAGCAAACATGTGCGGTTGATCAAGGCAAACAGAATATACACTACAGGCCCCCCCTGTATGCAGTGGTTGGGGTGTGGTGTGCAGCACTACGCGATGGACCGTCCGCGTGCTGTGCCTGTAATGCCAACCAAAAAAAGTCTTGAACACCGTCTACCGCCAACTGCCTGACGTAGGATGTGCGATAGTGCGCTGATGTGGCGCCTGTTACCACTGGTGGGTGGTGTCCGGCTGCAGCACTTCCACCGATCCTAGGAGTATAGCCTGGCGTGCTGCCAACAATCTTCATACTTACCTGAACGGGGTGTGGGGGTGATCATGTAGGCCCCCCGCCCATTCGCGACTGCTCGCATTGCACCAAGCCTGCGGCGCGGATGGGAAGGCACTACGGTGTTTTCCACGTTTGAATATTTGCAAGGCTGAGGTACCTACCAGTTAGGCCTCGGCACTCATACCAAGCAAAAAGTTGGTCTTTTGGCCTCGTGTGATCGCACTTGGACTCAGATGTGTTTTGAATCCTTGCCAATGAAGTGAAGTGCCACCATGATTGAATGCATTGCCAATGAAGTGACGTGGCACCATGATTGAATGCTTTGAAAGCGGCTGCAATGACCTGAACGTGTTATGTTCATCAGTACTACCAGTGACTCAGTCACTGGGCCTCAGTGCAGTGGGTGGAGCCAGCTTTACTTACATGCGCAGCCTGGCATGCAGGTAGGTTGACACTCAATGGCTGCTTGCTTGCTTGCCTTTTGCTAAAAGTGCTAAAAGTGATGGCCACAGCAATCATGATTGAGCATGAAACAACTGATTATTTCAGAGCCAACCTTTGAAATTGGCGGTTTTGCGACATGTCGGATGTATGGTGCTGGGCGTGGCGACCCATGAGCCTCCAACTGCCCCACAGACGCAAGCTGCTTCACCGGCTTTGCACTGTATCGCGGAGTAGGCACGTGGCAGATCAAACAAGTTCAACAGAAGCAACGACGCAATCACGGCAGACAACGGCATGATCACAGGCGTCACGAGCGCTTTGCCTCGGCAACTATTGATGGGACTGCATAGTGTGGTGGCCCACCACGCTGCATGCTGGCAACGTCCGGGTCGACTGAATCTCAACCATAACGGCGCGCTGTACGGAGATCGGACCGTTGAGGTGTTTGATCGTTGGAACATCTCGCAGGGCTCAGGTCAGTTTGGTTGTGACATAACATGGCAACCTGTACGTCGTAGGGGAAGGGCGGGAGTGTCGCAGCGACACTGTCGCTACATTGTCACGGCCCTGCCCTTTGCTTTTCATTGATTACGGTCCCTGACAAGAGCGTAGACACTTGTAACTTGTAACTGGCAACCTGTACAAGCCACATGGCTGTGCGCCGGGCACAGCTGTTCTTCGGTACCCGCAATCAGGCTCCTGAGCATCACAGCATGACTGCTGGTCAGCCAGCAGCCTGGCCTGCATGGATTCAAACAGCTGAGACAAAGCAGACAGGACAAGACCGGTAACAATGACGCAGTGACCTACTGACAACCTGTACAAGCCACATGGCTGTGCGCCGGGCACAGCTGTTCTTCGGTACCCGCAATCAGGCTCCTGAGCATCACAGCATGACTGCTGGTCAGCCAGCAGCCTGGCCTGCATGGATTCAAACAGCTGAGACAAAGCAGACAGGACAAGACCGGTAACAATGACGCAGTGACCTACTGACAACATGAGCACTGCATGCAGTGAACTGTGCAGTGCAGCACTAAAATGGGATCGTGAACTCCGCTGTGCATGCTTTGCAGCATACACAGATGGAGGAGTGCCCAAACTACTCAAACCCAAACTAGGCACGGCCCCACAGCGAGCCTGGAAAGGGGCTTGGCACCCCCTGACGCAGAGGTAACCTGGCTAGTGACAACACTACAGCTTTCAGCGGATCACTCGGCAGTAATAGAGCTGAACTTGCTGAGTGCACGCCACCGCTCCAGGGCTGAGTTCACTGCTGCAGGTGCTGCACATGTTGCTGAAGGAATGCCACCTCGCTCTTGCCGGCAGACAGCTGCTGCACGGCCTTCAAAAGCTGATGGAACTGCTGCTGTGTCAGAAGCTCCTCAAACACAGCCGGTGCTGCTGGCAGGGTAGCTGCTGGCGGCGGCACTGTCAGCTGGCCTGCTGCTGCATCAGCAGGATAGCAGATAGTGGAGCTGAGTGGTGGGACACTGAGTGCAGCTGCTGCGTACTGGGTACACCATGAGTGGCCTTGAGGACAGCACCAGCAGCACCAGGACCGACACTGCACTCACACTTGCAGCTGTTTGTGCTGCCCCATCTCTGTGTCCCTGAAACCAGCCACCGCCTGCTGCTTGGAGTTCCTGTACAGGCTTACCCACTGCTGCCGTCGGCAACGGAACCAGCTTCCAGCACAACAGTGTCAGCATTGGTGCCCTGCGCCCACAGCAGCTGGTTCTCGTCAGCAAAGAAGTTGTCCAGCAGCTGCTGATCACAGCCTGGCGAGCGCGGCAGCCGCTCCAGTCTGTACTGCTGCGCCTGCGTTAGCTCCATCCACCCCATATTACATGCTTTCATCAGTGCATGCAGTGCGTGTGCCAGGCAGCTGCGCTTGTAAGGCCGCTTGATGCCGAGCCAATGCAGGCGCTTCTCGTGCACGTCTCTGAACTTCATACGTCGGCCTGAATCCTGCTCGTCATATATCCAGTTGTCCAGGAGGCTCTTGTCCAGCACCACCACCTGCAAGCAACCACGCAAAGCGCACACTGCTCAGACGCGGCATCATCGAACAGCAAGAGCACTCGCAGGAAAAGCAACAACCGATCAACCAGAAGCTGCCTCAGCCCATCATGCATAGAAAGCTGCTCACCATGAACTCGTTGTCTTCTTGTGGCAGGATCATCAGCCTCATCTGGTCCAGCGCCTTCTCAACGCTGCTGTACATGAGCAGGATGTTGCGTGGGCTGTTGATCTTAATGCCCAGACTCACCTGCAATCACACAATCAACAGGTGAATCAAACACTGTGGCTGTCATCCACGTCAAACTTGTAACCTGAGGCTCTACTGCTTTGGCATCATGCCTGCCAATGAGCAGGGCTTACATGGCACTATATCCTTGCCCCTCATGTGCAGGGCTTGTATGGCACCATATCCTTGCCCCTGATGTGCAGGGCTTGTATGGCACCATATCCTTGCCCATGATGCACTGAAGTTCCACAGCCAGCTTTCCGCCCCACCAGCGCCACCCGCATTTTCAGTGCACACCATTGACTCACCGCTTCACTCCGTGGCCAGCCGAGCTGGTAGATGTGTGCGGCTGTGACGTTCTTTGAATGGTACCTGCCTGTCACACAGCAGTACATCGGCTTGTTTGGCGGGTCACCTGCAGTTGGCGGGTCACCTGCAGCATGCAGCCGAAACATAGCACAGCAAGTCAGGCCTATGTTTGCTACTTAGAGGGCAACTTCCTGAATGGTAGCGAAAGTATCCTCTGTGTCTGCAGGCAGCGCTGACCCCTTCTCTAAATGCACAGCATATGCTCACCCTCGCCCTCCTGCGCTTCGTACTGCGCTCCGTAGTACTCAATAGCGTTGGTGCAACTCCTGCCGGAGCGACTTGAGTATGACCTTGTGTCATAATTGCTCATGTACGCCTGCACACTCATGTACGCGATCTGGGAGACACTTGTTTTCAAGAGCGCCGTGTCGTCTTTGAGCTGCTTGAAGTGTTCCAGAATCACGTCTTGCCTGTCACCTGCACCAGCATGAACAGCACACATGCAACCAACAAGGATGTGATGCCCCGGGCGCAGTGCAAGGGATCAGGAAAAAGCCCGGATGACATGCATACACATATATGGTGGTGCACACGATGTAGCAGTGCCCGCAGGACCGCTCTTTGGATCCAGCACAAAGTACATGCGCTGCAAAACAAAACAAAGTTGGTTGCAGCAAAAGCTTTCACATGGATGTAAGCCCCAACACATGCATGAACAGCAGCACGGTGCACATGGAATAACTTCACCAAAGAATTACATATGCAGCGATGCAAGCAAGTCCAACACTCCCTGGCGCTGTTGTGAAAAAGTGAAGGGCATGAGGAATGGAAGAAGACGCCGCATGCATAGGAGCAAGGCAGGGCAGCATAAGCAGAACATGACACTAAACTAAACTTCAAGCAGCATACAGGATGTGCTGCAGGGCATGCTGTGCTTACATGCACATGCCATACGACTGCAATCATGACACGTTACATGTAGTGTTGCACCTTCAAGTTGTGGGCATGCAGCACAGAGGATGTGCAAGACTGTGACTGAAAGCCGTTTCGAATCTGCTTGCAGCTTCAGCAGGCAATGCAGATTAGCAGCCTCGCCACACACCACCTGCAAGCACCAGCAACTCACTTGCCGCTGTTGATGTGGGACGCGACAGAAGCCAGGAGGGAAGTCGTAGAAGGAACGGCAGGTGACGTGAACGCACAGGAACAGCGCAGAGCAACACGTGTGTGTCACGCACAGGATGACAATGGTGTTGTGTGCAACACATGTAACATGGCATGCAGCAACATCCAGCAGTGAAGGACGGTGGCCTGTTCTTGTTTGTTGACACCGCATTCTGCTTCAAAGTACATGATGCACACATGACATTGATCGGCACAACTGTAAATGCATCACAAGTCACACTCAGCAGGCTGATATGCAGGCAGTGGCTGTCTCAGCTACCGTGCATTCCTCCACCGCTGTTCATCAACCAAGCTGAACAGGTGCAGGTGGGAAACGATAACATGCAACAGAGGCAGATGCTGCAGAATTGCTTCACAAACCATTGAAACATCTGCTGCATTCACACACCACGCTGCGTCGTGATCCAGTCAGACAAGGCCTGCTTCAGGGGTGCCTTCGAGACATAAGTGTGCATTGCCCCCACCTGCTTGTTGACCCCCAAGCTGCAGCAAAAGTTGCCGCTGGTCCTCTGGCTGCATAGCCAGATAGCCGGCACATGCCTGCTCATCTTCGTGTCCGATGGCAAGGGCCACTGCTGCCCTCACAGCCGGACTCACGCCAGACAGGATCAAGTGCAGGTCGCGAATCAGCAGCATCTTAGCAGATGCCACCTGGTTCAGCTGCTCTGCCATATCCGCTCCTGCGGCAAGCACAAGCCCACGCATGGACATTACGCAGGCGCATAAACATTTTTTATCGTTGTTTGCTGGCTTTGAACGAGCAGACAGAGCTAATACTGCGAGGGGCGATGAATGCATTGGCTGCCTTCGTTGAACGGCATGGAACACGCAGCAACTCGCCGCACCTTGACGATCCGACGGAGTTCAGCAACTGTGAGTGTATGGATCGCTCAACTGTGTCTTGTTCATAGTCTGGCTACAGCAACCAGGGACCGTGTATCCCTGCAACTTGATGAACGACTTGGTGTTATCCCCATGCTTTTTTGGAATTGAATCATTATCCCCATGCGTTTGTGTGTGTAGTTCGTTACCAACAGGGGGGAGACGCGGAAAAATGACAGGCAGTCATCAGTGAGCCAGGCCTGGGCTAGGAACTGGTCACTCGCCAGCACCTGGGCAGCCACCCCGCGCCTGTAGGGCAACTGTGGTAAAGCCGTTGTAAAAATGTGGTGATCCTGGCGTAGGCAAGACAGCAGCACCCCTCGAAGTGCCGGTGAGGTGCCAGTGCCAGGACAGACACCAGGTCACTTGAAGTGTCAGCTAGCAGCAACCAATCTGCAGCTGTTAGGCATGTAGCGACGCAGCTAGGAAAATGCACACAAATCAGGGCGCATCTTGGCGCAGTATACCTGCAGAGATCTGGTATTATGGTGTGCCATGACGGTCAGTAGAATTGCACTGCAACAAATACAGGATCCTACAACCGCACTACAACAACAGCCTTGTTGTAGCCCTGTTGTAAACAGGTTGTAGACGTGTTGTAGCCTGTGTGTTGTAGCAGGTTGTAGTAAAGTGGGAATTGTAGTTGTGTTGTAACTACACAGTTGTAGTGTAGTTGTAGTGTGGTTGTAGTTGTCAATCACCAGCTACAAAAGTGGTTGTAGTTGTGAGGTTGTAGACAGGTTGTAGCCTGTGTGTTGTAGCAGGTTGTAGTAAAGTGGGAATTGTAGTTGTGTTGTAACAACCCAGTGTGTGAGCAGCTGTGCATGATGCGTTTTAAGCTGCTGTGCAGAAGCCGGTGAAGCTGCTGCACACACGCTTAGCCTAGCAGATATTGCAACTCTAGTTGCTGAAAGTACAGAGGTTTATGTTGGGTGATGGCATACCGCTGTTTCCTGGCATATCCAGGGATGGCCAGCTTCTGTGCATCATGGTGGGCAGCGGAAATCGTCATGCTGTTGCAACAAGCTTCTTGGGGCTGCAGGCAGTTGCTGATGCAGCAGGCTGCCATCATGTGACAATGCTCAACAATCATGTAACACACCTTCTCCTGAGACCTGAACTCCCTGAGGGAAGTATATGCTGACGATGCGCTGCTGCCCTGCAGACAAGGGCGCCACCAACATCTGCTGTGCTGTGCGTGTTGGAGCTCACAGCAATCATGATTGAGCATGAAACAACTGATTATTTCAGAGCCAACCTTTGAAATTGGCGGTTTTGCGACATGTCGGATGTATGGTGCTGGGCGTGGCGACCCATGAGCCTCCAACTGCCCCACAGACGCAAGCTGCTTCACCGGCTTTGCACTGTATCGCGGAGTAGGCACGTGGCAGATCAAACAAGTTCAACAGAAGCAACGACGCAATCACGGCAGACAACGGCATGATCACAGGCGTCACGAGCGCTTTGCCTCGGCAACTATTGATGGGACTGCATAGTGTGGTGGCCCACCACGCTGCATGCTGGCAACGTCCGGGTCGACTGAATCTCAACCACGCCGCTGTACGGAGATCGGACCGTTGAGGTGTTTGATCGTTGGAACATCTCGCAGGGCTCAGGTCAGTTTGGTTGTGACATAACATGGCAACCTGTACGTCGTAGGGGAAGGGCGGGAGTGTCGCAGCGACACTGTCGCTACATTGTCACGGCCCTGCCCTTTGCTTTTCATTGATTACGGTCCCTGACAAGAGCGTAGACACTTGTAACTTGTAACTGGCAGCCTGTACAAGCCACATGGCTGTGCGCCGGGCACAGCTGTTCTTCGGTACCCGCAATCAGGCTCCTGAGCATCACAGCATGACTGCTGGTCAGGCAGCAGCCTGGCCTGCATGGATTCAAACAGCTGAGACAAAGCAGACAGGACAAGACCGGTAACAATGACGCAGTGACCTACTGACAACATGAGCACTGCATGCAGTGAACTGTGCAGTGCAGCACTAAAATGGGATCGTGAACTCCGCTGTGCATGCTTTGCAGCATACACAGATGGAGGAGTGCCCAAACTACTCAAACCCAAACTAGGCACGGCCCCACAGCGAGCCTGGAAAGGGGCTTGGCACCCCCTGACGCAGAGGTAACCTGGCTAGTGACAACACTACAGCTTTCAGCGGATCACTCGGCAGTAATAGAGCTGAACTTGCTGAGTGCACGCCACCGCTCCAGGGCTGAGCTCACTGCTGCAGGTGCTGCACATGTTGCTGAAGGAATGCCACCTCGCTCTTGCCGGCAGACAGCTGCTGCACGGCCTTCAAAAGCTGATGGAACTGCTGCTGTGTCACAAGCTCCTCAAACACAGCCGGTGCTGCTGGCAGGGTAGCTGCTGGCGGCGGCACTGTCAGCTGGCCTGCTGCTGCATCAGCAGGATAGCAGATAGTGGAGCTGAGTGGTGGGACACTGAGTGCAGCTGCTGCGTACTGGGTACACCATGAGTGGCCTTGAGGACAGCACCAGCAGCACCAGGACCGACACTGCACTAACACTTGCAGCTGTTTGTGCTGCCGCATCTCTGTGTCCCTGAAACCAGCCACCGCCTGCTGCTTGGAGTTCCTCACAGCAGTAGGTGCCTCGAAAGCATCAAGAGGGCAGTCAAATGCTTCAATGCGCAGACGCGAGTCTTGTCAACTGCACCACGTGCTCCAGCACCAATGCACAAGTCGTGGCAGCACCCCCACAATCATCCAGGTATTTGTCAGCAAGCTCGTTCAAGCTTCCACCTGCCACACAATCAGCGTTGCCACCACGACCATCACCAGCAGCACTGCACAAACAGGTTGCATGTACGCCATTAACGTCGCTATTGCTGCCGCTTAGACGCCATGGCACTCCCAAGCTCAAAGAAACGAGCGGCAGCAGCACCCAAGCAGCAGCCGTTTCCACAAGCTCATTCACCCCTAGCCCAGAAGCATTGCAGGCTGCATTGCAGTATGCCAGATCGACTTATGTTAGCGCTGTCAGCACGCTGCTGATCTGCACGATCCAATCAGCTGGCAAGCTGCACTCCTTTAGGGCCAGCTGCTGCAACCCTGTCAGCCCCAGCAGCGCACACACGCTGCTCCTGCAGCTGGCACCGCCGTTAGTACAGCAGCTCACATTGGGTACTGCAAGTGCTGTCAGGCTGTGCGGAAGCCCGCAGTCAGTAGCCAGCGTGATGTGCTGGTACACTGCCTGTACATCCAGGCTGCGCAGCTCTGACAGGTGTGACAGGTCAAGCGACACCTCCAGCAGCGCTGCATCCTCCTCATCCCCCCAGCGCCTGTCATGGGTTACTAACCCTGATAATATTGAGAGCTGTTGTAGCTGATTTGGCAGGTGCCGCAGCAGCGGCAGCTGCCGCACGCAGTTGAGCTGCAGGGAGGTCAGGCAGCTGAGGCTGGAGAGGGCAGGTAGGCAGTTGTCCAGGGCACCATAGTAGCTGCTGATGTTTTGACGCTGTAGGCCTGCAGCCACGTCAAGGTAGCAGGCAGCAACATACGGTTCAACATGTGGTTGCTTGAAGCTCTTGTGTGTGCTGGTGCATGGCACTGCATGACAGGTGGTGTGCCGGGGACTGCATGCCTGCAGACAGGTAGGGTGGCAGACGAGGATGGTGCTGGGTGGTTCAAGGCTGTGCGGATGACGTGGCGCACGTGTGCAACAGCTGCAGCTTGTACCGCTGCAGTCACTGTCCAGCGTCATCAGCGCAGCATTCCCTGTTCCTTCGGTATTGTTCACTTTTGCTGAGGCGTGAGATAGCGCTGAAAACAACGAACACCTGGTGCTCTGCAAATGCCGCAGACGTGCTCTGCGAGTGTGTGTGTGTGTTTCACCACTGGAGGCACATTCAATGCAGCAGCCCCAGGTGCCAGCTCTGCTGCCCCCGTCTTCTGCAGTACCCGTTCAAGACTGCAACAGACACATGTACACAGCCCTCTGTCCACGACTTAGGCACCGGATTGCAGCAGTCACAGGCTTCAACTCTGCTGGATCACCATATCTCGCTTCTGTGTTGTCAGCAATGTTGAGGTCCAACAGCAGCCCCGCAAGAGCTGCCCAGCTGCGCGTTCAGGCTGGGGATGCCGGCCACCAGCTTGCCCCACTGCTCCCCGGTCATGCTCAGGCCCTTGCTGCCAGGCAGCAGCTCACCATTCTGAAGCAACAGGCAGCAGCAGCAGCAACAAGGAAACGCCAGCATCACGCGTGATCACAACAGGAGTCAAGGGCGGATGCTTCTAGAGCGGCTGCTACTAGTAGTACTTGGCATCATAAGCATGTACATGTCATCTGCTGGTGCTACCCTGTTGATTGCATGCCCCTGCTGCTGCTGCTGCTGCTGCTATCTGGTATAGGACAGAGTGACATTTGTGTGCCGGAAATGGCAGCTGGTGCATGATCAACACACTCAGCGCAAGTCTGAGCGCCGCATTGCACCTTCTCGTAGTACTCTCGCACGTTGACATAGCAGCTGCCCTTGAACTCACTAACGGCCACTTGACGGCTGCAATGAGTGAGCGCAGCAGCAGCAGCAGCAGCAGCAGCAGTCATAAGAGCAGCAGCAGAACAAGCCGCGAGAGCAGTGCGGAGGAGTTGAATTCAGTGTAGCCTATACACATATGCCACCCTGGGCCGGCAGCGTACACAGACATTGGCAAGGCTGCCTGTTGACGACCAGCCAACTTGCCACTCAGGAGCTACTGCGCTGAGTCACTGCTGCCAAAGCCCAGCAAGCACACCCCATGTACAGCCACGCTGAACGCCTCATAGAAGAGCGCGCCCATCACATGTGCAGGTGCACTTATTACTTTTGAACAGGTGCAGCAGCACTTCGTGCTGCACAGATTAGTACCATACTTCCCAAGGGCTTTGTTCCAGCAAAAACAATTATGGTTGCACCTAAGAACCTGCTGGTAGTTCAAACCACTCACTTGCTGCCCAGGTCCAGCTTATATCCCTTGTTGCGGGTGCTGTGTGCCTGGCTAATGGCTGCTGCTGCATCGCATATCTTGGCCCACTCATCAGGCTTCAGGGCTATGCCCTTCTTGCCTGGCAGCTGCTGGCCATCTTTCTGCAGGGTGCACCATAATGAGTACAGCATGCATTACATGCATTTGTCAGCATGCCGCTGAGCAAACTACCAGTAGTGCTTCAGCATGACATGTTCATTATTACCATCAGATATGCTAGCAGTCAAGGTGCAGAGGACGTCTGCCTATCCTCTGAATGAGTAAGTTACTCTGCCATACATGTCGCACTCTGACCGCAGGCACGCACACCAGCAGCACCGCAGCATGGACGCATCAAGCCATAGGTTGTGGAACACAAGGCGGCAGCAGCAGCAGCAGCAGCAGCAGCAGCAGCAGCAGCAGCGGCGGCGGCACACACCTCGTACATTTCCCGCAGGTCCATGAAGGGCCGGCCCTTGAACACGCTGACTGCTGCACGCTTGCGCCCACCCAGCTGCACCTCCTCAACACCAGCAGCAGCAGCAGCAGCAGGCGCGGCAGCAGCACTAGTGACAGCAGCTGGCTTGCGGGCTGCTGCTGGTGCAGCTGCAGCGGCTGGCGCTGCTGCTGCTGGTGCTGCAGCAGCAGGCCCCAACTGCTGATTGAGCTGTGGCACTGCTGCTATGAGTGCGGCCAGGGCTGCAGGGGTGAGGTTGATGCCGCGCCTGCCCGGCTTCAGCTCACCGCCGTCGCTGTAGTACTCGCGGATGCCTGCTGTCACCTTGCGCCTGCACAGCAGACGCATGCGACAAGCACACGTACCAGCAGTGACAGCAGGATGATGATGCAACTCTGCGGCTCGCCTGCATCAATGCAACAATACAGTCAACTGAGCCAACTGCCAGCGAGCTCTGCATAATGATGTGCGGAGCACATGCAGCATAACACAACAGCACGCGCCAGCTGAGTGAAGTACAGCAGCAAGCACAGCACCCTGCAGTTCAGAACTGATGTGCCAGCACTGGAGGCGGTGCGGCGCAGCTGGTGTTCTGTGCACACATGCTGGCGGCTGGACAGCTGAGCGCTTGTCACGCCAGCACACCGCACAGGTCACGTTCGCGCTGCAGACGGCTGCGATGACGACGCTGGCTAGGCGCTATGCTGTTACCCAGCGCAGATCTGCACATCAAGTTCGTGGCACTAAAACAAAACAGCACAGAACAGCAACGAGCTGCGCAGGCAAGGCCGCTGCAGGCTGATGCCTCACTGGAAGGTGCTGGTGGTGGCGCGCAGGTCGTTGGGCAGCTCTGCTGAGAACTGATCGTTGCCTGACTGAACAGCCCCCTGCAGCTGCGGCAGCACCGCCTGCACTGCCGCCCATTCCGGGCCGCTCAAGGAAACGCCTTTCTTGGTGGGTGCGAGCTGGTTGCTGTCCTTGGCCTGGCGAACACAGCAGAATGCAACAGGGCAGGGTGCATGAGCGGCTGCAGGGACACCGCAGCTGGGAGCACAATGATGAAACACAATTGATGTTTAGAGTTCCCGTACCACCGTTCGCCCTGAAACAATGCAGACTCTGTCATCCTTGTACCCAGCCCGCTGGGAATCACCACAGCAGGTCAAGTTGCTGCTGGCCCTGTTTGCTTGCATAAAACCAGCGCCAAGCAACAGCAGTGCAATGCTGACATATTGTTGGTAAACTAAGCAGCATTCACCAGAGCTAATGCCCATGCCCTGAGACCTGAAGCCAACATTACAGCCCCTAACCACCTGTTGCATGTGCACGAGGTTCCATGCACCCAGTACTGCAGCGCCGCCACAGCATGCGTGTTTCATTAAACACATTTTAGCGTCATCAGCTGCATTACTTAGCCCTTTGCTGTAAAACCTCGACTCAAGAGCCTTCTAAAATCACCAGCGAAGCAATTGGCCCACCTGGTAGTACAGCCGCAGATCGACGCGCTGTTGCCCCTTGAACGTGTTGACAGACGCAAAAGCCAAGCTGCGCTCACACAGCTGAATGCCCGGCAGATCACCTGGATCTGCACTGCCTGCTGTTGCGGCCGATGCACGTGGCTCCTTAGCCGGCTTTCCTGCAGTGCCTGCGGCGGGGCTGCTGCGCTTGCGCTTGCCGCCTGAGGCTGGCTCGTTGGCTGCATCATCATCTGCTGCTGCTGGTGCTGCTCCCTGGTCAGGCTGGCTGTACGCTTCTGTCAAGTATGTGTCAATCTCCTCCTGCAGGAATGAGGGTAAGATGTGTCGTTGCAGGACTGGACAAGGTGCGCTTGCAGCCACAAGGTTGCAGCAGGCAGCGCACATGCTGAGAGAAATTGGCAACACCAACTCTGTCCGCCCCTAGATGCAGCCAACTTGTTCAGGGCAGACGCGCATTCAGGCGCACAAGCAGCTCCTAGCTGTTTACTAGCTGGTGGCTGCACCTCTACAGTGGTTCAAGGGCAAGCTCATCACGCACCATGGCTGCATGCACCTGACTCTTGGACAGTTATGCATAGCTGCGGCAATTGGCAGGACACAGCACAGCACAGCACAGCATTGCAGCATGCTGTGCCCCAATGGCCAGCCTGCTATGCTTGCACTTTTAGCCGTTACAAGACCTTGCACCCAGGTTCACCTTGATGACCCTTTTGTGTGCCTCCACAGATCCTATCTGCTGAGCCAGCTCCTCCCTGATTTGCCGCTCTGTGGTGGTATTTAGGTCTACTCCCTTGCGCAGCAGCGCTCTGACTGCTGTCCTAACCTGATCGGCTGTGGCACTCATGGCCCTTGTGACGACGCACTGGCGCAACGAGGCAGCTGCTGCAGGGCAAGCCTGGCACACTCCTCCCTGGACAAGGCGCACAGCACTCTGCCTAGCTACACCAGCGACAGTACCTAGCATGCAGCGGGCCAACATGATCAAGCAGTAAGGCGATGTGTTGACCCTGGTGCTGGCAACTGATCAAGCAGGAGCTCAGGACTTCTGGCTGTTTTGAAAGCCCTGTTACAATTGTGCTCTCACCTCAGCCAGTCCCCATGTAGACTGCTTACTCTGCTTGCGTCGCATCGAATGTTGTGCTTGAGCATGTCTGGTATATGCGTGCTTTTATGATCTGGCACACTTGCTTGGTGCTTTGCCAGGCAAGTATGCACCAATCGAATGCTTCACCACGCGTTTGAAACCAACAAAAAATATAGCTATCTTTATTAAGGTCTGGTCGATTAGCTCGCGCTTGCCTGCCATTGCAGTAGCAGCAACAGCAGCAGCAGCAGCAGCAGCAGCAGCAGCAGCAGCAGGCACTGCTGCAGCGTAGAGCAGCCATGGTTTCACACAAAGCTGGAGATCTGGTCTGGGTGCACATTGGAGGTCAGGGCTACACGTGGCATGCAGTCACCGCTGCAGCCAACACATGCTGCTGCATTTGTCATCCCTACTGCTTGCATCTGTGATAGAACAATGCGGTCTCTGCAACACATGCAGCGGGCCTGTGTACTAGCTCGTTGCCAGCTTACTGCATGTTGTCACGTCTCGCATTCATCGCATCCCCTGTCAACCATCCTGCGAATGCTCCTGCAGGCGGTTATGGCTGGTGGCCCTGCCAAGTCATGGAGCCTCGGCACGTGGCGGATGACAGGCGTGGTGACGTGCTGCGCTTGAAGCGCCCTGGTTGCGTGCTGGTACACTGCCACGGCGACAAGACCTTCAACTGGTTTGATCCGCGCGACGTTGAGCCCATCAGCAAGGGCTTTGAGGCGCGCAGCGGGCAGAAGCACAAGTCGCCGGGCGTCAAGGTGTGCACTTGCCGGCACAACAAGTGTGGTGCAACTGCGATTTATTGCGGTGTGGTAGCAGCGTTACTTGCAGTGTGCTGGCAGCTTTGCCTGCAACGTGGCTTCAGGCAGCGCACACGCCGTGTGATGCTTCCGCGGTGCACACCTGTGGCAGCTGTTTTGTGCTTGGTGCAGGAATGCAGCTTGGGTGGAGCCGGCACAGTGACACTTGAGCAGTGGGCGGGCATTACATGAGTATCTGCATGTGAAAGGGCATCACTGCTGCAATGTTGCTGGAGGCAACCTGACCAACAGCATGCAAGCACACTCAGTTGGTATTCAAAGCTTGGTCCCTGCGTTACTTTGTAAATTTGTACGCAGCGCTTCTTCAAGCTGGCCCTGGAAGAGGTCCAGGAGCTGTTGTGTGTGCGGTCAAGCAAGCCCACCGCCACGGAGCACTTCCCCGTCGACTTCAACCGCCCAGAAACATATGAGCACCTGCTGCGCGACGGCAACAGCGAAGAGCCAGAGGACCAGCAGGGTGCGGCAGAAGCCATGCAGTACCCGAGTGCCGCTGCAGCAGCAGACGCCCAGCTGGCAGGCAGCGGCGCTGCACTGCTGGAGTGGCTGCAACGAGCAGCAGCAATGCCAGGAGCAGCGTGCAAGGTGCGCCGGTTTTATGTTGGTCGGCCTGAGGTATGCTGCGACGTGAGCATGCTGCAGCACGATGTGTGGCGTGTGGCTCAGCGTTGAAAGGGCTGTTGCTGTGAAGCTGCAGACGATTGTCATCTGCTGCTGCCGTATTTGGCATGGTGCCCGCATATGGCATGGAGCATTGAGGGTGTGCGTTGCAGCTGTTCCCTGCACCACCCTGCACTGAAAGCAGCACATTCGCTGTGTTGCCGCTTGCTGTCCTGCAGGACCTGTACCAGCCGCCAACCGCTGCAGCCACAGCCGCTGCCTCAGCAGCGATGCGGCTGCTGTGGTCATGCATGCACGACGCAGCAGTGCAGCAGCACAGGCAGGGGCCTGGACAGCTGCACAGCCCGCCAGCGGCGGTGCCAAACGCGGCAGGAAGCCTGGCAAGGCTGGCGCCAGCGGCCAGTGCACACGCCAGCAAGCAGCAGAAGCTGGCGGCAGGCGCCAAACGCAAGGCGCCTGCATCAGCCAGCGGCGCAGCAGTAAGCAAGAAGGCCAAAGGCAGCAGCAGCAGCGCTGCGGGGTCGGGCAAGCAGCAGAAGCAGGGCAAGCAGGCGCAGGATGTCGAGGATGTGGCAGCTGCAGCAGTCGGCAAGCCGAGCAAGAAGCGGAAGCAGCCCAAGAGTGCAGCAGCAGCAGCAGCAGCAGCAGCATCAGGGACTGGCAGGGCTGACTCGAGCCTGGCAGAAATTTTGCCGCCACTGGCTGCCAATGACCCGCAGCTGCAGGATGAGCAGCTGATGACGTTTGGCGGGCCTGTTGCAGGTGCGCAACGCAGCAGCCGCACCAGCAGGCCTGTTTGCTTGCATCGCATGGGGGCGGCATGTGGCTCTAGGCCTCTGACAAGCATGGCGATGGACAGCAGCGTGTGCATGCGCGGCACTGAAGCCCAAATGCCTCAGCCCGTGGCCAACACTCACGCTCAGCAGCGCACCAACAAGCACATTGCGTCAGCAACAGCCACCTCTGCTTGTGTCCATGTGCCCTGCAGGTGCCAGCATCCGCAAGGCAGCGCAGCTGCTGCCGCTGGCTGCGGTGTCCCCGGAGTCTGTCACGGCGCGCCTAACCCTGGGCCAGGCCAAGTCCATCGCGCTGCTGCTGCGCTGGCGGGAGGCCGCGATGGCGCGCAGCAGCTGCCGCATGAAGGGCGAGGTGGGCCCGCTGCTGCGCGGCGCGCTGGAACGCGCGGGCGCGATGCCGATCCGGCCGCTGTCGCCGCAGCAGAAACCGGCGAAGCAGCGCAGGGGCAGCCTGCAGCAGGCGAGCCAGGCCCCGCAGCCGCAGCAGGATGGATATGAGGCAGCGGCATGGGCAGGGCTGTTGGACGATGAGGATGGAGAGGGGGCAGAGGCTGCAGAGGCTGCAGGGCAGCACCGCAGGCAGCGCAGGAAGCTTGCAGGAAGGGGCAAGGTGCTGCGTGATGATGCTGACGTGTCAGGCAGCGGCGAGAGTGGCAGCGAGTGCGGCGACGCGGCCAGCAGTGATGGGGTGGATGGTGAGGAGGGTGGCAGGCTCCGGCGTGGTGCCGGCGAGCAGCAAGGTGGGCGTGGGGCTTCAGCGCGCGCCGCAGCAGCTGCAGCAAAGCAAAAGGGGCGTGTGGCGGACCTGATGGCAGTGAAGCAGGCAGGCAGCTTGCAGGAAAAGCGCAGGGCAGTGCAGCAGCACCTGCAGCACATGGGCATGGAGGAAGATGCTGGCGGAGACGACAGCAACAGCGACGAGGAGGGTGCCGCTGCTGGTGGTGGTGGAGGAGTGGGCCGCTCGGAGGCTGCTGCAGCAGCAGCTGCTGACGAGGCGTCTCAGTTTGAGAAGGTGGATGTCATGTGGAAGGATTACAAGGCGCGTGTGCCTGCCAGCGAGGCCGCGTTTGTCGCCGACCTGCAGCGCTATGCTGGGGAGCGAGGGCTGGAGCTCAAGATAGGGACGGTAGGTTGTGGCTCGGCGGCAGTCACTGCGTGTGGAACGGAGCGTCAGGCGTTGGCACCGTCATTCAGAATTAATCCATCACGCCTGCAGGTTTGTCGACAGTTCCTGGGCTGCAGACGCCGCTGCGACAGGCGGCTGAGCAGCGAGCGGCAGGATGGGGACGGGTGCATGGCACGTGGGTGGACAGCGGTGTCAGCTGGACAGCAGCAACTGAACACGCTGTCCTGAAGGTCAGGAGCGGGGCGGCTGCGTCGCTGCTCAGGGCTGCTGCTGAGACGCGCGTGTGCTCGCTGCTGCCCGTGCATGCCGCAGCTCGCCAAGCACGAGGTGACCATGTCGGACTGCTACGCCATCTTCAAGCTGGTCGCGGACAAGGGCGGCTGCAGAGCAGCGCAGCAGATCAAGGCCTGGACCGGCATCGCGCGCGCGTGGAACCCCAAGCTCATGGCGCAGGCCAAGAACGTGCCGAGCGGGGTGCGCACGACGTACGAGCGGCACCTGCTGGGCTACGAGAACCACGTCAGCCACGGCTGCCAGGTGCGGCTCGGCGGCGGGGTGCGGCACGGCCCCTGTTTGCGCGTGCTGTGCGCTGTGCGCTGTACTGTGTGCTGTGCACTGTGTGGTTGCCCATGAGCTGGCTTCCCAGGAGCGGCTCCACAGGAGCGGCTCTTGGCCGGGGGCTGATGGGCGCGCTCAGGAGGAGTGCTGCACCGTGCAGGGCAGCGCCAGAGCTGACGCCGTCTACATGTGCTGTCGCCTGATGGGGTGTTGGTGGTCAGGCCCGCTGCTGCTGGGTGTGCACACCACTCCAGTCACCGGCCGCCGGGCATGATGGGTGCGAGGGTTCAGCTTTGGAGGCTTGTTGTTACAAACAGTTGCTGTTGTTGCGCTGTGTCTGTATGTGCATGTGATGAGGATCCTGGTGGTGGGCCTGGACGGTGTGCACAGTGTCTAGGAAATTTCCTTTCAAGGCAACCAAGTGCACCAGGGTGGCTTAGCCGGTTGCAGTTGGCATGTCGGGGTGAGTCACAACGACTGATGTGTTTGTGGCATCTGCAGGTAGCCAGAACACGGTGGGGCATGGCTGGTGCCTGCTTTGCAATCAACTCACTGCACAAATGCTGCGTTGTTGTTACTATCGTTCCTGCAAGCAGATGATCGTGAAGACCTTCAAAACGCACGCATCCAAGCAAAAGCAGCAGCAGCAGCCACAGCAGAAGCAGATGCAGAAGCTTGCGAAGCCTGCTCGCGTCAAGCAGGAGGCAGCGCTGGAGGCCAAGCAGCAGCAGCAGCAACGGCGGATGAAGCAGGAGGCGCAGCCTGTGCAGGTCAAGCAGGAGGCACGCCAGGGGGAGCAGCAGCAGCTGGACAGGCGCAGGTCGCTAGGTGAGGACCTGACAGCGGTCGCATGCACCCGGCACTGTGTTCTGTGTTGATCCTTTGTAAATAATGTGTTGATCATGCTGTGAATATTTTTGTTGAGCAGTCGTGATTTGCAAGAGCCAGGTGCATCTTGTTCACTGCTTCCTGCACGTTGCTGAACCGTACATCGTTTGATGCAGATAGCGTCAGGCTGCCAAGGCAGCCTGCTGATTCCCTCCCCCTCGTTGCACCACCGCCCGCATGTGGCTCTGCAGACCGGCAGCGTCCAGCAGATGCACAGGAAGCAGCCGCAGCATCCCCTGCTGCAGGCAGGCCGGAGCAGCAGCAGCAGCCGCAGCAGCAGCTGCAGCCGCAGCAGCAGCAGCAGGACGAGGAAGCAGCCCTCGAATCGGAAGGGGGTCTGACAGGGTTGGAGGCGGCGCTTGCAGCCGAGGCGGAAGCTGCGGCAGCAGCAGCGGGTGAAGCAGCTGCGGCGGCGGCTGACGCTGGCAACCTGCGCAAGGTCTCGCTCAGGTTCAGGGCGCAGTTCAGGCTCCCGCCGATGCTGACGATGCTGCGAGCTGCACGGCGCTACGAGCCTGACCTTGCTGCTGGCAACGTGCGCATCTTCAACGGTGAGTGCGCGGCTGTCTTTGGCACCCTGGAACTACCCACTCACCGTTGGGCTTGGCTGCCTGCTTGCTTGCATTCAAGCTTTCGTAGAGTGCATGCTCCCGGTCATGCTTGGTGTGCCTGCCTGCCAGTGGCGCCGCCGCCTGTGCCTCGAGCTTGCTGCCAAGGGCGCACGCTTCACAGCCTGGTGCCGCTGCTCGCGGCTGCAGCGCACGCCGCCACCAGCACCACTGCTGCTGTGCAACTGCCACGGGAGCCGCGCCGGGCGAGCCACACAGCATGGGCGTTGCCGCCTGCAGGCAAGGCGGAGGTGCACCTGATCTACCCCAGTGCCGGCCAGGCTGCCGCTGCCGCTGAGGGCTTCCGCGGCCCCTGGGCGCGCAAGGCGCTGCGCATGCCCGACAGCGAGCCGGCCATCGAGGTGAAGGTGCTGGAGATCAAGCCGCCAGCAGCAGACTGGCACGCCAGGTGCGCTGGCCAAGCCGCCGTAAGGGTCAGCGCGGCTGACGACAAGCCATGCACGTGGCCAGGCTGGGCCTTGCATATGCCTTTGCCCAATTGGCGACGTGTCTCGTAATAACATGATGGTGCTGCACAGCATGAAGCCACCAGCAGCGCACTGGCAAGTCTAGCGTGCTGGGTACATGTGGCGCTGTGTATGTGTGCTGATCTTGGCGGCAGCCAGCTTGCGCACCACGCGCTCCCCCGCGCTGCTGGCTGTGCTGTGCAGGCGCGCTGAGGCAGTGCGTGGCAGCAGCAGCAGCAGGCACAACTGGGACAGGGACAGCAGGCACGCCAATCCCAGGCACCACCACGAACAGCACGGCAGCAGGGACCGGGACGACTACGACCACAGGGGCGGTCCAGACCGTGAGCGTCATGACGAGCGTTATGACAGCGCATACAGCCGCCACCCTGGGCCGCCGCCGCCGCACCACCCGCCGGGCCTGCCGCTGCCGCCGCCGTTGGGGACACCCCACCACCCCCACGCCCCACCACCGATGCATCTGCAGCAGCAGCAGCAGCAGCAGCAGCACGTACTGGCTGGCTTGCCACCAGGCCCTCCCGGTGCTGGGGGTGTGGGCGAGTATGGGCTGCCGCTGCACATGCTGGCGGGCGCTGTGGCGCCTGGTGCCCTGCCGGGTGGCATCGTGGTGGTGCCCGGGCTGCCGCCTGGCGGTGTGCCTGTGTCGCTGCCGCCGGGGGTGCCAGCCAGTGCGATGATGCCGGGGCTCGGAGGTGTGCAGGGCGCAGCCGCAGCACCAGGCGCAGCAGCAGGTGCTGCTGTGGGTCCTACACATGCGCCGGTCGACCCGCGGCGACAGCACATGCAGCAGGCAATGCAGCCGCCGCCGCCGCAGCAGGCGGCTGCCGCACCACAGCAGGAGCAGCAGCAGGAGCAAGGGCCCACTCCGCAGTACCTGATGCAGCTGACCCAGCAGCTACAGCAGCAGCAGCCACCGCAGCTGCAGCAACAGCAGCAGCAACCGCCCCAGCAGCAGCAAGGTGGGTCAAACGGTTGGTGGGCTGAGCTCACGCATTGCTGTCAGCAGCCACGAGCCAAGTCGGCCTTGGCCACAAAGCTTTGTATGGACAGCCCCATGTACTGCAGCCGCCCATTTCTGGGCAGCGCAGCTGTGTCTCTTGGTGCAGACGTGCTGATGTGTGCTTGTTCTCGGCTGCTGCTGCGATCCTTTCCTCTGCCACTGCACAGGGGCGATGCCCACCTTCAACCTCACCCAGCTGAATTTGGCGATGCTGCAACAGCATGTCGCGAGCGCTTTGCAAAGCAGTGGTCAGCAGCAGCAGCAGCCGCTCCAGCTATTGCAGCAGCCGCAGCAGCCCCAGCAGCAGATGATGATGCAGCCACCATGGCGGCAAGAGCAGCAGCAGCAGCAGCAGCAGCAGCAGGCTCCGCTGAGCAGCCGGCTGGAGGACCTTCTGAATCAATTGGGCAGCAAGAACAGCATGGGCTGAGTTGGTTGCTGTGGTGCTCTTTGCTGCTGCATCAGAACGAAAAAATGTGGCTGTCCAGCCTATTTTCAACATGGTGTGTGCAAGGTTCTTGCAGGTGGTGTTATTTGGTTCCCAACTTGCAGGACACTTATAGGTAGTATAGGTTGAGTAGATACTTAACGACCATGTAATAGGACGAGTTTTAAACGGCTCCTGGGCTCCAAGTAAATGCAAGAACTGCGTACCTCGAGCAATGCTGGACCAGGAGACCCCCGTCCAAGTTCTCCTGGTGCTCCGAGTGGGCTGCCATGCAGGCACGCATTCCTGCAGCAAGGCCTCAAATATCCATACCTGTAGCGCAGAGAATTGAAGGGCAGAAGTGTCAACGAGTGCACACCCCGGGCGGGGAGGCACCCGTGACACCTGCGCACCACCTTGAAGTAGTCTCCAGTAGACCCCATGTCAGAGCCCGTCATGACAATAACACTCGCAGCAAAACGCAGCAGCAGCATGTACACACATGTGTGCTGCTGAAGTATGCAGGCGGCATGCTGCTAATGGGACAGACGCAACGCTGCTTGGTGCTGTTGGTAGGGTGTTGCCATGTTGCCAGTGAGAGCCAGTGGCTATGCTGAAGTGATCTTGGCCGTGCAGAGTGGGGGGCGGGGGGCTGGGCAGCTGCTCCCTGCAGGGGCGTCCATGGGCTAGTCTGGTCAACTTCTATCTTCGCTAGCTGTTGATGAGCTGGTGTGCTGCGTGTGAGCCTGCAAGCCTGACCAAGGAGGCTCTGCGTTGCTGCAGCTGCAGGCCTGTGTGCACGTGATCATCACCGACTGGTAGCAGCGTAAAATCCATGATTCTCACAATTGTACTGTGCACCCCTCGGTTGTGGTGAGCTGTCAAAAGAGCTGCATGCCGCATGTGCAGTGCGGGTGCCAGAGTGTCTACATCTGCACTGCAGCTGCTGTGTATTTTGAACAACCTAGGCTGTCTTCAAGCCACATACTGCTCCTGCTCCTGCGATCTGCTGGCCCCTTGTCACCTTTCCAACAGTACACCAGTACACGATAGTACTGCCGGTTTCACTGGTTCGCAGCGCTGCTGGTGTTGCACTGCCGTCGGATCGTGTTGTGATCGTTGCAGCTACGAACATTGGAGTGGCCATCAGCGCCAATACATCTGATCGCGGACCATGACTCAATGAGGAGTACTGAGATTCCCTCGTTGGCACACCATTCCGGGACCACCCGCAGGATTCTCGTCGCTTGGCTTGGGACTGTGTGCGACTTGAAGAAACATAGCACACTCAATTTTATACATACCAATCGCGTTGTGAATGGTTCATCACATGCTAACAGGACAGAGAGGCATCCTCCCTCGTTACTCTGGGACCGTGGAGCATCTTCGCTGTTCACTGGTCAGAAGACTACGGCCAACCTGTCCTGCAGCTCAAGGGTGATCAAACATCTCCTGTCAAGTCCAGTGCGCCCACGTTGCTGTTCTGTGTTGCGGGCCAGTTGCAAACGCCTGCCGCAGCTGGTGAATCGACTTTTCAGCATTTCCATTTTGACAGTGTTGATTGAGTCGATGCAGCAGTTGCTTATGTGACCATCTGCTGCTTCGGCGAAAGATTTGAAGGGCGCAGCAACTTGAGTCACCACAGTTGGAGCATCTCATATCGCATCCATTCTTCGTACACCAAACCTGGGTATAGGTGGTATCTAGCACGTTCCCGTCAAGATGAAGTTCGGCAAACTATTGAAGGTGGGCAGGGGGGGCATCCTGCTGTCTGCTGTGTGCAACAGTTGCAGAAGGTGTAAATGGGTGCTTGGTGGCGTTCGGTTCCACGTGGAGGCGCAGAACATGCACATGGCTCTGCCAGGATGACGGGTGGCAAGGTTCCTCCCAGCATTGCAGCAGCACTCCAGCAGCTCAGCAGCCAAGCTGGCGTTGACTGTGGGCATGGCAATCACAAGATGCCACCCTGGATGCCTGGCTTCGTTGTATGCACTCTGCAAGCTTTTGTGTGCCATGGTGTTGTGGGTTGCACATGGACAGCAGCAGCTGCTGGACTGTTGACATACCATGTCAGCACCTGTCATGATGCAGCAACCAGGTTGGCCCCCTGCCCTCCTGCGCCTGTTGTTGGTTGCTGCTTGCAGGAAACTACAGAGGGCATGGGTCCTGAGATGACAGACCTGTTTGTGAGGTACAAGGAGCTTAAAAAATACCTCAAGGCGATGGACAAGCAAAAGCAGCCAGGTGGGCAGCTGAAAACTCCTACCAGTAGTGCAAGCCAGCAGGGCATGGGCAGCGCAGTGCAGGATTGAGCCAGCAGCAGCAGCAGCCTTGGCAGGCAAGGAGGGCTGAAATCACCAGATGTATCTCTCAGGGTATGCATCATATGTCTACAATGTGTCAAGACACACCCCACTCAGTTAGCAGCTTGCGCTGTAGAAGCACGACCAACCAAAGCACATTGTGTCTTTGCTCTGATTGTGGTTGCAGCAGAGGGTCAGCAAGCTGCTGAGGCTGCCATGCAGCAGGATGATGACGCCAGCCACTCAGGCAACCAGGTATGCTGCAATGTCCTGACAGTGAACAAGCAAGGATGGTTTGGCCAGCAGCGGCACCGCTGTTGCAAGCCCACTGACGCCATCAGCAGCTGTCGCTGTGCACAGCAACCACGACATCACGGCTCCCAGATGCAGACACTGTCCTTGCATGGGCTGCATGCACTCCGACAGCATTGCACAGCATGTAACCAAAGGCATCGTGCTAAGCTTTGGTTCAAGGCACCTGGCTGAGCCTGTGCCTGCCTGTTTGCAGGGGCTTGCACCTGAGGATGCGCTGTCTGCAGAGGAGACTGCCTTTGTCAACATGCTGAATGAGGTGTGCTTGCAGCAGCAGCAGCAGCAGCAGCAACATATGCTACCTGCAGCTGCCGTTGTGCTGGCATGGGCTTCTTATGCGTTGCAAATTGGTTACTTTCTGCTGCACGTAGCCTACAGGCTAGCAGCAGGTGCATGTATGTGTGCACTCTATGATGTTCTCATGGTTGACAGTTTGATCGTTCGCGTTTTGGCATGTGGCATGCTGGACCCCCTCACTCGACCCTTCTGCTTGCAGGACCTGCTGCGCTTCAACCGATTCTTCATTGACAAGGAGGAGGACAGCGTCATCAAGCTGCAGGCGCTGTCTGACCGCATCAAGGCTGCCAGCAGCATGGAGCAGCTGCAGGCACTCAAGGCCGAGCTGGTGGACTTCCACGGTGCGTGCACCTGGAAGCTAGTCCCGGGAAGATAGCAGGAAGGGAGTCATCGTGTGTCCTGGGGTCTGCCCATCGGCAGCGCAAAAGCAACAGCAGCTGAATCTTGCTTCCAACTGACTCGTCTGGTATAGCTTTGCATTGTTGGCTGGTCTTATGTATTGGTTGAATCGCCTTGTGCTGCTACGTCTCAGCTGAGTCGACGTTGCTGCTGGCGCCTGCAGGCGAGATGGTGCTGCTGCTGCACTGGAGCCTGCTCAACTACGCTGCAGTGGTCAAAATCCTCAAGAAGCATGACAAGCGCTCAGGGCTGCTGCTAAGGGCGCCCTACCTTGCCAACGTGCTGCAGCAGGTGCGGGGCTGAGCATCAGCACCGGCATGCACAACCAGGCTGCTGCTGGGTTGGGGTTGCTTGGGGCAGTGCATGGCATCCTGCCTCAGCTTCGGTATAATTGCAGGCCACTGGTGGTAGGGTCTCTGGCAGCCTGCAAGCAACAGTTACACTTGCTGTACTGTGTCTGAGGAATGTGCCGCCTGCCTCACGCCGGTGCTTTGTGTACCGTGTCTTGCGCTGCCCCGTGGTTCCCTCCTCCAGCCTTTCTACTCCACCAGTGTGATGAGCCGGCTGGTCAAGATGGCAGAGCAGCACATCAACACGCTCGTGGTCAAGCAGCAGGCACAGGGCAGCGGCGCAACAGGCGGCGACGCCGACGCTGCCACAGCAGCCGAAGCCACAACAGCGACTGCCACCACACACACAGCAGCAGACTCTGTAGCCTCACCTGCAGCACCTGCAGAAGAGGCAGCTGCTGCAGCAGAGGCTGCTGTCGCTGGGCCCAGCAGCAGGGATGGGGAGCGCAGCAGCTCACCCGACTCCAGCTTGCCAGTTGACACTGCTGTGTTTGCGCGGACTCGCATGGCGCTGCAGACATGGGACCAGCTGTGCAGCAATGCCAGCACGCCCAGCACCGTGTTGCCCGCTGGCTCGGGTGAGCTGGTGCGGCAGCTGAAGGTGAGGGAGCGCTGGGCACGGCTGGTGGGGGTGCCGGCGGGGGCTGCAGCGCCGCCAATGCAAGGGGAGTCACAGGGCCTGGAGCAGCAGCAGCACCAGGAGCAGCAGCAGCACCAGCACCAGCAGCAGCAGCAGCAGCATGAGGATGATGCAGCAGCAGCAGCAGCAGCCCCAGCAGGCGTGCATGAAGTGCCTGCATTGGAGGACGAAACAGCAGCCAAACGCCAGCGGTGCTAGCGTACGCTGCATTGGGTGCGCGTTTCACCCTGCGTAGTGACACTCGGGGTGCGGCGAGGGCTGCAGGCAATGTATGCACGGAACGACTTGTCGACTTTATAGCTGCGGGTGCTGGTCTTTTTCTATGCAGGCAGGCCAGGACGTGTGGCTCGTGGTGCAGGCGGGCTAGTGCATTCTGTAGCCCCCATTCATGAGGCTAGGCTGCTGATCCACCAAGAGATGTGTGGCTGCTGCAGAACTGCAAGCTTATCATGCAGTTACTCATACACCCATGCCTTGGCCGCCTTGGCGTGCCTCTTTGGACTACTAGACTGTCACTAGCGAGGTTGCGGGACTGCCATTTGTACCTGGATCTGCAAGGGTGTGCGTGCATGTGTATGTGCCTGCTGCCAGGCCCACAAGCCGCTGCATTGGGTGAGTGGGTTTGAGTGTAGTTATGTGTAGGTGTGTCTGGCAATGTCGCCTCTTGAGTGTGCATTTTGTACACCAACATGAACAAACGGTATTGATTGCTGTTTGAACAACGTGTGTGTCCATGCGCGTGTGTTGTTGTGCGCATGGGAGCGGTGAACAATGTAGCGCTGGGCATGTGGCGGCAGTGTTTTTGAGCTGCCAAGTCCTCGCATGTTTGCTGCTACCATATCGTTGCAGGCTGCTGTTGGTGGCTGCATGCCTGGAGTTGGATACAGCACAGCAGCTGCGTGGTGCTACTTGTCATTGTTCAGCACGCAGCAGGTTTGCAAGGTAAGCAACCCCAATGGGAAGCACCTGTGTAGCACGCTGACGCACATTGCTGGTGCTGTAGCCATTAGCATGGCATCATCTGCATGTACCCGCTCTGCTCTGTAACTTCTGCATGTACCTGCTTTACTAACTGAACGTGGTTGCTGAACTTGCATGGTGTGCCATTGCTGGTGCCTTCAGCCGTTGTGCTGCGGATCAATGCTGCCGTGCAGGCTGTGTGGTTGGGCTTGACATGTGTGCAGTGGCAGCAGTTGCATCCCCTATGCTAGTGCGGGTTGCGGCGCTGTGTCAGGGCCAAGGCGTGGGAGTTGCCCCTCGTCATTGTGCAGGGTTGGCGTTGCTGCAAGTGGTGTGATGCTCATGCTGCAGCTCTTTTGCGATAGTTTGTTGTATTGTGAATGAATATTTGCACATGCATGCTACTCCACCTGTGTATGTTTTACAAACACAACCTCGCAGCAGTGCTGGAAGCATGCTTGCTTGACAGCGCTTCACCAGCATTCGCATGAGCATCATTTGTGGATGGCATGTTTTGTGTTGCGAAGGTTGGCCTGGCTTCATCATCATCACATAACCCTTACAAGCCATAGCATCAACAGCATCGGCCCCGCGCGGGGGTTGGCCTGGCTTGTTGTGGAGACTGTGGCCACAGTAGCCAAGGCCAAATACTGGGAACCACATGCGCTAGCAGGCAAAGCAGGTGAACATTCCAGGCAGCGCACTGTGTTACCAACTGCGCCTGATGCTGCGAGCTGTGTCACCTTTCTGACGATGCTGGGTGGCGGGGCGGGATTGGGGACTTGTAAGGCAGAGCATCCAATGGGAGTCCCTGAGTGCCACATTGTTTCATCTTTGTCACACCACTGCTGTCATGCCTCGCAAGCATCATCATCATCAAATTACCCATTCAAGCCATAGCATCAGCGCCATCGGCCCCGCGCCCCACCGGGGCGGAAAGACCCTCGCAAGCATATTACTTAAATGTCCGAAACAAGGTGTGCTGGCGCCAAATGCAATGCATTGGTAACTGCTGGGCTTGGTGGTGTGTACAGTACGCGTATTTCAGATTGACAGCCGGCCTCTGCTGTGATAACGAGTTCAGCCCTAGTGCTTATGGCGCGAAACTGGTGAGGCACAGCAGGCACATGTGCTGCGACTGCCGCGTAAATAGGAGATAGGTTGGGTTGGAAGTATGCAAAGCGCACAGTGTTGGGTGGGCTGCCAGTGTACTGCATATGCATGCATACATGCTAGTGCCGTGTCCTCTCACAGTATTTACAGCATGTAAAAGAACGCATTTAACGGCTCCTGGGCTCCAGGTAAATGCAAAACGACATACCTTCAAAGCAATGCATGTGCCATGCTTGCTCAGCTGGATATCATCATGTAAGAAACTGCAGCACGAAATTGGACATAGCTTGTCATGAGGCTCATAGTGATGGGAGCAGGGTGGGGTGCAAAGAGCAGCGGTGATGGCTCCCACACCAAGGCACTGCTGCTGACTCCTAGCCATGGTTGCTTTGAGTGCCAAGCTGCTGACAAGAATGGAATCAGTCTGAATGTAAAACAACTCTAGAAACTTTCACCAGTGGTGACGTGCAGGTGGCTACAAAAATGAACTTTGGTGTGCTTATAAGTTCCTCTATGCCAACTTTGCTTCCTGTCTAGACCTGATGCCAGCAGCAACGCGCAGCACTGGTTCAAACCCTGCTATGCCAACTGCACACCCAATTGCAACAATGTTCTCGTGCTCTATTGTCCTCATCATGTTACCCATGCAAGCATTCTGGAGCAGTGCTCCCTCCTCTCTCCGCCCCAGTGGGGCGCGGGGCCGATGGCGCTGATGCTATGGCTTGAATGGGTAATATATATGATGATGATGACCCATGCAAGCCACAGCTATAGCATGAACGCCATCAATACTTAGAGCCTCTTACAAACATTCTGGAGCAGTGCTCCCTCATCTTTCGTCCCGGTGGGGCGCGGGGCCGATGACGTTGATGCTATGGCTTGATTGGGTGATATGATGATGATGATTATGATGATGATGATGATGATGATGAGCATAACGCCATCGGCCCCATGCCCCACAGAAGCGGAAAGGAAGAGGGAGCGCAGGCTCCTATGTGTCAGCACCTATTCCACAATTCCCAAGCCTGCACAAGATAGCCAGCAGCATGCCTTGGAACCAACTGACCTGCTGCAGCACTGCCTCAAACATCATCACATATCATCAATTCTGCTTGTATGTGCGATGCAAGCTTTTGGCAAGTAAAACTCGACTACATTATTGCCAGTGAGTGAGCTTGACTGTGAAGTGCGTTGGAGCAAGCGCAAGTCAAAGGGAAGGCTTCCTGTTGTGCACCAGGGTGTGACGTGTGATTGATGAGATAGCATATATGTGCTTGAACGTTATGCACATGTTTGCTCCTGCTTGCTACAGAAACTGATGCATGCAGTAAGCAAACCTAGAGCTCTGGATACTGACCCAAGTGTAAACCGTCACTGCAGGTAGGGGCTGGCCGGTGATGCCAGGTTTGCTTAAGAGCATTTAGGGCAAAAAGTATAAGCTGTGCCTGTTCTGCTTTGTTTCTTCACTTGATTGCGTGCTGCTGAATTCAAGTGAAAAGAACGACCCTGGCGACTATCTCACCTTGCACCATGCCCTCCTGCCCACAGCATCACGGGGCACGCAATGATGTAGCAGCATCTTGCCAGTTGCTGCTACACTGTGCTCTGGCGTTGCGTGAGCCAATCTGGAGTGCCATTATCAGGCGAGACATCCTGCTGAAAGTCTGATGGAGATCAGCCAAGAGTGATGCACCAAAAGCTGCAGGCCCGTCTGACGCCCTACTGCAGACGTCTTATCCGCGTGTAGTTGCAACTAGAGCCAGGGGAAGGCGGGGCACAGTATCAGATCATCACCATCAGAGCAGTCGCTATTGCTGCAGCAGCTGTGCCCACAGCAGCAGCAGTACATGCTTGTAGCTGCAACCCCTGGGCATGGCACCAAGTGCCGCAGCTGCACACTTCACTGGTTTTGTGAGCTGCCTCAAAGCACGGAACACATCAGATGACGGCAGCGACCCAAGCTTGAAATGCCCACAACCAAAACCCAAGTGGGCTAGGGTCTGCTCTCTTTGAACCCCTAGGTCGGGTGAAGGAGTTTTCCACCTTAGTGTTAGACGATCGCACTGTGTGTACACGTCTGAGAAGTGCTTGGCATAGTGGCCCAACAAGTACCGGCTTGCTTGCTGGCTAAAGCCGTCCAAGGCAGTTTTGTGCTCTGTGTGCGGTCCTTGGTGACTGATCGCCGTTAGTGTTCCGTTTGGAATCAAGCACCCTCTTCTTACACGCAGAGTGGGCTGTGACAGCTCCCTCTGTGTGGCGTTCCAGCCTGCCCAGGGATGTTGAGGCTTCATGGAGGGGATAGGTGCGCAATGATCAGCAGCGATCATCTATAGAAAGCATGCAGCCTGTGCAGCAGCGTATCTGAACAGTCTCGCACCTGCTACCCTGCCTGCTGCGCTCACCTGCTGCTGTGCGGTCTGTCCCGGCTCTCATCGCAGGTGTAGATGGCATCCACTGCGTGTCGGGCACGTGCGACCTCTGTGGGGATACGTGCGATGCAAACACGCAGGAGCTGAATGTGCTGACCTGCACCTTCAAGAACTGCCAAGACCTGCCCTACCACCAGGACTGCCTGGAGAAGGTATGTAGTGTTCAGCAGGCACCCAAACCATCTGCAGGCATCTGATCTGCCTTAACCTCATGTGTCTGCAGACCCTAGTGGCTGGTGCTGCGTACGGCAGCCTTGACCCCAGTGCCGCTGCTGCTTCTGCCGCCACAGCAGCTTGGACACCTGCCTCCTTTCAGCAACCTTGCCGCTTCCTGCCAGCGGCCCAATAGACCGTGCACACTTGGTCATGCTGCACTGCAGTATCTGAAGAGCATTCGCTTGGAGCGCAACCGCAAGACTGGCTTCAAATGTCCCAGGGGCTGCGGCAAGGGCTCGGCACACAAAGAGCCATGCCCTGGCAAGATAGACAAGAGCCACCCCATACACCCCAGAAACGAGGAACAGAAGAAGAAGAAAAAGGTGCCTGCAGAGCAGATGACAGCTTGTGTGCAGCTTCATCGCAGCCTGGCTATGTGTCAGGAACAGCCCCACCCAGCATGAAGCTTGAACTGCTGCACAGACTGGTGATGGCAGGACAGGCAGAGCTTGCACAAGCAGTACAGACAGCGGTAGCAGCGGGAGCAATATCTGACGCGCACAGATGGCAGTCACAGGGACACAGCAAGTTGGTCATCCAGATGTTACCGCCCTCACCTGGCAGCCCTGTCGGCAGATGGTGGCAGCGATGCAGCAATCTTGGGCAGTCATGATTTTTGCTCCTGTCAGCCCTGCAATGAGAGGCTCCTCCCCTCCCAGCAAATCAGAGCAAGGAGCTGTCTTACTCATCCTTGCTTGATCGTGCCCTGCCTGTTTCCTGCAAGCAGGCCAAGCTGCCGGAGGTCATGGCGGCGCCTGCTGCACGCACAGTAAAGACCAAAGAGGAGAAGAAGCAGGAGAAGGCGGCAGCAGCAGCGGCAGCAGCAGCAGCAGAAAAGGCTTCGGCAGGCAAGGCCATGTAAGTTTGTGCTGTTTGCACCACAGCACCTGCACAGTTGTAGAGGATTGCACAGCGGGCTTGTGCAGTCATAGTGATGCTTTTTGAATGCCAGGGCAGTGCGTGTAGTTCAGCTGCCATTGTGTGGCGCTCTAACAGTGTGATTGAGGTGCCGGCTGAGAGGCGCCACATCATACTGCAGACAGCTTGCTAGGATTGTTCGCAACGGGCGCAGCATACTGCAGACAGCCGGATGAAGCAGACAGTTGCCGACACAACACCACATGCTTCGGCTGCTGAAGATGCCTGTATTGCTCGGCATCACTTTGATCACTTCTGTTGCTGCTCCTCCATGCATGCTGCTGCTGTTGAGCCGTGCAGGGTTGGCAGCCTCAAGGCAGCGCCTCCAGCAGCAGCGTCTGGCAGCAGCAGCACAACAGCCAGGGTGCGGCAGCAGCCGCCGCCTGACCCCAAAGCGAAGCTTGCGGAGGCTGTTGCAGCAGCACGGCGAGAGCTGGCAGCATCAAGCAGCAGAAGCAGAGACAGCACGCCGCCGCAAGTGCACGCACCTGCGGCGCCTGCAGCACCCGAGTACAAAACTCTGGACATGTACTACCGCGAGAATGCAGCAGTCAGCAGCAGCAGCAGCTTGGGCAGTGCGGCCACTGCACCGCCGCCGGTCAATGCATGGGCAAGCAAGCCGCCGCCAGCGCCAGCAACACCGTCAGGGCCTGCAGGAGCAGCAGCAGCAGACCGTGGCAAGGCAAAGCCTCAGGAGCCCAGCCGCTTGCACGTGGCGCACTCCGCTCCGGCCCTGCAGCCGCTGCACTCTCCGCAGCAGAGCTCGCGCGCAGCATCCCCGTCAGCGTTGCAGCTACCCGTGCCGCCGCCGCCGCCTCCGCCGCTGCACCCGCATCCACACCAGCAGCAACAGCACCTTGTAGCAGACCCATCGCAACAGCAGCAGCAGCAGGTGGCAGGTGCCATGAACCTGCAGCACCAAGCCAGCAGTGCCAGCTTGCAGTCGGGTTCCAGTCTACCAGGGCAGCCGCTGGTTGGGGCGGAGTATGTGGAGGACGGTGAGGCGCCCCAGCTGACCAAAGCGCAGCGCAAGAACCTGAAGCGTGCTGAAAAGAAGAAGAAAGGTGGCCACGCAGACGGTGTTTTTGGAACAGCAACGGGCGCAGCAGCCGGCAGCGACAGCGCGGCAGGGGCACCTGCGGATGTCGCTGGCAGCAGCGGAGCAGCAGCTGGTGACGGCGCCGCCGGCAGCAGTGGCGGCGGTGCGGTTGGCAGCAGTGCAGCAGCAGCAGCTGTCGCCGCTCCTGCCGTCGCTCTTGATGACGCTGATGCGGATGCTTTGGGGTTGCTGTATGAGCTTGCGGTTCAGGCTCTGCTTGCCAACAAGACGCTGTCGCTGGTGGCGAGCCTCCAACGGCTGGGCTTTGCTGAGTGGCAGGCGGCAGCGGCAGTGCAGCGCAACGGCAGCGACCTGGAGGAGGCTGTCGCGTGGCTCCTAGAGGGTTGCGCCGGGTCCAGCGCAGAGGCTGCGGCGGCGGCCAGCTCTGGCTGTGTTGCTGATGTCAGCATAGCAGAGGAGCTGGCCCTGCTAGAAGCGCTGGCTGCTGCACTGCCGGCTGTGCCTCGCAGCAAGGTGTACCAAGCTGTTGCAGATGCTGGTGGCGACTTGGATGCAGCAGCGGCAGTGTGCTTACAGCAATCGGCAGCAGCGGAGGCGAAGGATGCGGTAGCAGCAGCAGTGGAAGATGCAGAAGCGGTGGCAGCAGCAGAGTACAGCAGCCATACCGCGCACCAGCCTCTGCAGCAGCAGCAGCTAACGTCTGTTGGCACAAGCGTTCTAGACAGCAGCAGTACCTTTGCCAATGCTCCTAGCATTTACAATGCGGCGGCAGCAGCAGCAGCAGCACCTGCAGGTGTGGGGATCCTGGGCTCGCAGGATGCAGCATACAGCAGCTGGCTAGGGGACAACAGCGGCAGCATCAGCGGCATCACCATGAACGGCATTGCAAGCCTCGGCAGTCAGCAACTTGTCGGCAGCAGCAGCTACGGCGGCTTGGCCTCGCCAACAGTTTCAGATGCAGCAGCAGCAAGCTTCCTGCAAGCCGGAGCCAGCGCTGCTGCTGCGGCTGGCAGCTCAGGCCTTGGGGCCAGCAGCAGCATATGGGCGACTGGTGAGCAGGCAGGCAACAACGGCAGCCTCTGGGGCTCTGGCGGTGTTGGTGCAGGCAGCGGCAGCTTGTTCTCAGGCCTGGGCTTGGGTGTCGGCACGTCCGGGTTGGGCCTGTCGGGCGCGCAGCAGCCGCTGATTGCAGCCGACCCTGTGCTCAGTCTGTTTGGCACCGCGGCTGCCGGCAGCAGCGGCAGCGTGTTTGGCAGCACAAGTGTTCATGATGCGGCTGCAGCGTCGGGCGGTGCAGGAGGCCTGCTTGGTGGTCTTGGTGCTGACAATGGATTGCAGCAGAGCAGGCTGTTCCAGTCGTATGGTTATGGCACTAGCTTGTTTGGCAATGCAGAGCAGCAGCAGCAGCAGCAGCAGTTGCCACAGCAGCAGCAGCAGCAGCAGCAGCAGGCACAGCATCAAAGCTCAGCAGATGATGAGGCTGATCTAGAAGGCCTAATGGCCACACTCATGTGCCACTGATGAGCTGCAGAGTTGCTGACTCGCTGGTTGATCTATAATGGATGTAAAGAACGAGTTCAAATGGCTCCTGGGCTCCACTGGCATCGGCTGGCTATGTTATATGAGTCATGCGCAGCACCTGCTTTAGCTGTGTAGGCTTGCTAATCTGGTAGGTGCTTGCTGATTGGATGGCGGCTGACTTGGATCATCCATGATGGCGCGGTCGTTCTGGCGGTGCAGAATTGTGCCTTCTACACCCATTGTTGTGTCAACAGCCTTCATGTATGCCTCTTTAGTTCGTAACCTTGTCGAGATCAGTGCACAGCTGATCAGTCGCGTACTGCTCTGCTGTGCAATGGGTAGGTGGAGATGCATCTCATATGTTCAGCTTGCTGCTACATTGGTCGTGGTGCCGGTGGTGCTGATCTCCAGCTCACAACCGGAGATTGTAGGTGGACCTTGGAACAATTCATATTGCATGACGTGCAAACTTTGCGCTGGTTTGAACAGTATCATGTGGCATATATGCGTGTATATACTTGGCGCCCAGGCTAGGCGTTGCAAACGGTCCAGCTTCTAGTCGTACCTGCAGGTGTTTGGCGACATGCAAACACTCATCAGGCTTATCATCCGAAATCTCGACCACACACAACACATAAACGCGTCTAGTACTGCGATGAGCTTGAGCTCTCAGGACAGTACCTTACAAGCAGAGTGATAAGTTGCGCATTCTTCATGAATTGCTAATCTTCTTGGGCTTCTACAACCGATTATCAACATCAGATAGGCTTCTGGAATGAACCTTCAGCTGCAAGCACAGCGGGGACAGTATTGCAGCACCAGCCACACAGCTGCTGTTGGTGTCTTGCACCCTACACACAGGCGTTACCAATGCATGCGATCCACGAATAGCTCAAGCTTACACCTTCCAGCATCAAACAGCGCTGTGATGGGCATTAGCATCCGCAAGTCAAGGATCTGTGTCAGCACAGGAAGCAGCAGGCCTTTGACGTCCACACAGGAAGATCAGCAGTCAGCAACCCACGGTCATGTCGTACACACTGACGCTCTCATCATTGGTGGAGGTCCTGCTGGCCTTGCTGCCGCAATGATGCTGGCGAAGAGGGGCTGGCGAGTCACGGTGGCAGGTGCGGGAGAGCGGGGCTGCAGCTGTACAGCCATGTGGCAGCACGGTTGGGCGCACATGTGCACTACGTTCATATTCTGCTGTGGACAGCCTTGAAGCAAGTGATGATGTTTGCACACCTGGACTTGTGGAACTGTATGCTTTGCCTGGCATACTCTTTTCATCTGGAACATGGCAGTTGGCAGCTGTGGCTGTTACCTTGCAATGCTACTGCTGCACTTCATGCATACTCGGGCAACGCGGACGCTTCTCATCACTAGCCTCCCAACAAAACAATGCCTGCTGGGCCTGCCACCTTTGCATGTTTTTGCTTCAGAGCGGCAAGCGGAGGTCAGCTATGCAGACCCTGATCGCAGGTATGCTGCATGGCCCACCAGCCCATGCTCCTCGCGACAGCATAGCTTGAGCAGTGGCGTTGCACAACACACGGCACAGCATCAGATGAACAACAGACTTGGGAAGGTTCGTCAGCAGCATGCAGCAGGCGATAAAACCATGAACAGCAGACAGCAGGCAGGACAGCAAGCACAAGGAACAGTCTCCAGCAGGCAGCACAGGCGTAATTGTGGTGACTGGACCCACATGTAACTACTCTCTAATTGTCATGTTAATGTTTAAGCCATCGCAGCTGTGCGGCGGCCCAATGCCAGGCAACAGTGCATTTGCACAGGGTTCGCACGCAGTACAGCGGCCCAATGCACACAGCATGCTGCAGTGTTGCAGACTGCACCAGAGTACAGCTGCCACGCTATTGACCACGTGAAGTCAGGTGCAGCAGCTCGCACCAATTTGCATCAGGTACAGTGCCACGGCTGCTGCACAGCTGCAGGCACACTGGCGTCTCCAGCCACAGTATGCACACAGCTTGGGCGGCTCCGATCATGCACGGCTCGTAGCCAATTGTCACCCCCTCTTGCCGCTGCTGTTACAACCTGCTGCGCCTGCCGCCGCTGCAGCTACGTGTACGCCATAGACGGCCGGGGGCGCGTGTTCACGGACGCATTCGGGCTGACGGGCAAGCTGGCTGATGCCGGCGTCGACACCAAGGCTGTCGAGGTGAACCGCGTCTTCCCCTCGGGCAAGGTGGTGAGCGCGCGGCAGAGCATCAAGGACGAGGCGCGTGTGGTGTACTGGCTGCCGGTGAGTCGGCGTCGGAGCGGGGCGGCTGGGAACAGCATACAGAGCACTGTGAGAGCAGCAGCAGCGCATGAGGCAATGCCTGAAGGGTGAGGTGCGTGGTGTACCGGCTGCCGGTGTGTCGGCGTCAGAGCGGGCCGGCCTGAGATGTAACAGTAATGATATAGAAACAGCATATGTAGGGCTGTGGGAGCAGCAGCAGCGCATGTGGCAGCGCATCAAGGGTGGGGCGCGTGTGGTGTACTGGCTGCCGGTTGTTTCAGGCACTGAATGATTGGACCGGGGGAACACTGTAGGCGGCTGCTGCATTGCCTATAGAGAGCCAGCCAGGGTCTGCCCCTCTGCATACAGCCAAACTGCACAGCAATGTGGAAGATTGTTCACCTCTTGCCACGTCATGCTCTTGCAGCGCATGAACTTTGTGAGCCTGCTGGAGCACTGCGTGACAGAGGGCGACTTTGCGCCATACGTCACCCTGGCAACCAACACGGAAGCAACAGACATCAGGCGCCTACCAAACAGCAGCAGCAGCAGCAGTGGCAAGGCCAAGCAGGTGCAGGTCACGCTTCGCAACAGCGTCACCAGCGAGACTCAGCGGGTTGTCCCCAAGCTGCTGCTTGGCTGTGATGGCATGAAGTCCTTGGTGCGGCACAGCTTGCTGGAGTGGGCAGCAGAAGACGACACAATGGGTGCCAGCTCCGCAGCAGCACACGGCAGCAGCGGCAGCGGCAGCAGCAGCAAGTTCAGCATGGCAGAGTACCCCTCGCTCAGCACAGACCTCCGCTTCAAGGTGCTGCAGCTGCTGCCCAACCCAGCCATGAAGGACGGCACCGTGCTGCGCAACCCGTCGTTCTGCCTGCTGGCCGGCCGCAAGTCAAAGTCGATCGGCGGGCCGCCGCTGCGGCTGGGGCTGCTGCCCATAAAGGACGAGAGCGTCGGCCGCACCGCCAACCTGATCACGCTGCCGGACCACCCGGTGTGGCGCGTGAGTGACGCGGCGACGCTGTACAAGGTGTTTGAGGAGGCGTTCCCGCAGGCCGACTGGCGCGCGCTGGTGCCGGAGCCCGTCATGGCCAAGGTGCGCGCAGGCTGTGGCCCGTGTGCTGTGTGTTTGCACGCCGGCTGGCGGCTGTGGCGCCGAGTCCATCAATGCATGCCAGCTGACAGCTGCCTGACTGTCGCTGGCCGTGCAAGGAGGTCCAGCAACGGGCGCATGTGCTGCATATTATGTGTCGTTACGTTGTGCTGCTGTCATGCGGCACTTGCAGGACATGCACGGCTACAGCCGTGCACTGCTGGTGCTGCCTGTGCATGCTGACGGATGCCGCCTCACTTTTGTGTCACATTCTGCCGCTGTGGTTGCAGTTTGCGGCGTCCCGAGGTGGGCAGTTCCCCGCGCCGCAGCACAGCAGGGGTCTGTCGCTGCTGGTGTCCACAGAGGCAGCGCCAGGCGCAGCGGCGCCTGACGCTGCTGCCATCAAGGGCACCGGGGGTGCTGCTGCTGGGTGATGCGGCACACTGCTTCCCTCCAGACCTGGGTGAGCAGCTGCGGCCTGTGCTGTGGAGCAGAACTAAGAACCAAACTGTGAGCTGTTTCTGCTCTGAGCTCCAAGGCCTGAGTCCGGTGTGCAACTGACAAGACTGACAATGCTGAAACACCCAAGAGATTGCAGGACAGCCATGGCAGGATGGTCTGCGCAGCTGTCAACAGCAGCTGTGCAATAGCTTGTGCTGGCAATCCCTGCTGCTGTTGGTGTGCTTCGCTTGTGGCAGGTCGCACATGACCGCGTTGCTTGATGCACCTTGGAACTTGTCGCGTCCTGGCGTACCTGACTTCCGTTCTGATAGACCTTGGCCAACATGCGTGCACCCGCAGGCCAGGGTGTGAACAGCGCGCTGGAGGACGTGTGCGTGCTGGAGCGCCAGCTGGATGCAGCAGGGGATGACCTGGCGCAGGCGCTGCCGGCATACGAGCAGCAGCGCATGCCGGACTCAGAGGCCCTTGTGAAGCTGGTGCAGGTGCGGCAGCCGGCTGGGTTTGCTTGGAGCTGTTGGGGATGTTGTTGGGAAAGCTGCAGGTGCTGTGTGCTTGGGAGTGACAACATGGATAGCACACCTCTGCAGTCAATGTGGTAACATCCGCTTGCCTGCCTTTGTGATCGTGCCTTGCACCCAGCACCTGCAGCAGTGGTTGTATTTCTGCATGTTTGAGATGCTACTGAACATGGCAGCGGTGCTGTTCTTGCTCTTTTGGCTGAAGCCTGCTCGATGCTGCTGCGCTGCTGCCGCTCATGCTGCTGTGCGCCTTTGTAGACCGGCTACCCGTTGCAGTACAACCAGTACCCGCTGCTGCGCGCAGTCTGGAACATGCGCTTCATTGCGCATGCGCTGCTGCACAAGCTGCTGCCCTTCCTGGTGAGCCCTCCGCTGTTCCTCATGATCCAGGATCCTGCGCACAGCTACAGCAACGTGCTGAAGGCAACTGAACGCAGCAAGACGGTGCTGGCTGGGCTGGGAGTGCTGCTGGTCGGCCTCGTTGCTGTGCTGCTGCAGAAGCTGCTGCCAAAGTTGCTCAATGCTGTTGCAACCGGCAGTGCATAAATGGTTAGCCGTTGGTCATGGCTATGCTGCATGATGATGTACGCCAATAGTAAGCACTTCGCTGCAGCTTTTGAGCGGTACAAGCGTTATGAAACAGCAGTACGAGCAGTACGAACACACAACATTTTTGTGTGAGCTTGTAACACGGCAGTGGGGCAGGCGTGGGTCCGTGGGTCCAAGCACATCAGCCCAAGTGTCTGCTCTGTTGGCGCTCTGCATGAGTTTGGCAGTCCCAACACGTGCTGCATGTTTGTGGAGCTGCGCCTGCCCCTGCGCCTGCCCCCGTGCATGCCAACACGTCAAGCTGGCAGGTGGCTTAGATAGCGGCATGTGATGGGCAATTGATCCAGCATATCTGGATATGCTGGATGAGCATTGCGCACCTGTATTGTTGCTTTTGACTCATTGCATGTCCTTGGTTGCTGGAGGATATGTTGCCTGCAGCTCTCGCCGTCAAGTGCCAGCAGGGATTGGCTGTACCCTCTTATGTATGGTATACCATCAACCGTAGGAAAGTAACAACAGCACTGGCAGTTCGCATTGAACCCTCACACAGCAATGGGGGCAAGGAGAACCTTTGAGCAGCGGCTCAACACAGCTTTCCGCACACCAGAGTCTGGGCAGAGTTGTGGCTGCCAGCCTTGGCTGTTGCTGCAGCTGTTGCAGGTTTTGCACGTGGCTGCGGTTGTCGATGCTGGGCACTACCTGACCCTGCATGCGGCAGATGACAGGGCAATTTGCGCTGCTTGCCGAGCAGCCAAAGGCTGGGGTTTCATCGTACTGCTTGGCGTGCCTCAGCACAGTGCATAGATGCCCGTAGGTGCCTTAGCTCTCGTGTCCAGTGGTAGTTTTTTTTTGTGCTGCGCCGTGCCTTTGTGTCAGTTGGCAGTTGCAGCACTGCTGCTGCCGCGCATTGGCTTGCGGTGCTGCTGGTTACCCTTGCTTACTTACACCCAGTTGCTTACAGCTGATCAGCATGGGTGACCCACTGGCCAGGCTGGCTCTGGCTTGTTTGTGTTATGTGTTATTTGCACAGCACAAAGAAACATCACTCAGCATGCTAGAAGTCTTGATAGCTGTCATGGCAAGGCATGCTTTTAGCAGTTGCCGCAACTGATGTTGCAGCAACAGTGAGCAGGGTAGGCTTGCCAGGCAAAAGGTGTCTAGGGCTGCGCGTCAGCCGGCTGGGCGCAACACGCATCATCTGTGCATGTCCTGCAGCTTGCAAGCATGGTTGAGCAACCGAGGCGACAGTGACCAGCGCATACCTGGTGTGTTTCTACTGTACATACAAAGACAGTATGATGCTGGCTGCTCTGCGTGTTCTGCCATGCGTGGCACATCTGTTGCGGTATGAATCTGAGTTGAGCAGTGGTTTGCAAGCTGTGCAGTCCATTTTTCGGTGCTAAGGTTGGTTGAGCAGCCTGCTAGCGCTGCGGCATGTTGGGTAGCTACCCAACCTCAGGCTATATAGGCTGCCAGTTCATCGCAACATGCTTCAAACAACACAGCATGCGCACATGTGCTTTGCAGCATCATCATCATCATCATGTGCTTTGCAGCAGTGGCTGTGATACTTGTGCAGGCCTGCATGCAAGAGGATCATCACCATCATCATATTACCCATTCAAGCCATAGCAACAGCGCCATCGGTCCCGCGCCCACCGGGGCGGAAAGAGGAGGGAGCACTGCTCCAGAATGTTTGCATGCATTGCGCACATCCCAACTTGACAAGAAAAGCAGCAATACACGGTGACACCATCCGACATCTTCCAGAACTGCCCCAAATATCATCAGATACAAAACGCAACACCTTGATTGACGAATCAGCCATGGACAAAACGCTGCGCAACTTTTCAGCGCAACCAGGCAGCACACGTTGCCAATGAGCCTGTATTCTTAACCTAACACCCAACAGTGGGCTGTGGCGAGTGCGCTGGCTATAGGCTGGCACGGATCTGTGCATGTGTTACGGCTGGATTGTAACAACCAACAACAGCGCACAGCAACAGCACAATGCTGCAACTTCCACACTACAGGGATCTGATCTCAGCAAACATACTATCCCTCTGAGCAGAAGTAGCAGGGCAATCAAACATGAAGTGTGACAAAGACTCAACTTCTGCACCACAACAAGGACATCCTGAAGTGGAGTTAGCTCTGCGCCGCCAAACTGACTAGTACGCTCATGTACACACAGACAACCCATACGAACACGCAAAAGCAATTCAATACCACGTGGAATTGCCACTGAACGCAAGTACGGCCTAGGCCTCCTGAAACCCATAGCATCAACATGAGTGGGATGCACATGAGCCACATACCGACTCAGAGTGGAGTGTTCCAACGTTTCACATGCAATCCTTTCAGCATGTAGTGTCCTGACCTGCTTGTTGACATGGCTCTTGCACGCACTGGCTCTGCCTTCCGCGGTCACAACATTCACACCATACTTGCACAGCAGGCTCTGCACATACTTGTGCCACGGTGTCACCGCCACAGCACCACTAGGACGCCTCCATTCAGCTGTAAACACTTGATTTGGCAGCCGAACGCCCTGCATACGCTGAATCCTGTAGTAGTACTCCAAAGCCCTCTGATGAAGCCACATATGCAACGGTTTCACACCCCATTCTGCCAAGAGAGCTGAAGAGCATGGGCGCTCCTTGCCACAGCGCATTGCATTTGATGATGTCTGTCTGCACTTTGTCAATCAGCTGCAGTTGCCTAGCTGTGGACGGAAACCAAACCTCACTGCCATATTCAACAATGGGACGGACACACGTCAGCAACAGTATGCGTTTAACCTCCACACTGATGCTGCGGCTCTTCCAAATTGGCATGAGCGCACCCTTCACACGTTGCACCTTAGCCAGCATCTTCTCAAAATGTGTGGTCCATGTACAGGTATTGTTGAACCACAGGCCAAGATAGCAGTACTCCGATAAACAGGCACAGGGACATTGTTCCAAACAATGCCGGAGTCGACCAGCTGGCTGGTCTGTCTTGCTGGCAGCACATGCATGCAAGAGGATGACCTTCCACTATGGTCAACGTGGATGCAGACTGTGCAGAGCTGCTGCAGAGTCGCTGCAGAGTGGTTAACTCTGCAACGTTGCAGAGTGCCTGAGTTACAACTCTGCAGCCACTCTGGTCTGCGTTGGTCAGAGTGTTCCTTGATGCTTTTGTTGCCTGGTTTAGGCATGCATATATGCCCATGCATTGTAGGCCTCGTCAATGCTCCACAGCAATGGATTGCTTGAATGTCAATAATATTAATGCATGTAATAGGACGAGTTTTAAACGGCTCCTGGGCTCCAGGTAAATGTAAAACAACTGCGCACCTCAAGAAATGCTGGACCAGGAGACCCCCGCCCAAGTTCTCCTGGTGCATGTGCCGCAATGCTGTGCAGTGGGGCATGGGGGCAATGGGGCCGCTGTACCTCGATTGGTAACATGATGGCGTGCATACTTGGGCAGGGTCAGCTGCTGATTCGAGGCCATTCTGGCCATGCGAGTTCAGCATCCACTGCAT
>JACERP010000615.1:0-47417 GCA_014080715.1 Scenedesmus sp. NREL 46B-D3
ATGATGATGATGATGATGATGATGATGATGATGATGATGATGATGATGATGATGATGATGATGCTCTGGCGCTGTTGAAAATGTAGATGGCAGCTTGCACTGCAGAAGCATGCAGTGCAAGCTGGTGATGCAGCGCAGGCGATGGACTGTTGGGTACCCTTGCTACTGTGTGAAGCGGCAGAGCACAACACACATGCACACCAGCTACCTGCAGTGAGCGTGCAGTTGTGCTTGGAAACACGCGCCTCCAAAGCATAGTAAAAAGGGCGGTGTTGAAGGGATACATGGTAGATATGCCCAACACAGCAGCCTGCCAATGCACCGCGTTTTTTTACGCACGCACACACCCGCACCCACACACACGGAGACCACATGCAGAAGGCATGTGGGAGCTGCCACACTGATGCGTGCGCTGCACACACTAGTTCCCAAGGCAGATGCGCTTCATTGTTTAGCAGCCTGGCAGGCATGGTGTGCATACAGATCGCCCAACAGGTGCTTGTAAATAATGATGTGTGTATGGCAGACATCTCTCAGTCAAATATCATACCGCGCGTGCTCTGGAAGCCCGTAACTCACCACGTCCTGCCCTTGTATATGTAGTCACGTCTACAATGGTAAGTCATGAATTGAACGTGCACGTACAAACGTGCATGCGTGCACAAACAATTTGTTTGTATTATGATGCACCATGTCATACATCGTCTGTATGAAATGGAGTACGATGCTACCATAGCCCTGAGCACACAGCATCTGCAAGACATGCAGCTGTGTGAAATAGCAGTTCCCCCAGCACTCCACAACCCCCAACACTCCCCTGCTCTGTTCCACGTGCATGTCTCCGTCCCAGCAGAACAGCACAACGCATGCAGCGGCGGCAGCAGGAGCACTGCCGCCGCGGCACCAATGACGATGCATACGACCCGGCGCTATGGCCACTAAAGCATCACTGTCAGTGCCTGAAGGTGGAATCCAGCAGGACCTACGCATACCAGTGAACCATCATGCATGCCAAGAATGTCCTTGCACACCAGTCTGTCCTGCAATGGCAGGCCCAGCGCACGCACCCCTGCCACCGCTGACATCAGCAGCTCATGGTGCCACAGCAGGGCCCGCCAGGTCTGGGGTGACGGCTGCGCCAGCTGCCACTGCAGCTATCACAGCAGCAGCAGCGCCAAGGTTCTGCACTCCGGCGCCACTCTTGCTGTTGACCTGCCGGTTGATGAACTCAATGGCGGCCTCGGTGCTGCCGAGGTTGCCACCAGCTTCATCATCAACTGGACCACAGGCGAGACGGCAGCTGTGCCAGCAGCAGTGCTCACTGCAGCGGCCACCGCTGCTGGTGCGGCGGCAGCGGCAGCGGCTGGCAGGCGCGACTCCATGCCAGGCGTGCGCGCTCCAGAGCCCGGCACGACAGGCCCTGTGGCTCCTGCGCACACGGCCACCTGCAGCCGCGTGGCACTGGGCTTGGCTGCAGCGCCAAACCTGCTGGGCTTGCTCGCGCCGCTGCCGCTGCTGGCGACAGACAGCGGGGACATGCCGTGCCTGCTCATGAAGCGGCCGTTGGAGCCGCGCACCACTCCGCGCAGCTGCCCGGCCTGCTGGCCGCCACGGCCTGAGCTGTTGCCGCTCGTGACAGTCCTGTTCCTGCTGGTGCCGCCAGCTGAGTTGGGCGTGGCAGCTGGCCCAAAGTTCAGCGGGGTCAGTGCAGCACCATCAGAGTAAGCAGACGCGCTGCTTACTGCGGGGCTCGTTGCGTGGTAGCACCCAGCCTGCTGCTGCTGCTCCACACCCTGACAGCCTCGCCAGCCGTCCTCAGGGGATGGGGTGCCAACTCGGCGGCTGCCAGCAGGCTGTGCTGCTGCTGCTGCCTTGCTGTCTGCGCAGCTGTGGATGCCGCCGTCACCGGCTGCGGGGTGCATGCAGCTCCTGGATGCCATGTGGGGCTCATCCTGCTCATTGGCATCCTCCTGTGAACAGATGTGGTGAACAATGAAGAGAAAAGGCTTGATGTGACCGCAGATCCGCGTCAAAATGGGCAGTACAGGCAGCACATAGTGGGGACGCTGCACGTGCCAATGCGAGTGCATTTGCGTTGTGCCGGTGGCTGACATGATCCCGGCGTGAGCTTGCTGACAGGCAGCCAGCAGGGTTGTGGTGTGCAGATCTCAGCAGCCTGCAGAGACCTCAACAGGGGCATGACAGCTGCTTCCCTGCCAGGCAACAGACGAGTGCAAAAACCTCCCATGCGGCAAATGCTTGCACATGCCTGGACCAGGCAGCGCCGCCCCACCTCCATGGATGACGTGGCATCTGCCCTGCTGCGCTTGGGCAGCCGCGCACCCCCAGACATCGCACTGGAGGCAGCGCCGCAGCGCTTCTTGTCCTGCAGGCAGAGGCAGCGGCGCGCACGTCAGCAGCAGCAACATCGAGTGCTCGGACCGCAACAACAGAGGTATATGGCAGTTGCTGCTTGCCGGCCGCACTGGCACAGCACGCGTGATTGCAATATGAAGAGGGAAGAGCAGCAGCTTGGCCATACTGTGAGTTGCAGAGCGGGTGTGTCGGCGACACAGCAAGCGGAGCCGCAGATGACTGGCACTAGTGGCAACAACAGCGTTGATGATGCCATGCAGGGCAGATCTGGGCACATGTCAACGCTGCCGCCCCTGCTGCTGACGCTTGTGGCACGCCAAGCACACGCTACTGCTGTTGATGCTGCTGGTGTGGCACCTGCTGTTCCCCTAGGCAAGCTCACCACTGCCTTGTCAAAGGATCCTGTGCGCAGGAAGCGGATGCCACAGGCATTGCACACTATGGGCTTTGACTTGGAGCCGTGGCGCCATTGAGGGCTGTCACGTGCCCCGCAATTATCACATGGACCTGCACAAGGGTTTGCTGATTTTTTGGCGTTGCCACCGCTGCTGCCTTTGGCCACTGCCGCTGTGTTGTGCGCGGTGCGGCTTGCCTTGCAGCTGGTTGCTGCTGCTGCTGCTGCGGCTGCTGCTGCTGCTGCAACGTGGCTGATCGGTTGCCTCTGGTTTCTGGAAGGCCTGTGGCTCCTGTCACAGCTGTGGTGCTGGTGGTAGGGTTCTATGTCTGGTGTGACAGCGCCTGCTCAGCAGCAGAGAGGCAAAGTTACAGTCTGCGACAGCATGGGCGTGACCGCTGCCTCCTTACGGTGCACAGACTTTTCAGGAGTGAACGATATGCAAAGGTTTCTGAACGTTATGTCTGAGTTATAAGTTGGGTTGCACACGCAGTTGGAGCACTTCCACCAGAGAAGTCCTGGACAGCAGTACTGTTTATGGGCTGACTACCTGTCTGGTGGCTCCTTCAGCTGCTGGAAAACATATGAAAATACATAAGTATCATATCATCTCAGCCAGCGGCCTTTGATGAACGCTGCTTGGCTGCTTGGCGCACGGGGTGCATACCTGTGTTGCTGTACATGGGCGCTCGCTGCGGACATGTCTGCTTGCGGTTGCGTCGTGGCTTGCTCAAATACGCCTCCAACACATCGGTGGCATCGCTGAACACACTGTTGTCTGCTGAGTGGGCAGGCTCTGAAAATGATCCACCCCATAACAATGGCAGCTCAAAGCCATAGGGTGGCTCGTTTGACAAAAAGGAAGTCGCAGCCTCCAAGAGATCCATTGCCGCCAGGCAGGGACCAGGAGCCGCGTAGCTGCGCTCGGCGGGCACGACAGCCCCTGTGCTGCTGTATACGTGCCGCAAGATCTATGGCCTGTTGCAACCTAGCGCAGCTCCAGTAAAGAGAATATATATTTCAGACAGCATATGTGGCGGTTATGTGTCGGCGTCGTGTACTTTCTGTGGTCAAGCAGTTTGACTGCAGGATATCTTGGTGTCATGAAAAGGGTCCAATATCCACATGATTGTTTTGGTTGATGCAAACATCATTACAGAAAGCGCCAAGGTCGATCCACATATGATCAGCTCTTGTACTGGTGTGTCAGAAAACTTTTTTGTCAAGTGCTTTTAACAATGGCGATACCCCGCTTGCATTATTGCCGAAACCGCAACTCACTAGTATGTGTAAACATACGTGAGTATTGCAATAACTTGGTAAGGAGCGTGCTGCTGAGACCAGGGAGTTGCAGCTGAGTCACAGCTGGAGCAAGGTTAAAGTCGCTCAGCGACAACCAGCAGGCGCAACGCGAAATACTATTACTTGAATCTTTACAATATACATTTTCCTCATCGGTGGTTCCAAGGCAGCTGCTACATTTTGTATCGTTTTGCCCAGGCTCCAGGTCAGCGTAACCGTGGTGTGAGAAATGCAGCGCGATCGTAGAAATGAAAGGCGCCGGCTTCCAGAACACACTTGAGTGTGTGTAGAGGCATGCCAGGCACAGTAGGACAGCCCTCCCATGTGCCGCTTCCTGCAAGCACTGTGCACCCCAACTTGGCAAGTGGGTATTGAGCCATGGTAGCACAGTGCTGCTTTCACAGTGAACGAAACAGCGCTAGCATGCAGATCACAGTGTAAAGGCATAGCACTGCATGATACAAACCTCCGGGGAGGGGGTGCAGGTTGTGGGGGGGAAACAAAGGCAGCAGCACTGGCACCTGGCAGACTCTGTTTCAGAAACAACGCAGGAAACAGCGGAGGTTGTGAGACCCTCCTTTGCCTGCATGCTGTGCTGTATCTTCGTACCCGTGCTTTCGTTGCAAGCAGTATGCAAAGGCTGCTGCGCTGTCTCATATGCTTGGAAGCGTGATACATGTCACCCAAGCAGGGGGTTGTCGAGACTGCCCTGCAGCTTGCTCTTTACACCGCTGATCACTCACTATGGTGTCATCATCATCATCATCATCATATTACCCATTCAAGCCATCACTATGGTGTCACATTACAGGCTACACAATATCTCAGAAGTTTTACCCTTTTAACCATCAGCAATTTGTGCAAGCGTGTAGTCACCTTTTAGAAGTTGCCCAGGCAGACAAGAAAAAGAGCAAAGCACCTTCACGTTGTCAGCCAGCTCATGCTTTGAACATTTTGGGGCCTTTACCCCTGATCCCCTCTATCAAGTTCAAAGTACCACTGGTGACACCTACAACTTCACACAGCATCCTGGTTACAATCCATGATGCAAACCCAATCTCGCCACTTACAAGGCATGAATGTTACACCCCAATTGTCAATTTGACTCTGGAAAGGATGCCATTGACAGGGTACTGCTTGACCAGCAAAAAATCAATCACGTCATCACCATTCATTCAAGGCCAGCAGCCGTTAGCTTCACTCTTTCACCAATGGACGGCACAGTGTTACAGCCATCAGGCTACACCACCCATCTGTGCTGGCATGACACATCACATAATCATGCCATGCACCAATCCTCGCATGCAACCCCATCCCAATATGCACAACCACGTGAGGTGGCGCGCAGGAGAAACAGTGTTCGCTCATTGTCGACACACAAAATCTGCTCACAGCCTCTTCTCTGTGTTATTAGCAGGTACAATGCAAAAACTACAGTACAAGCCAGACGTACTTCGATGATGCCAGCGCATCACAGCGAAGGCTGCAAGCTCCACTAGTGCTTTGATTCAAGTACAGACCAACCCCATCACCCTGCACAGCCTGTGGACCTAGGCCCACGGCTCTTGCACATCTCGCGATGCTATAATGCTAAGGAACAAACTTCAGCTGCGTCTATAATGCTAAGGAACAAGCTTCAGCTGCGTCTTACAGCCACTGTCATGCACCAGCTCTCTCACACCTATCCATCAGCAGCATGTTGACACAGCACCTGCAGCAAAGTCTGCCACAGCCACAACCAATCGGCAGCTGTCCAGCAGCTGCTGGAATATGAGCAGCAGCAGGCCTCAACTGCAGGCAGGGCCTGCCCACATGTACACCCTCCACACCTAACAGTTGGAACAGAACATCCCGCCCTGTTCTTTACCGCCTGAACTTGCCACTCTGCTCGCAAATCTTCATGCTCAATGGCATTGCCATCGCAATACACTCTGCTGCCACATGGTACAGAAGTTTGCAGCTACGTCCTGCCACTGCGCACAGAACATGCCACAATAGAATCACCCTGTAGGTGGCAAAAAAGTTTCGAGCTTGGACAACAATTGCTGCCTCCATCGTCTCATCCTGCAGCACAAGCCGCCAGACTGGAAAGACCCAAGTGCTGGACCCTGGCACACATCAGTCACAGATCTAGCTGCTACACTCTGGCACACACTAGTAATGCACAGGGGAGCCGACATACCTAGCGCCTGTCCTATGTCATCGACAGCAACAGCTTATGCTGCCAGAGACCTCTCGCCCTGCACGCTGGCTGCCAGGGCGTCGATTGTCTCCTCGCTGTCAGCAATAAGAGAGCGGGTGCCCTCCACTGCCAAGAAGATCGCTGCGTTGACGGGGATTGCACGCCACAGTGCAGCGGTGACACCACGCCACATGCCTGCATAGCCTTCAATCGCAAGGGAGCGCTTCAGGCAGTCGATGGTGCCCTTGAACTCTGGCTTGCTGAGGGAGTCTGCCTGGATCTTCGACTTGATGGTGTCGATGGGGAACATGCTTCCCCACAAACCGAAGCCGGCCATCACACCAGCGCCCATCACCTGCAATCAAAGAGATGATGAAAATACATTGCGAGGTCAAACCGAGCTGAACAGAAATGGGCCTCTTGAGCAATGCTTGCTGCCTGGGCGTAGCGTACACACATGGCTTCAGCTTCTGAGCCAGCTGCTGTGCCAAACATGATGCTGCCTCCAGCACAAGTGTGACATACAGGACTGGCAGGCAGGCAGACTGTTCTTGCACACCCTGCTGCAAGCAGCTGCAGGCAGCCAGGCCAGCTGCATCTTCAGGAACTTGCCCAGCCCACTACACCACACCGCTCCCACCACACCCACCTGCCAGTACTCCAGGTCTGCCTTGGTCTTGCCATGCTGGCCAGCCAGGTAGTGGATGGTGGCCTCATAGCCAAAGAAGAACCAGGCGTAACCCTGCATGTCACGCAGCAGCGTGGACACGTAGCCGCTGTAGATGCCGCGCAGGCCGTGGTTGCGCAGGATCTTCTTGGCGCAGTCCCAGTTGCCCTGTGGATGGTGAAACAGCAGCAGCAGGAGCAGCAGCAGGGGCAGCAACGGGGGAAAAAGGGTCAGCACCGCAGCCAAAGGTACCAGAGCTGTGCAGCAGAGATGGGCACATTCAGCAGCAGGATGCATGTGCGCGGACACCTCGTGGTTGGAACTGATTGCTGCATCTTGCTGACAGCGCAATTCTTGCACCACAACCGTCTCACTCATGTGCGCAAAATGCAAAGAATGCATGCTATCTTTACGAGCCAAGGGAGCACTTCCAACCTAACGCAAGCATCACAGCAGCACTACCCTGCAGCCGCCGCCCCGCACCTTGTAGTTCTCCTCTGGGCTGAGGCCGCCAGCAGCGGCACCCTTCATCTGTGCCAGGATGTTGTTCTTGCGCACCATCTGCATCTTGGTACGGATCAGCTCTGTGGGTGTGAACACCACAGAGCCAGCAGCACCAGCAGCAGCACCAGCAGCCAGGATCTTCCAGGGGGTGAAGGCGCCTGCTGCATCGCCCTGCTCCAGGTATGCGCGGGTTTTGTTGAAAGTAGGGAAGTGGATGCCCAGCAGCACCATGTTGCCCAGCAGTGGCGCAACGGTACCCTTGTACAGGGAGGTGGGACCCTCAGCCTTCATCTGCGGGGGGAGGCGGAACAGCAGTAGGGGGTGGCAGCAGAGTCAGATAGTGTTGTGAAAGCAACCATAGTGAAAAGCTAGCCAGGTAGGCAGCATGAAAGCAACTGGCAATGCAGCAATGCTAAAAAAACAGCAGGCACGCCCAGCAGCAGCAGAATGCACATGGAGGCGTGAAAGTAGTGCCCAGCTGCAGGCAGCGTCCAGGGCCGACACATGTGCTGGCTGTTATCATTCTCCCGCATGGTCTGCAGTGCCCGTCCAGGGCGAAATGTACTGCCCAATGAGCAGCAGCGCGAAGCAATGCGGTGCTTGTGCATGCTGCTGCATTCTGACGCTGACCTTGCATTGACCTGCTGCTACCACCACCATCAGGCATCAAGCTCACCATCTTGCGGACGCAGTCCATGCCGCTGGTGTAGACCATGTCTGCAGGCATGCCTGCTGCGCCGATTGTGCCCTTGCCCAGCACTTGCAGGCGGGTCTTGATGGTATCGAAGGGCTGGCCCACCATGATGCGGGCAACACCACCGCTCACGCCGGGCAGGATATCCAGCATGCGCTTGTGCATAGGAGGGGTGTGCTCCACCTCCATGAGCGTGGCATTCTCCAGCTGACCGAGAGAAGGCATTGTTGCGGTTGCTGTGACGAAGCGCTGAATGTAGGTATGTTGGAGCAGCGAGCGTGACTTCAGTGATTCTAGATAGCCTTCAAAGCGACTAGGAATGCTGAATAGGTCGCCACTCTGAAAGATCGACCATATGTAGCCTGGACGGGTGTAGGAGACTGTTAGGGCCATCGGAGACTAACGTAGTAGGGGACAAGTAGGAGCCCACATGTAGCGTGTTCGGCCACCTCTATAATTCTGTAAGATGACTTTAACCCATTCCAACAAATGTCCGGCGTGAAGCATCTGGGCACTGCAGGTAGGAGAGGGCCTGTCCCTACCCTAATTGTTCATGTGCGTGGTGCAAAACGTTATGGCAAATGATTAAGCCACAATGTAATTCGCATCCTTGAAATCGAAACTATGGAACTATGGAACTAGGCGGTTCTTACTCTTGTGCGGCAGTGAGTAACTCCTGTGCCAAGAATGGAGTGCGACTGCTGTACTCCAACAAAACTGCTTGCACATTGGCGCCATAGTACAGACAAGCCGCCTGTCAGCTGCTGCCTGAAGTACAGCGCAGATAACTGCTACCAGAAGTAACAAGGCAGCGCTGCCGCGCTGATCAGAACTGGCTCTTCCTGCACGGCAGCAATGCTAGTAAACAAAAACCTTACCAAAGTTTGGGGTGGCTTATTTGGGGTTGCTCAAACCATCTAAGATGGTGACTGGACCCACGTGTAACTACTCTCTCCTTAAAAAAAGTACCTAATGTTTGCGACAGTCAAAAGTCGACCATCTACAGCGTTACATAGCGCTGCCAGCTGTGCCGCACAGCCCTGTGGCACGTGCCAGGTGGCAGGTGCACCATAGCACGTGCACGGTGTGCCAGGTTGCATCAGAGCAGCCTGTTCTAGTACGGCAATATTCGACGGCTGCATTGCTACTCATTCATCAACCGGCAGTACTAGTATCACTGGACAGCAGCTGCTGCAGGGAGGGTTATCTGCTTGTTGTTGGGTTGGGTTGACCAGTGGGGCACTGCAGAACCGTCCCGGAGAGATGGCATCACTAGCAGTCAGTGGTAACCTCTATCCTGGGTGCAGCACTGCCAGTGCTGGTTGAAGTCACTCAACTTGTACCTGTAGGTGTGGGCACTTCCTTGCATGCTAGCCTTGCTTCACTTGGTAATTCGGTGTTGCACCAAAGTTCGTCGCCCTGGTTTCTTACACTCAGGGTCAACTAATTTTCAGGTCGGGTGATTGCTTAAATCAAGGTTTTCTTAACATTCGTGTGGATGCGTATCCACATATATGGTATTACATGTTACTTGAAGTAACACAAGGGTGCCTCCCCGCCCGGGGTGTGCACTCGTTGACACTTCTGCCCTTCAGTTCTCTGCGCTACAGGTATGTTTGCATACTTGAGGCCTTGCTGCAGGAATGCGTGCCTGCATGGCAGCCCACTCGGAGCACCAGGAGAACTTGGGCGGGGGTCTCCTGGTCCAGCATTGCTCGAGGTACGCAGTTGTGCATTTACCTGGAGCCCAGGAGCCGTTCAAAACTCATTCTATTACAAATCTTGTGCCACAATGCACTTGCCGCCTCAACTCAGCAGACCCACTGAGGACCATGGCGGCCACCTGACCAATGTTTTTTTGACTGGATGGCTGAAGTTGCAACGGCTGATGCTGTGCAACCCCTGTTGGCAAGCACATCCCATACCATGATGGCTCTTTCTCTGCCGAGTCAGGGCTTCTCAAGCAGAGCTGGACGTCACTGGGAATGTTACGGTGACAATCTTCTTCACAGTTGCTAGCATGAAGCTGTAAAAACTTGTGGCTAGATACACAGCTGCATGGAGTGGAGTATATATATGGCCTGTCGCAAAACTAAGCTTGGCTGTCGCAGCCTGCTGAGCACTGTTAACTCACTGCAAAAGATTGAAAACTCAACCACCGCATTACAACATGAAACGGGGTCTGCTCTCCTGCATTTCAATATGCAATGGTGCAATAGTCAGTTTGGCGGTCGCAGAGCTAACTCCACTTCAGGATGTCCTTGTTGTGGTGCAGAAGTTGAGTCTTTGTCACACTTCATGTTTGATTGCCCTGCTACTTCTGCTCAGAGGGATGATATGTTTGCTGAGATCAGATCCCTGCCTGGTTGCGCTGAAAAGTTGCGCAGCGTTTTGTCCATGGCTGATTCGTCAATCAAGGTGTTGCGTTTTGTATCTGATGATATTTGGGGCAGTTCTGGAAGATATCTGATGGTGTCACCGTGTATTGCTGCTTTTCTTGTCAAGTCTTGGGATGTGCGCAATGCATGCAAACATTCTGGAGCAGTGCTCCCTCCTCTTTTCGCCCCGGTGGGGCGCGGGGCCGATGGCGCTGATGCTATGGCTCGAATGGGTAATATGATGATGATGATGATGATGATGATGATGATGATGATGATGATGATGATGCAATGGTGCAATTCAGTGTCCCTGTCGGGTTGAGTGATGCTCTGTTCACACTATGCTGCGGCACTGCCACAAGCGGCCTGCAAGGCATGGTGCGCTGCTGCTGCCAGCACTCAGTGCGTGAAGCAAACGCCTCATGAGACACTGTTACCTGGAGCCCAGGAGCCATTAAAAGCGTTCTTTTACACTGTTTCTTACCAGAGTCAGAGACAGATGTGGGTCATGAACTTGTTGAGGTTCGGAAAGCAGCTCCTGTAAAATAGATGGTTTCTTTCCTGATGTTGCCGGGCCCAGGAAGGTTCATGCAAGAGCCCTATGCGGCTTCCTTGTGGGTGGACCTGTAGTGCCACTTTGGTGAGGTTGGTGTTGGCAAGCCCGGGCGACACGTTCAGCAGCAGCAGGCTGCCTGTGCTAGTGTGCTGGCTCCTGTTGCATGCGCACTGCTGCATGCTGTCCACCATGCATGCTGCTTACGAGTGCAAGTGATTGGCTTGACTTCACATCACCCGCAGATGCTCTGGCTGCTGTTGCTGCCCTGCTGTCTATGATGGTCAGCTGCCAGCCCAGTTGAACTTCTGGTCTGGCTACTGCCCGTGGCAGAGTCAGCCAGCCGTGCGCAGTGCACACTTCCGCCTCCACACTGCGCGTGTACTGCTGCCTCATTCAAATGACGCATGCCAGGTTGCTTCAAGGCATGCAGCATGTGCAGTCAGTCTGATCACCTACGTCTGCAAGCATATGCCATGAAGACTCAATAAATCAAACAGCACGCTTCACAACGTCAATATATAGAAATGCGCGCGCTATGTAATGTTCCCAATGATCAGTGAGGTGTGCTGTCCAGGCCCGGTGGGCTATAGTGCAGCTCATTATACTATTCCTATTCCTGTTGTGAAAGAACACCTGGACTCCATTGTACACTTATTCCCTCAGCGCCATTGCACTGCCTCGTGGCAGTGGGCCTGGTGTGCAGCTGTGCTTGCTTGAGGCAGCTGCCAGCTGTCAGCTGTCAGTGTGCTTGCTTCTGGAAAGACTGGGGGCTGAAGATTACAGGGTCTGTAGAAGGAGGAGGACATCTCCTAAGCCAATTCCACCAAAGCAGTAGGGGCAACCCAATTGCGTTGCAGTAGTGCATAATCTGTCCTGTTTCAAGCATAATCCTGCAAAATCTTGGGGTGTAGACACCCCGGAAATTGCAAAGACATCACCTATTGAGGTGTGATAACCCTTCTTCGCAGCCTTAAGGCCTGCGGCTCACTGGAATCAGCAGCAGTTGAGGCAAAAGAACCTTTAAGAGTGTGCAACAGCATTGCAGCCGATGCATCCATATGGCACTGCCGCGAGGCAGTAGGGCCAATGGCTTTTGTTGGTTGTGGCGGAGGGGAAAATTGCTCAGAGAGAGGATCAGCTGAGAGAGTCATCTAAACACCAAGTACCAAATACCAAAGTAGGGCCACAGGTCTGCTGCTTGCCGAGTTGATGGCAAAGGTTTTGCATGCCAGTGCCGCGTAGTGTCTTGGTGTTGCAGCTGTGAGATCAGGTATCTCCTGTATCAAAACCAGCAGTTGCAGTAGCATAAATCACTCTATCCGTGCCCACCGAGCTGTCTGTGTCCGTGCCAACTCCATCACAAACAGCCCTGGCTCAGACTCCAGTGGAAGTTATAGCGCACCAGAGCCATGTCAAGAAGAAGCAGCACTCTAACGCAGCAGCAAAAAGGCAAGCAAGCAAGAGTTATGTATACCTGTACCACGTAGGATTGTAGCGGGTGAAAACTATTAGGGCTGATTAAGGGCCATTGCTGTGAACTGCCAATGGCGCACGTCCACTCTTTTCCCTGAGAAAATTAGCTTGCCATTGCCAGCTTGCGCTGCGCAAGTGCAATACTAGCCCCCAGCAGCAGCTGCTTTGGCTGTTTGTCACGCAAGCAGCAGGGAGAATTGTTACATGCATTATTGCCTTTAAATCTCTGTCAAGGAACCCGTTTGCGTGCCTGACATGCTTGGCATGCCTGTCCCGCCCTCACTGGCAGGATCGGCTGAGTGGTCACTGCTGCCGCACTTGCGTGAGACGTGCCAGCGCTCCTTGAAACAGCCGCATGAAAAATAAGGCTTACCTTAGCTGACGGAAAGGTTTACTGTGATTTTATGTACTCCTTGTGCACTAGAACACTTTTAGGGGATGGACAGGCCTACCCCTAGCTGCAGTGCCCATGTGCTTCACTCCCGGCAGCAGTCAATTCAGCTTAACCGCTGTTTAATCTAACATCTTGAAGTGCTGACCGTCTCGCGGGTGAATCTGATATGTCATCTACTACGTTAGTCTCCGATGGCCTAACAGCCTCGCACGCGTGCCCTGGCTACATATTGCCCAGTGTGCACCCCAGACAATCACCTTGCTTCCACCATACCGTTTACAGGCTAGCTGACGCTCTGATTGTACGCGCTCAGCCACTTCACCTATCTCCCAGCGCGTCTTCACAGCGACAGCAACCATGCCTGCTCTCGGCCAGATGGAGAATGCCACGCTCATGGAGGTGGAGCACACCCCTCCTGTGCACAAGCGCATGCTGGATATCCTGCCCGGCGTGAGCGGTGGTGTTGCTCGCATCATGGTGGGCCAGCCCTTCGATACCATCAAGACCCGCCTGCAGGTGCTGGGCAAGGGCACAATCGGCGCAGCAGGCATGCCTGCAGACATGGTCTACACCAGCGGCATGGACTGCGTCCGCAAGATGGTGAGCCTGACGCCTGATGTGCAGGACAGGTCAATGCTTAGTCAGCGCCGCATTGCAGCAGCTAAAACACACAAGTCACTGTCTCCAGCTGCTGCTCCGTGTGATTAAGATGGAATACTTAGCAGACTCGGCGCATTACAGGCTGCTGCTGCTGCTGCGCACATCAATGTACTACTTCAGCACATGTACATGCCCATGGCCTTCACGCAGCTACGCGCTAGTGTCCGACCTGCACATGCACCCCCTGCTAAGCATTGCCTTTCTGCAGTACATTCCACTGCCAGTCGCTTTCATGCTGCAGCACCCGCCTAGCTTGTCATGTGTACCCTTACAACCTATCTTTCCCTTTTGACGTTGCTGCCACCCCCTGCTGCTGTTCCGCCTCCCCCCGCAGATGAAGGCTGAGGGCCCCACCTCCCTGTACAAGGGCACCATTGCGCCACTGCTGGGCAACATGGTGCTGCTGGGCATCCACTTCCCCACTTTCACCAAGACCCGCGCATACCTGGAGCAGGGCGATGCAGCAGGCGCCTTCACCCCCTGGAAGATCCTGGCTGCTGGTGCTGCTGCTGGTGCTGCTGGCTCTGTGGTGTCCACACCCACAGAGCTGATCCGTACTAAGATGCAGATGGTGCGCAAGAACAACATCCTGGCACAGATGAAGGGTGCCGCTGCTGGCGGCCTCAACCCAGAGGAGAACTACAAGGTGCGGGCGCCGGCCGCAGGGTGCTGAGGGTTGGAAGTGCTCCTGGCTTGGTTCATCTTGCAGGAACACCTCGCATTGAACTCTTGTTGGGTGTACACAAATGGGATGGTTGTGGTGCAAAATTGCCGCGTAAGCAAGATGCGGCAGTAGCTCAAAACGCGAGGTGTGCTTGCCTATCCATCCTGCTGCTAATAATGCCCATCTCTGCTGCACAGCTCTGGTTCGCTTGGCTGCGGTGCTGACCCTTATTTCCCTGCTGCTGCTGCTGTTGCTGCTGCTGCTTCACCCCCACAGGGCAACTGGGACTGCGCCAAGAAGATCCTGCGCAACCACGGCCTGCGCGGCATCTACAGCGGCTACGTGTCCACGCTGCTGCGCGACATGCAGGGTTATGCCTGGTTCTTCTTTGGCTATGAGGCCACCATCCACTACCTGGCTGGCCAGCACGGCAAGACCAGGGCAGACCTGGAGTACTGGCAGGTGGGTGTGGTGCAGAGCTGTTGGACAAAATCTTTAACAATCAGTTGGTTGAACAGCAGCAGTCTGCCTGCCTGCATGTTCTGCGTGTCACAGTTGTGTTGGTGACAGCTCTGTGTTTGGCACAGTAGCTGGCTCAGAAGCTCAAGCAGTGCGTCTACACTACGCCCAGGCAGCAAGCATTGCTCAAGCAACCCATTACTGCTCAGCTGGTTCTGACTTGCATTGTCTCTGTCTTTGCTTTCCTTGATTCGTGCAGGTGATGGGCGCTGGTGTGATGGCCGGCTTTGGTCTGTGGGGAAGCATGTTCCCCATTGACACCATCAAGTCAAAGATCCAGGCGGACTCCCTCAGCAAGCCAGAGTTCAAGGGCACCATTGACTGCCTGAAGCGCTCCCTGGCAGTTGAGGGCTATGCAGGCATGTGGCGCGGCGTCACAGCCGCACTGTGGCGCGCAATCCCTGTCAACGCAGCAATCTTCCTGGCAGTGGAGGGCACGCGCTCTCTCATCTCTGACAGTGAGGAGACAATTGACGCCCTGGCAGCCAGCGTGCAGGACAAGTCACTCGCAGCATAACCGATATCGTTGCTGCTGCTGTTGGTGCATGTTGTGCATGTTGGCACATATGGCTTGTCGCATCGCGGTTTTCTGATGAGTGTGAGCATTCTTTCTCCTGGCAGTTTGATGCTGGCTTACCGCCCTGTGCAACGTCGCATGGCGGTTGCTGCGCTGCCGCTGTTGATGCCCATCGCGGCGAGCTGCAGACCTGCAGTTGTGCGCAGTTCTACCTGCGGGGTGCTGAATACGGCTTGTCCTTACATCATTGACTGGTGGGCCAGCTGCTCGAGTGGCTTGTGCGAGCGGCTGCATCAGCATTGGCGCCAAGCAGACACTGCAGCAGCAACCCAGTGCTGCTGCTGCTGTGCTCTGTAGCTGGTCTTGCAATGTGGAGTGGGACTTGGCACCTGCCATTGCATGTTGTGCCCTTCATGAAGCAGTGTGCAGTGCACTGCGTTGTACTAGTGCAAAGTTCTGGTGTGTGGCCCTGTACGTGGCATACATGCAGCGCATAGTTTGTGCCCAGGTACTGCCTGTATGCTGGAGCAACTGTTAGCTGAGAAGATACAGCTTCTTTTTGGCTCGCTGCAGCGCATGTTGTTGGCGTGAGCGTGGTGCTTTGGCATCTTGGGAGCGGCTTGTACATTTACTGAACAGGGGCTAACACAAATTTTGACGACAGGAGATTTCAAGTCCAGCTGCTGACGGCAGACAGGAACTTGTGCTCACTACCGCTTTGGATGCGGATAGAGTGAATATGGTTCAGTTACTTTGTGTCGCACAGTGTTGGGAGGTACTGGGTGGCGTTGACACAACTGACCCGTATGTTTACAGTGAAGCTGGCAGCTGCTTTAGCCTGACCATAGCAGGCAGCGGTAGAGCTAGTTTTGCATGTGGTGTCTCCCCGACTTTTATGCCATGGTGCAGCAAATTCTGTTGCTCTGGTGTAGCTTGACAGCACACATGGGTGTCAATGCAGGACCATCCTGCGACCGTTGTCCTGATGCCACTGCTGTTGTTTGACCTATACCGTGCATGCAGTGTACTGTGCCCCAACCAGCTTTCAGGTTGTGCTGCTTAAAAGCTCACCCCTCCTGATGGGGTGCACTTTCATGGACTGCTGTCCACGCCAGACCTGATGCAGCTGTTGTGTCCAGAGTCCGCCCGTGTGGGCTTGCTGGTGTGCAATAGCTGAGTAACAAGCCGGTATTGACAACTGTGTTGTTCCGTATGCGTACGTATCTTGAGACTGAGGATGTTTTGGGAGAGTTTCTACAACTGCCTGCTAACTGTGAGGTGTACCACCTCAAAATGATGCTGCCAAGCATATCAGTGCATGTCTTCTGCAGTCAGACTGCTGCTGCATGCATGCATATGCATTTCATAGCTCAAATATCATGTCAACCAATACCAGTGATGCATACTGATAAGTCATTGACATATTTGCTGCTTTGTGCTTTGCAACCCTTTGAATCATGCTAGGCAAGAAGCACGCCGTCCAACCTTGCATAACATGCAAGCGACATGGACAGGCCAGAACGTTCTGGTTCCCGCATAAGTAGACGTCTGGCCCCGCCAGGATTGCCGCGTGCGGCCAGCTGTAACTAATCTCCTTCTTATGATTAGTTCTTATGATTAGTTATGCAGCCCCTCCGAACAGCGGTACGTTCAAACCACTTGCACGTCACCGATGCTCGCATACCGGTCTCGTCCCCCGGGAAAACAGCAGCGAGAAACTGTTGGTTGTCTCAGGTTTAGTATACTCAGGGAGTTTAGTTATGCAGTAAAAGCAGGCTCCAGAAGCAGTAGAGCCATCTTTACGATTGACCAGCACGCCGGGCGCGCTGCAGATTGATCCAGTTTGAGCGGTGTTTTTGGTCGTCTGGAAGGATAAATTATTAATGACGCAAATCAAATTGCCATTCAACTTGACGTGCACAGTTTTATGCTGGTCATAATGCGCAACAGCCGGCAGGTGCGCCACGCCACAAGGTTGGCGAAGGTCGCCCAGGGTGTCGCTCAGAGTGGTGTAACACATGCTGTACACAATGACTTGTACAAATACAACATGTTTGTACCCACCTGCTTAGGTAATATGACTTCTGTTGGCACGGTCAACTACAGACCATCCACTGGAGTGCCAGCGCGGGCCAGCACCCCGGGGTGCTGTCTTACTACGAATCGAGTCGCTCCACGGTGTGCCATTGCAACGCAAAAGCCGTCATTAAAAGTGTGTGGTGTCCGGTTAACGGCAATGTGGCAGCTGTAATGCGGATGCATGTAGTGCTAGCAGCACCCGGAGCGCACATGTTCAATGGCCATGGTAGCATCATCGCCAGCACCCATGCTCTGCTGCCGGAGAACATGGGGTGTGAGGTTGGCAGGCAGGGTGTACTACAGCCTGTTGCTGTGCTGACTAATGCTTGCATGTGTGCGGACATTTCGTGTTGCTCTCTTCTGCTGGTGTGTTTGTTTTTTGTTTACTGCTCGTGTTGCAGCCTGCGACTCGCAGTCCTGAGGACTGCTACAAGTTGTCATTTGGAGGGATCTGCTTCCGTCAACGCCTTCAGCTGGACTACAAAAACAGCGGCAAGCGTGGGGTGTGGCTGGCATCAGCCCACCTCACAGTATGCTTGTCCGCTGAACTTCTGCTGAATATCAAGTAATTCATGGGGGAAGTTGGGTGCGTGCGTGAGCAGCCATCAAGCTTATGTGCTTCCTTGAACGTGAAAGGGCTGGTGCCACTGAAGCTCCTTCCCTAGACCCGGTGCTTACTACGTGTCTACTGTGCGTCTCAGCGTCATGCGTCATTTCAATGCGTCATGCGTCAGTGGGTGCACGCAGCAGAGGTTGCATGCTGGAGGGTTGTAGGCTGGGGCCACTCATTTGCATCATGGCATGCAGTGTTGTGTCCTTTCACAAGAAGAACACACTCCGCTGCCCCGTGTAGCCAGCTTGCTTGCATGCGGGCGGATGGGCACTACGTCAGGGCTCCTACTTACACACCACATTGTGCGCAGCTGGGTCAACCTTCCTCCCCGTCAGGGGTCAACAGACAGATTGCTTGCGCCTGCGCATGCCAGGCCACAGTGTGCACGTAACGCCAGCCGCTGCGCAGCTTGCAATTGCGGATAGTCAAGAAGCATCGCTCTTGTTCAACAACAGCACCCCATGTCCAGGCTTGTGGTAACAGCAGCACTGTAACCTAGCAGGGGAAAACTGGCTTGTGCGCTGTTGCTTGCCAAGCAAGCTGAACCTGAGGTTCAGCTCAGCAAGCTCAGCAGTGCACTACGCAGCAGCGCTTTACAAAACGCCATATCACCAGCAAGCACAGCACCTGCGGTGGGGCGCGCGGCTGTTGGCGTTGATGCTATGGCTTGCATGGGTAGATGATGATGATGATGATGATGATGATGATGATGATGATGATGATGATGATGATGATGATGATGATGATGATGATGATGATGATGATGAGCACTGCCTCACAACAGCCTTCCTGCTGGATGCAGCCGAGCTGTCATCACCCCAGGACTTCTAAGCTGCATGTAGCAAGAAAGTATGTTACCATGCTGGACCGCTGACTCAACGCGTGGTCACGTGTAACATGTAACAAGAGCCGGGTACACTTACTGCTTAGCCCCATCGTCGCTCTCTGAACTGTCTTCAGCTGTACAAGCACTGCTGCACGTAAAACTCGTTGTTGCCTTGCACTTTCTTCAGCACGAACCGTCAGGTCCAACCAATTCCTATTATCAACTCCACTGAACTACCAAACAGCTCCAACTGCTGCACCTAAGCACAACCTTGTAGCTGTCCAGCATGCATGCTAGTGCCGTGTCCTCTCGCATACAAGCAGTGCTGCTGTCTGACCTACCCCTGCTGACACAGCAGTAGTACTGCCATACGACACAGATGCTACCGCACTACGACCTGCAACACCGCTGTTCTGCTGTACGATAGCACTAGCGTACTGCTGCCTACTGCTGATCTCAGCCAACACGATCACAAAGCCGCAAGGTGTGGCACTCTCTCTCCCCCAAGGGGCAGGCTGAGAGCAAATTAAATGCCCACAAACAGGACGGCACCACTGCGAAACGGTCGTGAATTGCCCTCAACGAACGCTGCGCTGCACAAGGCACACACTAAACCTGGAAACCCACATGCCCAGCTACTGGTGACAGCGGATCGCATGCGGCACACTGCCCGTCATCTGCCAAGAACACCGCCAGACCACACCGCGCACTTCAACTGGCTGTCGCTGGCGCAGCTGCTGTTGCTGCAGCTGCTGCTGGGCCTTCCGCCGCCTGTGCTGCTGCTGAAGGGCCTTCTGCGCCGCCAACCTCCTGCTGCTGCTGCTGCTGCTGCTGCTGCTGCTGCTTCTGGGCCTTCTGCCGCTTCTGCTGACGCTTACTGATCTGCTGACCTTCCTCCTTCGGCTTCTCATCTGCCTTGGCTGCTGCTGCTACTGATGGCGGCTGCAGGGGTGCTGCGGCAGCAGGCTTCTGGTCTTGCTCTTGTGCTTGGGCCTGCTGCAGCTGGTTCGTCTTCCGCTTCTGCCGCCTGCTCTGCTGCTGGGCTGCTGGGGATGGTTGCCCCGTTGCACCACTGCCTTGCTGCGCCTTGCCCTGCAGCTTCTTGTCTTGCTGCTGTGGCGCCTGTTGCTTCTGTTCCAGTGCTTCGTTGGACGCTGTTGGTGTCTGCGGCTGCTGCTTGGCAGGTGCCGGGGTGTGCTGCTGTTGCTTGCCAGGCGGCTTCTGTGCTGAAGCTCCACCTGCAGGTTTTTGACCAATCTGCTGCGGCTTGGCACCTGCGGGCGTCGTCTGCTGCTGCTGTCCAGACTTCCGGTTACGTTTCTTGCCAGATTGCTGCTGTGCGTTCGTGTTGCTGTCATCCGCAGCTGGTGCAGCAGCCTCCGCATGCGTCCGCTTCTGGCCAGGCTGCTTTCCCTGCTGTTGCTTCCCTGGCATTTGCTGCTTGCCCTGCGGCTGCGGCTGCGGCTGCCCTGTCCTTTGCTTCGCCTGTGCCCCTTGCACAGCTGACTCCTGAGCTAGCCCCATCGCCTCATTCAGTAGCTGAGTCAGCCTCTGCTTATTGGGCGACTCAGACATCTGAGAGCATGTTACAAGGACTGCAGACAGCTGAGACGTCAGCAGCATTGATACTACCCCTGGCTGCATGGCTGTGATGCTGCTGTGCGGATGCTGCTGTCAGCTCGAGCGAACAGAGCCACGAGGGTGTCTGCCGATGGTTTGATACGCTTACAGCCTGTCAGAAAACGTCAGTGTAGCGCAAGGAACAGAGTTTGGTGGGCGCCGCAAGAATCAAGAGCAGCCTGCACGATCCTTTTGGACCTGGTGGCTGCGGCGGTATGTTAGTTATTTGGTGTCTAAACCCACTTTGTGTGTAGCAAAAGTACTGTAATAGTTGAATAACACATTAAGGGACTCTTGACTTATCGCAACGCGGTTATGCACACATAGAGAGCCATATGGGACTTTAAACTGCTCGAATACTGCTTGTGGATGGGCGAGCACGCCGAGGCTCTTCCTCGATCTGCGTCTACATTCAAACTTAAAAACCCAACAGCTGTGGTATGCGCAGCAGGCACGCATATGCACAGATCTGCGGCACGCAGGGCTTAGGGCACAGCAGGACTGCTGTACAGGTGTACATGTAGCACACCTCTGCTGACTTAGCAGCAGGCAGTACAGGGGACACCTGTCAGCGGGAGTAACGGCTTGGAACAGCCGTCTTGGAAGCATCAATCCTTGGTGCTGCCTGATGTAACTGATCAGGCTTAGGTACTACGTTGTCGGGAACGACGAACTGACGGGAGGCCTGCGAGTAATCAACGTCAATGGGTTGTGCCTATATAAGGCAGGAGATCAGCCCGGCCCGATCCATTCAACCACTGAATACTTTGACACATGATCTTACCAGTGGTAACAATCTTTCTGATCTTTCTGTGTATATGGTTCCTCTGCTCCAATTGCCTCCACAACAGGTACAACTGTCAGCTAAGAATCATAATAGTAGTTTATTCCTGTCAGGGGATAGGCGGATCGCCATAGCTGCAGTGACACCACCACAGCGATGCCACACTGCAGCACGCTACATTGTAGAGAGTTGCAGATAAGACACATTACGTAGCACAATGCAGCAGATGCAGCACTTACATTGCTAGCATGGGGCCCCCGCCATCATGGCTGAACTGTCTTGCATCATGCATGTCCATATGGACTTCTGGTTCTCCTTGCTAATTTCTAGTGTGATCACGCTACATGCATATGCAGTCATTTGTAAATGTGCACTCCGTGCACAGCACGTGCTACACCAGTGAGTCTAACTAGATGCAGCACCGCACTGAGCGCTGATTGGCCAACTGCAACTTGTAACAAGCAGCAGCACTATAACCTAGAAGACAAGCGAAACTTGTGTGTTGTGCCTTGGCACGCACACGCCAGGCAGCCACAATCTTGCAGATGACAGCACTCGCAACACAACGACAACAACAACAGTGCACACCAACCACAGCTCACTTCAACCACACAACTCAGCCCCACCCTGCAAGCTACCTAGCCTACACTGTCTTTCAAGGTTCGTCAAACAAGCAATAATGTGCAAGGGCAGCTGCCGCATGTGCCACTGACTGCATGCACCTACAACTGTGCAGGCAGCGTCAGCTTAGCCCTTACCTGATGCCTGATTGATGCTGCTGCCATCTCTCATCATTTCCGCCGCAACCACTCTGCGCTATTCTACTGCGCCGGGCTGCCACGCCAAAGCAAGCCCCACAGAGCCCCAAACGTCCAGCCAGCTGGCACCGCCATGCTGCAACCAGCTTGCTGCCGTCCTGTGTCGCTCCTGCGGCACAGTCACCAGGCGGCCGACGACACACCAATCCAGCCCCCCAACACGCCACGGTGAGCGGCCAGCCCGCATGTGCACTCGTTAGGCCACCCTCTTTTGCTGCTTGGGTCGCTGGCAATTACCTGTTTGTCCACAACAACCGTGCAGCTTCACCATGCCTGCCGCCGCTACGTGCGCCTGCTAGCAGCTCTGCGGCTGCTGGCACTGCTGCTGCACCTGCCCGGCAACGCCCTGCAGCCACTGCATAGGCTGCCGCTGCTGTTGCAGCAACACAGGAGCAGCAATGCCAGCAGTTTGCAGACCGTGCTGCTGCTGCTGCTGCTGAGGAGGAGGAGGAGGAGGAAGAGGAGGGGCGGCATCTGCAAAGCCTGCTGCTGCTGGTGCCGCTGCTGAAGCTGCTGGAGCTGCTGCAACCTGCTGCACTGCTGCGAAAAGCTACACGCGGCCGGCTGCCCAGACAGCAGCACCTCCCGCTCTTGCGGTTGCCCGCACGTCCTCACAGCAGCAGCAGCAGCACCAGCATAATCCTCCATGCAACCATACTCGGCATCTGCAGCAGCCTCATCTGCAGCGGCAGCAGCAGCCGCCAGCTGCCACCCATCCACCTCCTCGCCATCCCCGTCTTGGTCGCTGCTGCTGCCACCGCTCCATGCTCCTTCATCACCCTTCCTGCTGATGCGGCTGCCGCTGCCGGGCCCCTGGCCGGTGCTGCTGCCGCTGAGTGCCCTCCGCTTGCGCGGCGCCGTGCCAGCCTTGCCTCGCCCGCTCGCTGCAGACTTGCCGCCGGCCTTGCTGCTGCTGCCGCCGTCGCTGCTGCTGCTGCCCTTCTTGCAGCCTTTCATGGGCACCTCCTGCAAGGTCTTGGGCGCGTCTATGCCCTTGGCTGCCTGCCGCCAGTGTGCAAAGCCTGGGAAGCGCTCCTCAAAGGTTGAGGAGGCCATGTTGTGGAAGGAGATGCCCTTGGCCCTGGCCTCAGCCTGCAGGTGGAGTCAGAGGTGGAGTCAGGGAGGCAGCAGGCTGTAACACAGACACGCTTGTGGCGCCGGCGGCACCAGCCACAACTTCACTGCTGAACAGGCTCAAACCTGCAGTGGAGACTACACCCACAGTTGACTCAAAGCCAGGCAGCAAGCAGAGCTGCTCCCCTGGCAGAACCTGCCAAGCAGCCACCTTCCGCCAACACCTTTGTGCGCTGCCTCTGCAACTAAGGCAGCCTGTGCTTCAAACTGCCAACAATGACGCCGACTGCGCCTGCATGCCGTGCACCCCGCGCACAATTGTTGCAAACAAGGTTTGTGACACGCTGCGTGCTCACCAGCTTGCCGCTTGCCCTCAGGAAGTCCAGGCGGTGCTGCAGCAGCTCAAACTGCCACTCGGGCAGCATCAGCGGCGCCAGCATGGCCGTCACAGACCTGCAGCGACAGCAGCGGCAGGGCAGCAGCAGGGCACTTGCTGTGAACTGTAAAGTGTGTGCTGCCTCTGTTCTGCACAGACGCTGCTGCCCGAATTTTGACTGTGGCAGGCAGCGCAGCAGGCTTGTCGACAAGCCGCAAGACTTGCGAGGTGCCTGAGCGACGGCTTTGGCGCAGCACCAGACTCGGCGGCCATTGCTCAACTGTGCACGCATGCTTGCCCTGCAGCAGCCACGCGCCTGCCGACGTCATTACTACCGCAGCTGCGGGTTGGCACATGCATGCAGGGCGGCACGCAGCCACGAGCATGCGCTTGCACCACGCACCCGCTGCTGCAGCCCCAAATGTCAGCCATGTCGTTGTAGCGGGCAAAGTTTGCGGCCACGCGCTCAGGCGGGTGGATGAAGAAGGCAGGGTAGATGAGCAGCAGCTGGTACGCAACATGGTGCAGGGCAGAGCCAAGATGCGGCTGCTGCGGCTGGGCAGCATCACCAGGCTGCCGTTGCTGCTGCTGTTGATCAGCGATGTCCAGCTGCTGCTCTTCAACATGGTGCAGGGCAGAGCCAAGCTGCGGCTGCTGCGGCTGGGCAGCATCACCAGGCTGCTGCTGCTGCTGCTGCTCTTGTTGCTGCAACTGGTGCTGCTGTTGCTGCTGCTGTTGCTGCCCTTCTCGCTGCTGTAGTGGCTGTTGCAGTGGCTGGTCCTGCAGGTGCTGAAGTTGAGGTGGTTGATGACACTCTTGGGGCGGCTGCACCAGCTCAGCTGTCAGAGGCGCAGCACACCGCTGGGGTTGCTGCTGCTGCTGAGCCTGCTGCTTTAGCAGCTGCTGCGGCTCCACCTCTGACAGCAGCTGCTGACATTGCACCATCTGCTGAACCACGCACTGCTCCAGCTGCTGTGACTGCTGCTGCTCCTGCTGCTGCTGCGACTGCAGCATGGCGGCCACCTTAGCAAGCTCTGCACTGATGCTGCCTGCAGCAGCGGCTGCAGCAGTCAGTGCATCGGCAGCATGTGACGCATCCCCACCTGCTGGAGCAGCTGCTGCTGGAGCTGCTGCCTCCGACCGCGGCACAGCCGCCGGCACGGCAGCAGGCGCACCCGCCTGGGCGCCACCCACCATGGCTGCATGCACAGCGCGTGGCGCTGCGCCTGCTGGCGGTGCACCTGCTGCTGCACTGCCCTCAGGCACATTGTCCGGCAGTCCTGGTGCAGTTGCTTCTGCGCCGGTTGGAGGCTGCGCGGGTGCTGCTGCTGCTGCTGCCATGCTCTCCTGCACCTTGGCCAGCAGTGCCCTGCTGTACTCGCACTCGCCAGACAGCAGCCGATGCAGCAGCTGCACAGCCTGCACGTGGAGGAGCCCAGCAGCAGTGCCGCCACAGTGGTGCACAGCAGCAGCAGCAGCGTGTCGGTGGGCACCAGCTGCCGGACAGTCAGAGCAGCACCCTGCACAGGGTACTGCAGGTGGATGCAGCACGTGCGGTTTGAGCCGCCAACAACATTGCTCATGCAGTAACAGCTGGAGGTGCGGCAGCTGCACAGCCTTGCCATTGCGCGCGCGCACGTCCACCACAGCTGGCAGCAGCACTGACAGCGCTGGTGGCGGCAGCGCTGCTGTGGTTGCTCGCAGTCACAGTGCAGCCGCCGTGCAGCCACGGTGCGCGTTGCATGCCGCCGCACCTCGCGGATGCGCTGCACGCTCATGGTCAGGATGACGGGGAAGCGCAGCAGCAGCGGCGCCGCCCCCTCGCGCCCAAACAGCTCCACAAACACCGCCAGCTTGGCCTGCACGGGATCAGACCAGCGGCGGGCGCAGCAGCGGGGGTCAGGGTTCAGGGTTTGTGTTTTCAGAGCAGCAGCGGGCGCAGCAGCAGGAGTCATGCCCTGCGCTGGCTGGATGACTCAGCAGCAGCACCAGGGAGCAGAGCAGGGACAAAATGTACATGTATGCAACCGCACAACCCCAGCCAGCTCGGCCTGCACTGCAGGAATGCTGAAGGTGGCAGCAACAGAGGCAGCAACAGCAGCAGCACAGGAGACAGTGGCAGCAGCACGCACATGCGCGATCGTCACGCAGTTGCGCAGCAGTCGCATTTGCCTGCAGACTCAAGGACCTGGAATCCTCTGCAGTGCTGGAGGCTGGCTCCCCTGCGGCACAAGTGGCGGCCGCATCCGGCGCCCTGCACCTCATGTGCCTTGTGAAGGCAGCGCAGCACCCTCCCGCAGCCCCGTCGCTGTCACACCAGCCACCCCTGCCACGAGCCCCAGCCTCGGGCCAGCCAGGCGCCCCGCTGCGCGCGCACCTTGGTGCTGCCGGCCGTGCGCGCCGCCAGCTGGGGGCACCTGTCCAGCATCTCGTGCGCCTGCGCGGGCAGCATCAGCGCGGGCGAGAACAGCGCCAGCAGCTGCGACACCGCGCTCGACAGCGTGGCCTCCGCGTTGTGCAGCAGGCGCGGGCACTTGCGCAGCCACAGCAGCATGGCGGGGCGGCGGTACGGCGAGATGACGGCTGCAGGCGCAGGGCGGGGGCAGGCGGGCGCAGGGCGCGGGTGACAGGGAGCGTGCAGGTTGCAATGAGGCTGGCGATGGTGTGACGGCGCCCTTCTTTTTATGGCGCAACTGCTGCAGCGTGCGTGCGTGCGTGCGTGCGTGCGTGCGTGCCGTCTCATACCCTGCTAGGCTGCTTGGCTGCACGCCAAGACCCGGCTGTCACCCTGGCCAACACACTGGCCTCCCCCGGCACCACCCCAACGCTCATGCGTGCACCGGTGAACTTTGAACTGCTATAGGGTGGCTGGTGCTGCCTCGACAGGCCTTGCGTGGTAGCATGGCTGCTGCCAGGCCCGCCCGGCTCACCCTTGAAGCGCTGGATGCGGCCCCTGATGACCGCCAGGCCGGGCGTCCGCTTCTCCTTGTGCAGGAAGCCCATCACGGCAGCCGCGGTCTGGGGGTCCAGGCCCTCCTGGCAACAAGAGCGGGCAGCAGCAGGAACATGGGTGAGGAGCGGCACACGTTGGGGCGGCTACATCGTGGATGCATCCTTGTCCCTCTGCAACAAACCCTCCACTGCAGCGGTACAAGCGCCCCTTCACGCGACAGCAGCAGCTGCACATGCAAGCTACGCATGGGGGTTGTCGGGCTGCTGAGCTTGTGCATGCCTTGCGGGGCGTCACACGTCCGATGACGCAGCAACGCCGGCATCCCACGTTCATCCAACTTGGGCAGCATTCAACATCATCGTGCTGCCCTTGGCGAGGCACGCGACTGCCGGCCAACAACTGCCATTTGAAACACATAAACTCTGTACAAGAGCAAACAGCCCGTTGACCTCAGAACTCCACCATGCTGTCCCTGTCAGCATGGCGCGACCTGCGGCGGACTGAAGCACAGCACAGGCCCTGCACCGACCACCACGCAAGCACGCACACACAAACACACACACACCGCGCCCCAGCCACAGCAGCCCGCAGCAGCCTCACCTCTGCCAGCATGGCCTGCACTGCTGCCGCCTCGGGGGAGCCCCGCGCCAGGGGCTCCACGGCAGAGCCGTTGGCATGCCAGGGGCTCCACGCCCCACCAGACTCCCTGCACATGGTCGACACAGCAGCTGCGTGAGGCGAGTCCCAGGCCAGCGCACCCAAACTGCAAGGCGCGGTGCACTGCGGCCCACCCGACACGCAGACACGTTGGCGCGGCCATGAGCAGAGCACTTCATGAAGGCGCAGCCGAGCAGGGCCACACAGCAGCCTCATCCAGCATGCCGCGTGGCCAGCGGTCCTCTCCTGCGCAGCAGTGTCGCTGCTGCTGCCAGCAGCACCGGCCGCAGGTGCACAGCCTGACGATGCAACGCACGGCTGCACCAGCACGCCCCACCTGTAGCAGCCCTCCAGCGCAGCGGTGCCGATGCCATCCACCACAGCAGCCGCAGCAGCGACAGCAGCATTGCGCACGCGGCCCCTCTTGCCCTGCCTGCTGCCATCCGCAGCTGCCGCACATGCACCCACATCGTCATCAGCATCTCCACCATCGGCTGCTGCTGCTGCTGCTGCTGCCTCTGTAGCCGCTGCCAGCTCAGCGTCGCGTGCCTGCTTGGCAGCCGCGGCTGCCGCCTGTGCTGCTGCGACGGCCTCGACCGCCGCGCTGCTGCCGCCGTCCACGCAGCAGCCTCCCGCCTCCGCGGCCTGCAGCATGGCCTTGTACTTCCTGGCCTTCCTCCAGCTGAGCTCCGGCGCATACCTGGCGGCAACCCAGCGGCCCTGCTGTGCTGCGCTGCTGCTGCCGTCGCCCCCCTGCTGCTGTGCCTCTGCTGCCTCCTCGCTGCCCATTGCCGCTGCTGCCGCTGCAGCACTTGCAGGCGAAGCTGCTGCCGGGTCTGCTGCTGCTGCATTCTGCGTCACATCGGCTGCAGCAGCAGCAGTGGCGGCTGGTGCTGCTGCTCTGCCAGGCCTGCCACGCGCTCTGCTGGTCTTGCTGGACAGCGGCAGCACAAACACCTGAACCCTCTCATTGAACCGCACCTTCTTGTTGGCCTGCCCACCAGCTGCAGGAGAGGGTGAGCGCCGCTTGAGTGAAGATTGGAGCACCGGCGCAGCGCCAGCACCTGCTGCTGCATTGCTGCCGCTGCATGGGCTGCAGCGTGGCGGCAGCGCTGGCGACCAGCAGCGCGCAGCAGCGGCGGCAGCCCCAAAGCCAGGGGATGGGGAGGGGCTGCGAGACCAGCGGTTGCCTGGGAACGCAGCCTCCATGCCTGCTGCTGCCATATCCCTTGCAGGGCTGAATGCCCTTGCTGCTGCTGCTGCAGTGGCTGGTGCTGCCAGGGGAGGCAGCTGAGGTGACGGAGACCTGCTGCTGTGACCTATGTACAGCTGCTGTTGCTGCGGCTTCCGAGGTGGCTGCTGCTCTTCCGGCGCTTGCACTTCAGCTGCTGCTGCCGCTACCACATCATCATCTGCTGCTGCTGCTGCTGCTGGTAGGCCTGGAAGGTGATCAGCGCTGCCAGGCTTCCCCAGCTGGCAGTAAGGTGCAAATGCACTGCTTGCTGCAAGCCCTCCCCCTGCTGCTGCTGCTGCTGTTGCTGGTGGTGGTGGTGGTGCTCCTCCCAGCACTCCAGGCTTTGCGAGCCCTGGGCCAAGACCCAAGCCCTGCTGCAGCTGCGACTTTGACTTGTTCAACCCCGAGCCTGCAAACCCTAGTCCCACGCCTGCAGCACTTCCTGCAAAGCCCTGCAGGCGCTTTTGTGCACTGCTGCTCTTCATCGATTGACTGCTGCCGAAGCTGGCTAAGCCGCTGCCGCTGCCGCTGCCGCCGCTGCCGCCAGGGGACGCAAGGCCGAGCAACCTGCCGGGTTTGCCGAGGCTGCCCAGCCTGCCAGAGCTGCCGCCAGCACTGCTAAGGCCACCAAGCCGCGCGCCACCATTGCTGCTGCTGCCACCTGCTGCAAAGCTGGGACTGCTGAGGCTGCCTAGCCGCTGCAAGCTGTTGGTGCGCGGCAATTGCAGCAGCGGCGGCTGGGTGGGGGCAGCAGGGGTGGCAGGCGCAGGGGCGGATGCAAGCGCACATGCCGGAGTAGCAGCAGGTGATGGAGTGCCACTTCCTGCAAATTGGCATTGCGATGCTGCTTCTGCAGTACAGCCATGTAGTGGTGATGTTTTGGCAGCTGCTGCTCCTGGTACTGGTGCTGTGGATGGTTCTGCTGCAGCAGCAGCCCCTTCAGCAGTCATGGCAACCGGAATGTGCTGCTGCTCAATAGGCATCCCTGTTTCTGAGAGCGTCACACTTGATGACATCAAAACCTCCATCAACTGATGCTGCTGTGCCCGCTGCTGTGGCTGTCCCGGCTGCTTATTCTGCTCCTGTTGTACTAGTAGCTTGTCCTGCTGTTCATGCTGGTCTTGCCCTTGTAGCTGTGCTGCTTCACCCGTTCCTGCAACAGCAGATGCAGCACCAGGAGCCGGCTGCTGGCTGCGCTGCTGCCGCTCTTCAGACGCGTAACGTCGCTCATGTTTTGGAGTTTCAACTGCCATCCATGCCAGCTCTTGCTGAACAGAGCAGACCAAGCAGTGGAAAGGCAGCAAAGAGCAGGTCAGGGGAAGCAGTAACCCGGTGCTGGTGCTGCGGTGATGCCCTTAACAGAGGAATATAGACATCCCAACGACGTTCGACAACACCTACACTCACACCAGGAGAATGCCAAGCCCGAGATGGCCAGTGTACTCCCGCTGTAACTGTTCTTGCCCAGGTTCACAAGAAATAATGTGCAGTCTATCGCCTTCTGATCACATTACAAAGGATATATGCTGGCTGGCGGCGATTTTGAAAGCAGTAAAAACAGCACCAGGGTGTGTCACCTGACTAACAGTTTCGCACTGCTGTCTTGCGTTCCGGCATCAAAAGCGTCAATGGACCGCAGTGATCACTGCCAGTCATCTGCTTCGGATGCCCTTTTGTATGAACAGTCGCACCTGTAGTGCCATTCACCAAGGTACAGACTCAATAGGTCACCACTGATCTGCTGCACCAGTGGGCATTCACTGCAAGCACGCATGAGACGACAACTGTTTGATCATCACACCAGGCAATGCAGCTCAACAGTACACGCAGCTGCAGTGCAGCATGGGGCGCAGGGCCCAGCAGCAGCAGGCAATGCACGCCTGCCCACAGCTTGGCCCGCCCGATGTGCTTTGTAGTTTGCAGCAGCAGCAGGAGCAGCAGCAGCACCAGCGGCAGCAGAAGACATTCAGGCGACCCTAACCAGCAGCTCTTACAGGCAGCTGAGTTGGCTGCCATCACAGCAGCGGCAGCATGCCAAGCAGCTGTTCTGGTTGGTGCAGGTGCACAGCACTGGGCTCGCTCACAAAGCAGCAGCAGCAGCAACAACAGCAGCGGCAGCGCACATGTACAGCAACCACCGCAGCAGCTGGAAGATGTGCCCCAGGCATTGCAGCATGCAGCGACTGCCAGCAGCAGCTCCGCACGCCACTTGCAGCAGCAGGAGCAGCAGCTAGGCACGCTGCAGCTCCTGCAGCAGCAGCAACGTCAGCAGCCGCTTGGTTGGGTTGCTGCTGGTGGGGTGGTGGGCCAGCTGCAAAGCTTCGCACTGCTGGTGGCTCTGATGTGCGGCGTTGCTGTGCGGCAGCTGCAACGAGCCAGGTGAGCGCCGGCGCACTGCTGTTGTGGGTTGTTGGGTGCAGGGCATGGCGCGCGTGCTGCAGTTTTGTGTGGGCTGGCAATGTGGCAGTCCAAATAAGCCAAACACATTGTTGGCCCTTGGTACCAGCAGCACACTTGCTTGGTAACTTGCGTTTTGCATCAGCGACTTGCCCAGCGATTGCAGTCCAATGAAAGCCACACCACATGCTTGCATTGCCCACATGTCACAAGCACATGTGGGCTTGCTCACTGCAGCACGCCTGCATCGTGTGTGCAGCGCCTAGCAGCAGCAGGCGATGTCCTGATTGCACCTTGCATCTTCCTGGCCTGGCCTCCGCCTCGTCAGCTTGTATGTTTGCATGTGTGCAAACAGGGTCGCTTGGCTTGCACCAGGATGGCATCAACTGCATCCACAGGCTTCTGCTGCCTCAGACGCTGCCCTGTGTTGCCCTCTGCTCCTGCTCCCGAGTGCAGCATGATGCCTGCCGGCAAACCTACGGCCAACGCAGCAGCTCGGCTGGTGGCGCTGGAGGTTGCGGCGCAGCAGCAGGCGGCGCAGCTCACCACAGCGGCACGGCAGCTGGACAAGCTGCAGGCCCGGGTAAGACATGTACAGCAGCAGTGCTCCTCACCGAGCATGACCAGCTGTGTGGTTTGCAGCTCTGTATGTGCGGTTTGCAAACGCGTATGTGCTGGGGGGCTTTGGGTGTCCAAGTGATGAAGCAGGCAGCACAACGCTCTGCCAGCAGGAGTTGGCCGGCGCGCTGCTTGCAGTGCTGCTCTTGTTGGTGCATGCATGGGTGCTTGGCATAGGCCACAACATGGCAGCATTCCCACCCGCAAAGCTCGCCACTGGGCAAGCTGTAGGCCCGGGTGAGCGCTGCGGAGGGCAGCGGGATCCTGAGGCTACGCGTGCACGGCTGCAGCGCACCTGAAAGGGGGGGAGGCAGCTAGTGCAATGCATGTTGATGTATGCCAATGCATGTGCCACATAGCCATGCTGGACACAGCTGGGGGCAGCCAGCCGGGGCAGCCGGGTGCACGCATGCCGCGCTGCACTGGCGGCAGTCTGCTTGCACTGGATGCAGTGCTGATCACAGCACAGCATAGCGATCCAGCTGCAGGCATAGCTGGGACACAGAACGGTTGCTCAGCATTAACCGGGCCCGGCACAACCCGGTACATGCTTCCCCGCCTGCTCATGGTTCTGCCGCCGATGGTCTGCCACTGCCTGCCCTGCTGGCAGCAGGTGCGGCTGTCCACCTCCGACCTGAAAGCGCCGCTGCGTGCCGCCCAGAGCAGCTCAGGAGCAGCAGCTGCAGCAGCAGCCAAGCTGGCAGAGCAGCAGGCAGGGCTGCAGCAGCAGCTGGACGGCTGCCAGCAGCTCATAGGGGCGCTGCAGGCTGTGGCTGCCAAGCAGTTCAAGGTGAGCTGATGCAGCAGCAGCAGCAGCAGCAGGAGTGGATGCGCAGCACCAGCAGCAGAACGTGTGCAATTGGGCAGTGCACTGCAGGGTTCTGCGGCAAATTGGTTCATAGGAGATAGCGGCATGGGCAGCAGCATCTGCCTGGTATAACTGCAATCAAAGTGTGCACAACAAGCCAGTATGAGGTGGGCACATGCAGCAGCAGCAGCAGCAGCAGGGGCCCTGGCACCTCATATTGGTTGCTCTAGCAGCATTGTGAGTGCAGGACACAATACTGTACAGCATTGGCTGTACTACACAGCCAGCTACTTTCTCTGCGTCATTGCGGTGTTTGTTGCTGACTTCCCAGCCGCCGACGCTTACTGGCAAGCTGCCACCAGTTGATCTTGCTTGCCAACTGGTGAAGACTACACCCTGTAATTGTAAACGCTGCTGGCGGCTGCGCAGGTGTCTTCCGAGGCGCTGCAGCAGCTCAAGTCAGGCCAGTCGCAGCTCAGCAGCAGCACCAGCGCAGCGCTGCAGGAGCTGCGGCAGCGGCAGCAGGCGCTGCAGCAGGCACTGCAGCAGCAGCAAGCGCAGGTGCGTGCTCTGCAGGGAACTGGTGTGCTGCAGCAGCATGGGGCTGGGAATGGCGGCAGCAGCAGCAGCAGCAGCGGCGGCGCGGGCGATGGTCCAAGCAGCAATGGAGAACAGGGTGGCAGCAGCAGCAGCAGCTTGCATGCGGAGGTGCCCCAAGACCCTTGGGGTGGCACCAAGCAAGATGCCACAGTGGCCAGCAGCGTGTGAAGGCGGCGGCCGCTTGACATTGGCCGCAGGCACAAGCGGACGCCTGTGCAGCGCCTGGCATCTGTCTGACGCTGCTCAAGCATGCTTCCCACGAGCGGCAAGGCGTGACTGCTAGATTTTGCTGCCCATGGCACACAAACATGGCTGCAATCACCTTCACTGTCTTCTGGGCCCCGGCCCACTGAGGTCAGAGCAGAGCTCTGAGCACTCTTGCGTCTGCCACTTCAGGAATCAATAGTGTAGCAAATTATGAGTGACAATGTTGCAAGCACCATCACGCTGGAGGTCATCACCTGTTTGTTTGTCTGGACTCAGTTGGCTAGCATAATTGCCAGCAATTCACTATTATTCAAGCAGGTCATTTGTTGGGTGGTGGTCGCCTGTTGTAACGTTATCACACCAAGCCCACCTTCACCCATCGCATGAAAGCATTGCTGCACACCCACTGTACAACAACGCTGGCACCGCGCAGCACGGCAACTGTCTTGCAAGCGGCAGCGCACGGCTTGGGGCCATGTCACACGGCACTCGCGACTGCATGATGCAGAACACTGCATGCCCACACCCACCCACTTGCAATCAAGACTGCCGCATGCAAGCATTGCAGCTGCTGCACTTCCACTGGGTTATGGCGCTGGTATTGCTGGCTACAGTTGCGCTGGTTCCCATGAATGTCCTTGCTTGTACCTGGCATGTCTACATGCGTATTCTGCATTTAAGCGGCAAGTGCAGTGCCAGAGCAGTGGTGGGTCAATGCTTACAATGCAGCTTAAGCTTGCATGCGGGACGGAGGTACCACCGCTGGGATGTGGACACTGCTGTGCTTTGAGTGCAGTGTTCTCCCACAAGATAAGAGCAGCCTATAGCTACAGTTGCAGGACCCTTTTCTGTGACACATCTCACCATGTGCGTTCCCTCCTCTTTCCGCCCCGGTGGGGCGCGGGGCCAATGGCGCTGATGCTATGGCTTGAATGGGTAATATGATGATGATGATGACCATGTGCGTTCGGCTGCAGCTTGAATTGCTGGGACATAATTACGGTGCCACAGAAGTACTGCACACTCTGCAGCATTGGCTGTTCCAAGCTGCCAACTTGGGTAACATCCTAACGTAACATTATACTTGCAGGGAGCAGACGGGAGATCCCCTCACCAAACACTGTCATTCCGTTGCGACCAACCAACTAGGCCTGATCCTCTGCAGTGCCAGCATTATCCTTGGCAGCTTGCGCTGACTAGGTTACTCAAGTACGGCCACATGCACACCAATTAGGAGTTGAAAACGGCTCGTGCACTGCATGGCATTGGGGGTCCGACATCATCAAGAGACCAGCCATCATGAGTCTAACCAACTGTACCGCATTCTCAACAGTTACGTTTCTGTGAGACGCAGTGCCGATGGCGCTGATGCTATGGCTTGAATGGGTAATATGATGATGATGATGTGAGACGCAGTGCAAAGCACAGCATGCCCCAATGTGTACATCATCAGAAAAGCACGCAGCACTGCATGCCAACATACAAGTGCGCGGCTGGCAGCCTACTACCGGTGGTACCACTGGCCAGTGCCAGCACGGTGCCAGGTTGCCAGTGTCAGCATGGTGCCAGCTATCACCCTCCACAGCCCGGCTACCAACATCTGTGTCTATGGCCTTGATAAATCGTTACGGCTAGCAGCCGCAACAGGGCCATTGCTGAAGCGCCGTCACGGCGCAAAAAACACGAGGGCGTGTGATGACAGCGGCGCCAGCACTGTGAACTACTGGCTTTGTTGGTGGCAAAAGTACTGCACACCATGAACACCTGGTGTGACACAAACATACTTCACCGCAACTTCAAACAAACGAGACACGCTGTCAAGGAGTCTAGTAAACTCCGTCATAACCATATGGCTATCTGTCATGCATGACACATGCAAAACTGGCTGAGCACACAACACGGACGTCAGCGTTCTCAGAGTGCTTGTATGTGCACCAGCTGTGCGGCACACATGCTTGTAGAACCTGCTCCTCGTGCTTATGCTGCGCATTCGGCTCTGTCGATCTCGACGGAGTCATTGGGCCACCAGGTGTCGGTCGCCTTCTTGACTTCGTCCTTCGCAACGCTGTCGCGCAGGCCCAGCCACCTGGAGCCGGTGTTGTCCTTGCAGTTCTGCAGCACGTCCTTGCCGTTGGTTGTGGGGCCCACGGCACGGAAGGAGACCACCGAACTGGTGCCCAGCAGGCCGCTCTGGTCGAGGCCACTTACCACAGTCACCTGCGGACATGGCAAGCGGGCTGCATGTCAGAAACATTGGCGAAGAGGCTTCAATCAAGACCAGGCACGTCAGGCTGATGATGCCCATGTGTCGAGTCAGCCGCACACTTCAATGTTGGCATAATGCGGGTTATGGTTGCTGTGCGCGCAGCGCAGCAAAGTAGGGTTAGTATCACCGCTGACGATGGAATCGACACAAATGATGGCAAAGTGCACCATGAGCATTGGTGTAAGCATTGCGATGATGATGCCCACTGCATTCAGACACGATGGTACACCACACTGTGGCACCGGCTACCTCCGACACCTAAACAAACAAAAAATCTATACTAGATAGGCGACAGCACACTCATCAGCAGCCTTTGGCTGGTTGTCCAAGGTTTCGGCTGCAAACGCTGCATTGCAGCAATGCTGCTCACCTGGCTCGGGTTAACCAGGAACACGTGCCGTGCCAGTGCATTGATGACCGGCTGGCGCTTGCTACCATCCAGCACGGAGCTCCGGCTGCAGGATGAGACAGCAGCAGCAGCAGCACGTACACAGTTTGCAGAGCACCATGCTTAAGGAGCTGTTTGGTATACTCTACCAAGGGCAGCTGCCATTTGAGGCGCCTGGTTTTGCATCAGTTTAGTGGCTTGTCATTGCACACCGTGGTGCCCGTACCGCTCTTTGTATCAGACCATTTTGGAACAAGGCAGCCGCATGCTGCAGCCTTGCTGTACGATGCCAAATCTTGATGTCAACTCCAGTAGGCATGTGCCCTACCAGTGGTGCAATATAATACGTGCAAAGGCTGCTTGCAGACCAGACAGGCTGCTTGCAGGACAAAACTGTACATGTGTGGAATGTACATGTGTGGAATGCATTACCGACACACTGTCACAGCATGGTGGCACTGTTTACCAAAGCTGGTTCACTTTGTACTGAACCTGCACATGTGACAAGCGCCGCTACTAACTTTCAGCATCTGGCACGTCGGCAGAAGAGGCACTTCATATTGGGCGGCGCAGTTGTCAGTAGTTGGCGCTGTTTGACCATATGAGCATGGCGACTCACTCACCGGTTGTCAAACTGCAGCGTCAAGGTCGCAGCGTCCGTGCGGGGTGCGGCAGCCGCCTGGCCTTGGGCCTGGGCTTGCAGTACCACACACAGCAGCAGCAGGCCTGCCAGGGCACAATTCTTCAAGGACAGCATTTTGCAACAGCTGGCGGTCAATGTTGCAAACCAGGTGTTCACTTGTAGGACCTGCAGGTAGCGTAGGGCAGCACAGCATGGCGCAGGAGTCAGGGGGTCTAATAACAGTGGAAAACAAGGTGCTACTGCACCGGCTAGGCTCTGAACGTGCAGTGCAGAGGCACGCAATTGTACATATGCATGCGCTGCAAACAACTGCATTAGTGATGCAGAAGCCTGCTTGTATGGTTTGCGGCAGTGCACGTGCAGTAACGCTGTGCACATGATCATAATGTGCACTGCAACCAACACACTTTGATGCTCATGAGCATGCTGCTGCTACTTTACACTGCTTGAACAGGCTGCACCATAGGTGCCTGCAACAGAGCATATGCACTGCTCGACATGCCCAGTAGTCCAGGTGAGCAGGTCTGCGTGCTGCGCTGCAACCAATCATCTCGCTCACCTGATCAACAGCCCGGTACGTACTTGCAGAGAGAAAACGCGGCTGCAGGACGAGCTATATACCCGCGAGCGAAGTGGCAGTTGCCGAAGCTGATTCAGCTGGTGTCGGCGGTTTGCACGACCGTGTATCATTGGACGATGCAGCTGCCCACGACGCGTACTGCCGCATCGATCCAAAAATCTCCTTCAATCAAGTGAATTTACGCTGAATTGTATACCACACCTGATATCAGCAGGCACGACTGCGCTAGCCTTGAACCGCACAGCCAGTGCGGCATATTCACTGGTACAGCATGATCACGTGTCCTCAAGTGCAAGTACAACAAGTTGCCGGAACAGAGGCCCGTCATCATGCACAACCACCAAGGCAAACCCCTTGACAGAGTTACACAAGTGTGTGTGATAATGGTCACTTTGATCACTTTCAGTGAACCACGGCAGAGCAGCCTGCGTAATTCAGCAGCCCACACCATCATGCACGACGATGATCCCCGTGAGCAGTGGCGCTGTGCTCAACACAATCAAGGCAAAACCCGCACCCGGTCAATATTCATAAGTACCTGAAGCCATCAGAAATGGGCAGGGGAAGGGGGGTGCTCGTTGCGCGACTCTGCAGCTTGAGGCTGCCAAACCTAAAGGTTGCAAACAAACTTGCTCCTCACCCTGGGATGTAGTAGCTGTATCACCCACGTCACCCAATCTCAGTGCAATAAGCAGCAGCACTGTAAGTCAGCAGGAAAGCAGGGTGGCAAGGGGATGACTTCACAGCATAGATTGCTGAGGGATTGCGAGAGTGCCAATTCATGGCAGTCAACATGCAGAACAGCTGCTGGCGATCTGCAGATAACCAAGGATGTGAGAGGACACGGCGCTAGCATGCAGTACACTGGCAGCCCACCCAACCCCCCGCATGAAAGCCAAGGATGTGACAACGCTTTGAAAAGCAAACAGCACCTGCATGCAGAAATGAGCTGCATAATGCTTGCAGGGATGTGCTACATGCCAGGCAGTACAAGTCTTCAGATGTGCCCCCTGCACCATGCCAGTCACCGGCGACGGTCGTCACTTGCCGGGCCTCATGGCTCCTCCGTCACACAGTAGTGCTGTGTCCTCAAACAGCAGTACTCCTTTGCATGCATGCAGTGCTGTGTCCTCATACAGTGATCCTTGCCAGCGAGGAACCGCCGGGCGCCCTGGGAGGCTGCGTGCTAGGCAGCAGTGCGCTAGTCTGGCCTGACCGCACCTGTCCTGTGCAGCTGCATGCTGCGCCAGCTGCTGGTACAAGCATCGTTTGAACGGTGAATTCACACCCACAGCCCGGCAGCTAGCGCGTAGCACGCATGACAGTGGTACATGTACACGCAAGACTGTTTGGCGGTGCGTCTGCTGCAAGTACTCCTGTTCTTCCATCAGCCAGGCAGTCCGATGTTGCAGCATGCAGTGCAATGATGCACTGCTCAGCAGTACAAGCACATTATGCCTGTATATACAGGTTTGACGTGACGTGAGCCGTATCAAATGGGACATTTAACAGTTTACAACTATGCAGGCATTATAGCCAGTGCAGCTGCACAGCGCATGTATGAGAACACAGCATTGCATGTACGTCCGCAACATGAATCAGAGTCATTGGGTCCTTCGTACAGCTTGCAGCCCGTCAACACCATTTGAAGCAAGAAAGCATAGCAGCTGCACGCTTGAACAGGGACCAGCTCGGAAAGGATATGGCCTCACACAAGCCCACAAGGCTTCTGGCCCAACTGATGGAATAGCTGTCAGTAACAACTGTTTGCACTGCTGTGCACTGCACTGTACATTCACACATACTTCAGGCCAGGGTATAGACCGGCGTCGATGCTGCTCACGTTCCCGACAGAACAGTTTCGAAGGTGGATTATTGTCGTTTTGTTGTGAACAAGGTTGCTGCTGAAGTCCGATTCGGCACGGCAGCTGGTCTGGGCTACCCTTTCACCAGTCCGGATTGATGACAAGTATTTCTGCATTTTGGGTTTGGTTAAAAGCACCTGGTGCCGCAAGGTCCGTGTCTCCCGGACGTCGAGCTTGTGCTGCTTGATGCCTTTGGCGGTTTCTTCCTGCTTCTGTTGCTTCCCCAAGCTGCTGAATCCTAGTCTCCGTGAACGACTGGTGGGACATGCGAACAATGCTGAGGGTGAGCACAACTGCCTGCTGCTGCTGCTGCCGCCACCGCTGGCTTTGCTGTTGTTTGTGAAGCTGAGCAGCTGAGCAGCGGGCTATGCACAGCAGTATGCTCAGCAGCACGTAGTAGTACTTGGTGTTCCATAGATGTAGGCGCGTGACGTGCATTCCCTGTCTGGCCAGCAGCGCAACTCCAAGCATCGCCTTGCTTCTCAATGGATTGAAACGCAGGAAGCCGCGCGCTGCAACTGCTTGCTGCTCGTGTGATGTGCGTGCCTCGCTGTAGGGACTGGCGCAGGTGCCGCGCCTGAGCAGCAACAGCCTGCCACTGCAGTCGCAGCCATGCAGTCAAGCGCGTCGCTGCAGCCGCTGCTGGCAAACGGCACCAGCAGCAGCTGCCCCAACCTGCATATGTTGGAAGAGCATGCAGCAGTGCAGGAGGAGCAGCAGCAGCAGCAGCAGCCCCAGAAGCAGGCACAGCTGCAGCTGCAGCAGCAGGAGGCCAAACAGAGTAGCGCAAATTTGAACAGCAAGCCAGTTGTTAGGCCACTCAGCAGTTCACAACCCGAGGGAAGCAGCAGCCATGATGCACCATCAATGGCCAAGGCGAAGAAGAAGCCTCTAGGGCAGCAGGTGAGGGGTGCCTGAGGGGTCTTCAACATGCAGCCTGGCAGCAGCAGCTGCAGCAGAGGCCTGATGCATCACCATACAACAGAGGCGCAGCTGCGTGCCTGTTGTCGCGTACATGTCGACTGCAGCAACATCTACAGCCACAGAGTGCAAGTGTGTTCTGGCAGTGTGGAGAGCAGTTTTGGCTGCTTTCTGTTACTTGATATGGTGGGTGCACTGCAAAAAGGTGGCACCTGGCCATCACCAGCTCTTGCTGCCTCCTGCCCTTGCTTGGGGTGCATTGCAAAATGGGTGCGCACAAAGCAGGGCACAGCCTGATCACCCTCACAGCAGGTGCTGATTTCTTCTGCGGACCCTCCTCTTGCTGCTGCCACTGCTGCTGCTGCTGCTGGTTCAGGTGCAGATTGAGCTGAAGCCTGCGCAGGCCAACCCCTTTCTGGGGGTGCAGCACATCACAGCAGACAGGAGCTTTGTGAAAGCACGACCAGGTGCCTGAGGCCGGCTCAGCAGCTTGACAGCCGGCGTGCATGTGGCCGGCTTGGGGCGCTCAGCCCACCCACCCACCCACGGCGCAGCTGCAGGCCCATGCCGTGCTGCTGCATGGCGCAGCGCTGCATGGTGCACAGCCCAGCTCTGCCGCACAGCACAGCGCTCACAGCCAGGGCGCAGCTGCTGGCACGTGCTGCATGTGCTTGTAAAGGAATGGCGTGTCCAGGTGTGTATCCCTGCAGCTGCGCTTCTCGACAGCAAGCAGCAGCATTTGCCAGCTTTTCATGCTGCTGTGGTGCAGGATGAAGCGTTTCTGCATGACTGCAGTTGCACCGCTGGTGTTGCGCAGTTGTGCTGCAGCGGTAGCATGTGATTGCTGTAGTGCACGTCAGAAGTCAGCACACGGAGTCAGTCCAGGCATGGCAGCCTGCGTCATGTGCAGTGCTGCAGTGCATATATGTGCTGCTGGCAGTACAGCATGGTTGCTGGGCTGCTGGGTTGCAAGGAAGCATCTACACATCTGGTTGTACCGCACAAAGAAGAATGTACACTATCAAGGAGGAACTTGCACATACCATGTTGTTCTGCGGAGAAGTTGCATAGTAGGCAGCCGGACGCTGGAGGGCATCAAGGAAACAGCAGGCTTGACGCTTTGGCTTCATGGAATTGCAGTTGCAGCCCCCCCTCTGGCTGTCGAGATTGCTTTCACCATTTTTTGCCTCATGATTTGCAGTTGCAAGTCCCCATCTGGCAGTCAAAATTGCTTTGACCACTTTCATGCTGAAGCGTCAATGCGGCCACAGCAGCACTAAGATATGGCAGCTCAGCTTGTACATTAAGTCTGCATTTGGGTGTGTGGTCTTTGGGTTTGAATAGGTCACAAAGCAGGCTGCCATGATTGATGTCGTGCATTGGCGTGCTGCACAGCACTGCTGAGAAGAAAGCACTGCTGTACAGCACTGCTGTAGAGCGTGGCACGCTCTACTCCTGGTGGCCCTGAGCAAGGGCAATCAATGTGTTGCAGCTATGTACGAAGTCATTTGTAGAACACATGTTGTGAAGTCAATGAAGGTGGGAAGATCATGGTACGGCACGTGCACGGAGGCGGCGTGTGCAGCGAGGCGCCCACAAGATGTATGGCTAGCCCCTACTTGCTGGTGGATTTCAGCATGCTGCTGTGCTTGGTGAAAATTTGAGCACATGTTTAGCAGCGTTGTGTGGGACAACCACGTGCAGTGGTAGGTGTGGCCTGGTGACCAGCTTGGGAGTCGTGGCACCTGCTCAGCAGTGCTAGGGTTGTGGCGCAAGGCTTGTCAGCGATTGCTGCAGAAGCCTTGTCCAAGCAAGGTTTGCACGGATAGCTGGCTAGTTTATGATGCGTTTTAGTTACCAAGCAGCTGATGCCACGCGACCCGACATGCAGTTCTGTCCCCACCGCCTTTGCAGCCGAGTGTGGAGATTTCAACGCACGAACAACACACGTCTTGTAAGAACGCAATCTTTCCATCACGCCGATTTGGTTTCCGCGGCTGCCGTCAATCACCTAGTGCAGAGCAAAGGCAGCTGGTTGCTGCAGACAACAGGCGATCCACTGCCTCGCCTGCTGCTGCTAGACGGCACCAACATCGCATGCCTCAGCGCTGGCAGCAAACATAGCAGGCGCATTCCCTTCAAGGAGCCCGTTGCAGACAGATTCATAGCTTGGATACGCTTCCTGCAAGCAGCTACAGCGGCAGATGCAGTGCTGGTGGCATTTGACAACAAAGGCTCTACAGATGCAAATGTTAGGGCACAGCTTTCGCAGCAACGCTACCTGAAGCAGCGCTACAAGCAGCATGGTTCAGCGGCTGTAAAATCCCCTGCAGGCAGAGGCAGCAGCAGCAGCAGCAGCAGCATCACACTGAATGGCTGGGGTCACCTAGCGCAGTCCATCACAGAGCCAGGTTGGGTTGTGGCACATGCTGCTTATGGCTATGAGGCGGATGATGTGCTGGCTGCAGCTGCACAGTGGGTAAGCTGACGATGATGTCATTACCACAGCAGAATGGCAACTGCCTTTGCACCACCCCTCCCCCTCTCCCTGGCCATTGCTACCGCTCAGCATGCATCTACCATAGTCTGATGATTGCTGTTGTGGCTGTGTCAACAGTGAAAGTTGCAGACATTGCGAGCCCAGTATCAAGCAGCTGTTGAGTTCAGCAACCACAGGTAAGCTTGCCAGGGACAGCATATGCATGGCCTGGCCGGGGTGTCCAGCACACAGCAGTGGCGGCTCACTGTGGAGTGCCGGGCTGCTGGTGTCCTGCAGGCAGCTGCGCACCTGCAGCCGCGGCCGTTGGTGCTGCTAGCAAGCAGCGACAGCGACATGCAGCAGCTGATGGACAGCCACACCTACTGGCTGGAGCTGCTGCAGGTGAGACGCTGGGGCTGTGTGTGCGGTTGCTACCTGCACCATGTGCACGACCTCTACACATCTTGAGAGTGTGCTGCACCTGTGGAGAGTTTGTTTCACAAGCTGCTCTTCAGCCGGAAGCTGCCAGCCCATGGCAGCTGCCCTCTTGCTGCGGGGTGTCTCAGCCAGCACCGTACGCAGCCATGCAACTGCCACAGCTTGATGAGTGCAACGTGCTTGAGCACCTGAGGCCATGCCAGCAGCTGTGGTCCGTCTTGTCATGTCAGCTGGCCTGCCAGCAATGGCAAGCAAGCAGCACCTGTCTGGCCTGCTGCTGCACTGAGCAGCTTTTGTCCCTGCATTAGCAGCAGGTGCCTCAGCAGCGTGCACCTGCCTGGCATGCACCTGCCTTTCTTGCCTGCCTACCTTGATCACGCCTGCAGGTGGTATCAAAGCAGCACCCCTCGGGCCTGCGGCTGCACTCAGCCGCCGCCTTTGCAGCAGCAAACGGCTTTCCGGCGTCTGCCTTCCCCGACTTCCTGTCACTGGCAGGCAAGCCAGCAGCTGGCATTGCAGGAGCCGGCATCAGCGCCAAGTTGGCACGCACGCTGCTCAGCAGGTGGGGCAGCCAACCTCCAACATGCAGCCTGGCAGCTGAGGCGTTGATTGTCTGCTGACGCCGCCAGTCACCTCAGCAGTGTGCAGCCGCACACCAATCTCGCTGCCTGGGCAGGGTGGGCGCCTACAGCACATTGGTCAGCAGCCTGCGCAGCAAGCGCTGAGGCAGGGAGGAGTTCTGCATCAATGTCATTGCGGCATGCGGCACCCTCCTTGCTGCACTGGCGTGGTGGTGTGCCTGCGCTTTAACCGTGTGGGCTGCCCTCACTGCAGGTTTGGCTCCCTTGACGCGGTGCTGGCAGCTGGCGAGTCGGCAGGCTTGAGGCCGTATGGCGCAGCAGAGAAGCAGCTCGGCAGCGGCCCAGCAGCAGCAGGCAACAGGCAGGCTGCCGCTGCCAACATGTCTGTGCTGGGGCTGCATCCACGCCAGCAGCAGCTGCCGGAACAGCAACTGCAGCAGTGCTATAGGTCTGCGGTTGCAGCATGGCAGCAGCAGCAGCAGCAGCAGCAGCAGCAGCAGCAGCAGCAGCAGCAGCAGCAGCAGCAGCAGGATGTTGCTCAGCTGGCTGCGCTGCACCCTGCCAGGCGTGCTCACATGGAGCAGTGCCGGGTGTACCTGCAGCAGCTCAGTGCCTGCCTCAACGAGCTGGGCTTGACGCAGCACCAGGTGCGTGGCGGTTGTGGCTGCCACTGCCCGTGTCAGCAGGGGTAACAAAAACTGGAGGCCAGCACTTTTGCTGCAGCAAGCACAGCGGTGTTGCTGGGTGCTTGGTGCACACAGGCTGCAGCGCTGAAAGGCGGGCAGCTGACTTGGGTGCCAAGGCTCGCGCAAGTCGGAAATGCCTGGATAGCATGCGGCAGCGTGATGCGTCCACCCTTGCGTTCTTACACTTGTAGCTTATGCTGCTGCCCATGCTGTTGCTGTTGTTGCTGCTTGTGGACCTGCGCCAGGTGGGCTGGCTCAGCCCAGGGGGCCTCTGGTGTGACCTGATACTCAGGGTCAGGCACAGCAGCAGTGACAGCAGCAGCCAAGACAGCAGTGCCACGGCCTGCAGCGGTCGTCGTGGGGCACGTGTTGGCGGGCCCTTGGGTGGTGCTGCCCCAACAGCAGGCTCAGGCGAGTGGGTGGTGCTGCAGCTGCTGGGACCAGGGGACCTGACAAATGGGCCTGAGCCACATGGCGGCTGGAGCAGCAGCAGCAGCAGCAGCTATGAGGGTGCTGTGCATCAGCTGGCGCAGCAGCTGAGCAGCAGCTGTGGCTGTTTCCTGCAAGGCTCTTCACCATTGGGCCACGCCAAGCGCAGCTTAATGGCGTATGCAACTGGATCTGCAAAGCGGCACCTGGCGCTGTTGAAAGCTGGCGGCTGGCAGGTGGCAGTTGTGCCGTTCCATGAGCTACATCATGGGTCCGCGTGGCAGCAGCGAGCTGGGCAAACAGGACTGACGACTACTGACAATGACGCTGATGCGAGTGGGCGTGCACGTGGTTCAAGCAACAGTGGCGCTGGTGGATCTGTGCAGCAGTATGTGGCAGCTATGCTGAGAGAGCAGTGTGGTGATGTGCCAGCGTTGTTGGTGCAATGATCCTTGGTCCTGAGTGCGACACGGCTATTCACCATTGGGCTTTCCTCGACTTTTCAAGGAACGTTGGCCACATAGCCTTGCACCCAATGCCAGCAAGGTGGTCGTTCGGTTGCAAGCGCGGTTAACTTTACTTTACTTTACATGCTCCACCCATCAAGAAGTGGGAACCCCATTCAGGAGCCAACGAGAGATTTAAACCTTTAAAAGCGCTGTTACAACTGTGCAGCGGCACTTTCTTGTGACTACGTACATTGTTCGCGATTGTTGACGTACGGTGTACACTGGTAAAGCTTTGCAGGAAGACACACTTTGCAAAACACAATGCAGCAAATGCGGCACTCACATGCTAGAATGCAGTGTACACTTTTTATGGTACGTGTTATATATGCCATTTCTTGACGTGGTTATGTATACGTGTACGCTTGTGCACATCCTCACACATATGACGTGCTGCAACACGTGTGCTTGGCCAGCCTGAAAGGTTCAACCAATTCCACACTTAGCCACCAGTGCCACCTCAGCAGTGCTGGTGTCATGAAAAATGTGTTACACATTACATTGTCCTCTCACATTGCAAAGACGAAAGACCACTGCACGTGAAAAGTGCCGCTCTTTTTGACAGCCCGTGACGGGACCACTGCATGAACAGAGAAGCACAACTAGTCACATCCTTCCTTGCCAAAACAGCACTATACAGATGTATCAGCCACAGACCAATCATACATCACCAGACAAGCAACATGACTATTAAACACCAAAGTAGGGCCACAGGCTCACCCACTAAGGAGCCAAACAAGGCTCATGGGGCCCCACAACAGCCAAGACAATCATCATCCAACCAACGAATCCGAAGCCTCAATAGATTCTGTCTGTGAAGCACTGTAACAATACAAGTCACAGAACAGTCCTACGTTGCCAAACAACACTGTCAATCATAGCACAATCCTGCATCACATGAAAAGCAAAATTCACGACAGAACAAGCCTACGTTGCTAGATCACCACTAACGTGTCAGACACAGAGCCTCTGTGTGAATGTGTACGGCAGCGCAGCCCTCGGCACACTGGCAGTAGCCGGCAGCAGCTCAATTGCCGGTGTGCCGAGGGCTGCGCTGCCGTACACATTCAGCGGCAGCAGCGGCCCCAGTTTAAAGAACTGCAGCAGCTGCTTGCCGCGGTTGCTGCCGTCGCCCATCCAGCGGCGGCTCAACAGCTCTCCAGACTGGAGCCGCTGCTGCTGCTGCTGCTGCTGCTGCCGCTGCTGCTGCTGCTGCTGCTGCTGCTGCTGCTGCCGTTGCTGCTGCTGATGGATGATGGGAGGTGTGCAGCTGCTACTGGCCGCTGCCGCTGAGGCCGTACCAGCGGCCATTCCACACAGCTCCCCCGACACTGCAGCCACTGCTGCTGCCACTGCGGTTGCCGCTGCCGCTGTTTGACAGCGACGAGTTGTGCAGCGGCTGCTGGCTGCGGCCGCTGACGCCAAGCCAGCCACCGGTCAGCTCCTCGACAGGGGGGATGCTGCTGCTGCCACTGCCGTCGCTGCCGCCATTGTTATTGCCGTTGCCGTCGCCACTGCCGCTGCTGCTGGTGGTGCTGCTGCTGGCGCCACTGCTGCTGGCTGCCAGGGGAGTGTGGGGGCAGCTGCAGGTGTGGCATGCGTTGGCATCAGCTGCCAGTGGGGCTGACATGCTGCTGCTGCTGCTGCTGCTGCTGCTGCTGCACGACCTCGGGGCCTGCGGGCTGCTGCACCGCTCATGGGAGGGAGGACGGCAGCTGGCTCAGCTTGAGGCACAAGGCTGCTGCTGCGGCGGCTGCTAGGGATGATGATGGAGATGCCAGCGCCTGCTGTGCCATTGGCAATCTGTAACCCATAGACAACATGCGCTGTCTGTGAAATACAGATTGCCAACAGCACACCAGACGCTCATCCCCATCATCATCCCCAGCAGGCGTATGCGCATTGGCGTGCCACACTAAGTCCAGCGGTGCAGCATGCTTGCTGCAGGTCATGACATCAACTGGGCGGCAGCTGTCAGCCAGAACCTCAAGCATGTACCTGTGTGCAGCATCTTCCATGGTCCGACCCCACTCACACCTGACGTAACTACCTCACTCGGCTTGGCACGGCACCTGAGCATGCATGGCGCTGCACACACCCTCGGCAGCACCCCTCAAGCTTGGCCAGGTTGAGGTGCCACATGAAGAGGTCCCGCGTTGTGCGGGACCTCTGCTGTAGCCCAGCACCCGCTGCTGTTGAAGCACCGCTGCTGCTGTCCAGCGTCCTGCAGGACAACAGCGTTACAGAACACAGCACAGCAGGTCAGCATATCTTCCCCAACCCCAGCAGCCACCAATTGGGCATGCGGCCAGTACCAGCAACCGCACTCGGACACATGCACTGCACAACACTGTCAATGGCTAAGGCACATGCACGCCAGCATCACCACTCAAGCGCAGGTGCTGCGACAGCTGGCCGCAGCGGTGCTTCCACCTGGAGCCGCATGCTTGCTCATCTGCAGTGTGAGAAGCCTACGTCGCGGCTGCAGCGCAATTTGCTGCTGCAGCAGCAGCAGCAGCAGCAGCAGCAGCAGCAGCAGCAGCAGGCAGGAGCAAAGCAACAGCTGCTGCAACTGCAAGAATATTGGACACTGTCCCACCTGCAGCTGCCTTCTAGGTCAGGTCTGACACACACAAGCGAATCCCTGTAGCTTACATTTGATGTCGCTCGTTCTCTGTCAGCAGCTGCATT
>JACERP010000616.1:0-47159 GCA_014080715.1 Scenedesmus sp. NREL 46B-D3
TGCTTCCGCTGCTGTTTGAGCTTCTGCCGCAGCGCTGCAAAGCTGCTGGCTGCATCGGCTGAGTCAGGGTCCATGACTGCCTCTACGTCTGCCTCGTCCGCGAGCTCCTCCTCTGCATCTCCAAACAGCTCATGTACATCCTCCTCACCCTGCAAGCGAGGTGCAGCGCTCAGAGCCTCAGCACAGCTTGTTATGTTGTTTAACACAGGTGAGCTTTTCAGTCAGCACCACACGACTGCTGCAGCAGCTTACTCGGATTCAGTGTTGATTTGCTGATGCATCCTTAAGACATGCGCTGAGCATATACATGCAGCAGCAGCAGCAGCAGCAGCAGCAGGGGCTGCAGCTGGCACTGTCAGCCAGGGCCAACCAAGCGCGCACTTCGTAGTACTCGTCGTCAAAGGCTTCAGCCATGCGCCTGTCATACTCCTCTGGGTCAAAGTCGCCGTCCAGCAGCTCATCAAGCAGCCCAGCAAACTTGGCGCCGCCCTTGCCGCTGCCGCTGCTGCCCTTGGCAGCCTTGCCTGCTGCTGCTGTTGCCTTGGCTGTTGGCTGAATGCCTGCCTCCTTCTCAATGCGTGCAAGCCTGGCGAGGTGGCAGAGCAGACACAACAGAGTCAAGAGGGTGCAGCTGCATGAAAGAGTGACATGACGGTGGTGAGAGCGACCACAGGGGCAGCCATACAGCCGCAAAGAGATCCAAGCAGCCAGCACAGCCCACCACAAAACACTGAACGCCTCGCCCGCATCACCCCACCACAAGCCAGCCTGATCATCGCCATCCGCCGCCGCCATTCTGGCCACGCCATGACTTGACCTCAAACGGCCACCCGCGCAACACTCACATGCCGTTGATCTCCTCCTTCTTCAGGTTCTTCAGCCGGCGCAGCTCCGCCTCCCGCTCCTCCTGCTCAGCTGCCTTGCGCTCAGCCTTCACCTGGCGCTGCCGCTTGCGCCGCTCGTCAGGCCGCCGCGCGCTGTCCTCGATCACACGCGGGAAACTCTGGATGCGGTGACTGTTGGGCTCCTCAAACCTGCAACAGCCATGTGAGCAGCACGGGCAGGCAGGACTTGGCAGCACAGACCTGCACCGCTGTGTACAGGTGCACTTGTCCGGCGTCTCAGCCGCACGCAGCAGCAGCTCTTACCCGAACACCAGACACAAGCTCTTCCTCGAGTCCAACACAGGTGGGCACACCAACAGAGGTACATCTGCCTTGCAACTTTGCCCACACGCCTCAGTCACACAAGGCTGTTGTGACCATGACCCGCTGCCAGTAACTATAAAAGTATCGACATCCACGGCAGCATCAGCGATTACTCAAATCTTTCTGTAGCCATCCTTCAAAGTGTCACCTTCCAGTGCTGATCCACTGCTGCAAGCCCACCACTGCTGCAAGCCCACCTGAAGTTGTAGGCTGCCTCAAAGCGGTCCACCTGCTCCAGGAACTGCTCATCCTCCTCCTCATCAACCGCCAAACCGCCCTGCCCGTCACGGCCCTCGTCCTCGCTGTCGCTGCCGCTGCTGCTCTCATCATCCCCCATGCCTCGCAGACGCTTCCGGCTGCTGCTGCCGCCAGCAGCGCCTGGGCCATCTGCAGGCTCATGCCAAGCCTTGTTCGCCAGGTAGGACTTGAGGAATGCATCTGCCTCAGTAAGCTCTGCATCCCTGCCAAAATACTCGTCCAGCAGCTGCACAGAACGCAGCAATGCACCCGGAGCGCAGTTGCAAGGCAGGCAACAGCAGCAGGAGAGCTGTTGATGCCATGCAGCTCTAGAAGGCTACCCACCGCATAGGCGAGAAGCCTCGCAGGACACGATTGCTGCTGAAGCCTTGGTACAAGACATGCAGCTTAGCGCTGTTGCAGCGATACAGTCAGCTGCCTGGCACACAAACAGCTGTAATGTAGCCTGTCTTGCAGCTCATTCACAAAGCACAAACGCAGAGCAATGCACACACTTGACCACCCACCTCGTTGACCTGCTGCTCCTTGCCACCACCAGCAGCAACCTCTCCGTTGCCGGCTGCTGCTGCCAGCTTCTGCTTCTTTATCAAGCCCTTTGCTGCTGCGTCTTCGCCTTCTTGCTCATCCAGGGCCTGCTCAGCTGCTTGCAGGAAAGCGTGCTTGAGCTCCTGCTGCTCTGCTGCGTATGAGTGCGACACAGGCTGCTTGGGGATGCCCTCGCCGCGTGCATTGTCGTCCTCATCATCACTGGATGCGGCATCTCCCTCCAGCGCCTAGCAGCAGCAGCAGCAGCACCAGGAGGATGGCTGCAGAGGGACATCTACATGTGACTTGAGCAGCAGCAGAGGCGTCTGGACAGTGCATCCCGCTCATTATGCAAGCATGCTGACAGCTGGCCATTGAAACCGGCAATACTTGGCGCGCAAAGCATGCCACTGATCCAGCGCTGTGATGTGACGCTGAGGCAGCCCCATTTGGTGCAGCCTGTCCGTGTTTTGCAGTGCTTCGTAACACTGTCGAACTTGTGGGCTGTTTCAGCGACAAAATGTAGGCCCCTTGTTCGATCGATGTGGGTGCTGGCAGGACTGCAGCTACCGTCAGGGACATACAAGCACCAGCAGCACATCAAGATCAAATGCTGCCGCACCTGCTTAGCCAGCACCGTCCTCAGGTACACAGGCTTGCTGCTGCTCTTGCCTTTCCTGTCTCCTGTAACTGGCTCGCCTTGTGCTGCTGCTCCTGGCTCTTCCTCAGGAAACAGCACGACGTCCTTCTGAAACACCACAGGGTCTTTGCGCTTGATGCGCACAAGTGTCTCAAGCACCTGCGGCAGCAACAGTAGCATTAAAATCGGTGGCAGCGGGCAGGCAACGGATATTGAGGGCTTTGCAGACGGCTGGACTTCTGAATATATCCTCTGATGCACGAGCTAGCTACTGCTGCTGTGAATGGTGTCAACCCCTGGCACAGCTGCAGCACAACCATAGATGTGTACACATGCCCCAATGCTGTATGCCCACAGTTTTGCCCGGCATCTGGTAGGTGAATCTGTCACAGTGTTTGAGCAGCTAGTGACCGCTGGCAACAGGGGAGCAAGCTGCTGGTAGGTAGCTCGGCTGCTGTTGACGCAGATGCTTCCTGGTGCCTGCATGTTAACATGCCTGAATGCCGGCCTGAACGCCCTCCTGCCGGTCTGCCTGCAGGCCTGCCTGCCAGCCCTCCTGCCCGCCTGCCTGCCTGGCTGTCTAGACACCTGGCTGCTGCACGACTCCACCTCTGGCATCCTGCCTGCCCGCTGGCCTTCCTGGCTGCCTGACCAACCAGCTGGCTGCCTGTCCAACTAGCTGGCTGCCTGGCCAACCAGCTGGCTGCCTGGCTGCTACATGGACTGTGACGCCAGCTGCGGCACGGCACCTTGTCCGTGTCGTCATTCTCCAGCAGCTCCTCGTCGTCATCATCATCTGAGCTGGACTCATCATCTTCGTCCTCGTCCTCGTAAGCAGCAGCGCTGCCGGCAGCTGCCTGCTTTGCGCCCCGCGCCGCGTCTGCTGCAGCCTGCAGGTCATGGCAACACACGCAGCACAGCGACACACATATGAGCATCAAAGGCACCTGCCTGCCTGATTGCCTGTGCATCAACCTTGTCTCAGCAGGCACTTGCTGCGCGCTTTACACCTCGATGATGCACGAGCGCGCTCGCTCCAGCGTGAATGCTTTGCCAGGGCAGCTGGCAGCAGCCACTGCCTGCCCGACGGCAGCGGCCGACAGCCAGCCTGGCAGGCTGGACAACCGTATCTGGTGCTCATGTGGCGCATGCTTGTAATAAAACTAGCAGACTGAGGATGTAATTGTGCTGTACTGTGCTGCCTCACCTGTCTGGCAATCCTGGCTGCCAGCTCTGGATGCTTCTCCTGCAGCCTGTGCAGCTCCTCTCGCCGCTTGTTGTACTGCATGGAGGCCAGCAAGCCGGGTCCGTCGCTGACATGATGCAGAATGGCATAAGACAGGCCGCAACAACCACCCACGTACCTCAAATCGCTTGGCAAATTCCTCATTTACAACTATGGTGGGCCCAAAAATCTGCTCCTCCTCTTCATCGTCCAACAGCCTTGTTTTCGTCATATTCTGAAAAGTAATAGAGTTGCGATATAGAGACAAAAGAGCTGTTCCGGACAGGCTGGATGCGGGCGCCCACAGACCCTAGTCGTATAGTCTGGGGATTTGCTGCTTGCCGAGCGCATGATGGCTACAGGCCGATTTTTAAAAACTTATATGTGCTGCAGCACCATCCTTGAAAAAACAGCTCACAAGTGCCATGTTACTGACAACTGACGCTTGAAACTTCACTCATGATTTTTGCAACGCTCTAGCACATTTCTTTCGCTAGCCCGCGGCTCACAACATAATCGAAGAGTTGCAAGTGCCATTCAAGCTGCAAATTAGTTGTTCAAAACGTGGAGCAGTGCATTGTAGCGCCCAGCAGTGCACTGGCGCTGGTGTGCGTGGATTCTTTGCGAGATTGCGCAATGGGTTTTAAATTGCTAAAGCAGTAGCATTCGATACACAACGTCGACACGAAAGTTGCCACGCAATGGGTATTGCGCCTGTCAAGGTGCCCAGGGAACTGCTGGCGGTGCAGCAGACCGTTCTGGAGGTAGGAAGCTATTTCGGATGCTCGCATGCACCCCGCTCGGCCGCGATCATAAGATTGCGTCAGAGTCGTGGGGGTGACCTGGGAACGGAGTGGCATGGTAGTGCTTTCCAGAAGGAGCGAATTATGCCTGTCAATGTTTTAAAATGCTATACTGCGAAGCAAGGCATGGTGGCTGCTTTTGGCTGTGCAATGGCGCTGTTGCATTCACGCACTAGGGTTGGTGTGCATTGCAGTGGGAAGCCAATGCGGTTTAAACGAACACCACCAGCTTTCAGGATGCCAATGTATAACAGGTATCAGAGCCACAGCCGGGCCTGCTTGTTTTGTTTCTGCTGGACACACCTGTGCAAGCATGGTGCATCAGCTTAGGTCAGGCTGTCGTCTCACCTCACCACCTGTCGAGCTATCCTGGCATGCCCACACCCGTGCCCACCCGCATTTGCAGGAGTATGTGCGCAACAGACTACTGCAGTTCATCAGGGGTTTCGGCACGCGCGTGCTGCAGCTGGCGCCAGACCTGCACCCTACACTAGTCGATAGAGCAGTACGGGATGTGCTGGAGGTGCTGCCTCAGCCGGATTATGGCCTGGTGCCGGTGGACATGCTGGAGCTGCAGCTGGTGTTCCGGCACGACTGCATGTGAGTGCGTCTACTGCCATGCACTGCCAAGCTGCCATACAGGTACTGCAGTTGCTGCTGAAATTTGGCAGCTCCCGCTCGGCATGTACTGCAGTGCAGCGCTTGCTGCGGAGCAGCTGTGCTGCATGCCGTCGAGCGTCGCGCATTGTGAGGCGCTGGGCTCTTGGCTGGCCAACGCTGGACTGCCTCCTGTCCGTGGCAGCAGTTTGATGATATTGACACGATGCATGCGGTGGCCCTGCTGCTCGGCATCCTGTAACAGTTGCTACATGCACCAGTTTGGTGTGGGGTGCATTGACCGCCGCTACGCACCCATCCCTGCTGTTCGGCTGCAACCCTGCTGGCTGCAACCCCCTGCAGGGCGCTGGGCTGCAACGAGCCGCAGTGCGTGCTGTGCCAGCACAACTCGCAGCGGCGCTGCGCGGTGAATTTTTGCAAGAAGTACCTGGTCAATGACCGCATGGTGGCACGCTGCGGCGCGGGCATCCGCGTCGAAGTCGTGGACAGGGCCAACGGCAAAGTATACGATGGGGAGCTGCCGGATGTGTTTCTCGAGGTGAGCAGGTGCAGGCAGCTCGATGGCCGTGTGGGGCCACCTGTGCTCTTGCGGCGGGGGTTCGAAGCCCGCTCCGTGCACAGGAGCAGGGGAAAGCACACATGCACACTCGAGGGGAGCAGGTGCTGTTTTGAGCGCAGCTGCGTCAGTAGTTGGAGGCTCCAGCGCTGCTGTGCACTGAGCTTGCACTTGATGCTGGGTGCAGCTGTTCGCTGTGGTTGCTGCGCTGGCAGTCAGCGCCTGGGTGGCTGCTGAGGCAGTCTCATCCCTACTTGCACTACTGCACCTTGGCAGAGCCAACCCTGCCTGCTGCCTCTGCGCTCAATGTTTGAGTGATATGCTGTTCATGTTTAGAAAACGCTGCCCTGCCTGCCTGCCTGTTGCCCATGTGTGTTTACCGTAGCTGTGAATCCTGGTGCGGATCAAACCGGTGCGCCCTGCCAGTTTTGCTGCTGCTGGTGCTGCCTGCCTCTCTGCTGATCTGCCCTGCCTGCTGCCTGCTGGCCTGCTGCTGTTTGGCTGCAGCTGTTCATCCTGGATGGCGCGCAGTACGACCAGCGCTTCTTGGGCGAGACCGGCAGGGCGCTGCTGGCAGCAGGCGGCGAGGTGGCGGACGCTGAGCTGGAGGCGTGTACGCTGCTGCACAACAACAAGGGCGCGCCGCTCATCACATCACTCTGCGGCTGCAGGGCGGACGACGAAGGCCGGCTGCTGCTGCAGACGCAGGTGCGCATCAGTGAAAGACCGCAGAATGTTTCATGGTACCACAGAGCAGCAGCAGCAGCAGCAGCAGTGCCTGTGATGCTCTCGAGGTGGATGCACTTGGTGCTGTTGTTTTGTAGGGTGACGACATTCTGCCTGCAGATGTTGCTGTCGCCGGCAGCAGCAGCACGCGCGCGGAGTCACTGCACAGCCACTGACCGTGTCACCTTGGCGCTGTGTGGATCTATCGGTGCAGGGCGGCCGGCTGGTGCTGCCGGATGTGACGGTCACGGACAGCAGCGAGGCGCTGCTGTCTGGGCGCAAGCCGCCGTTCCGCCTCGTGGCGCGCGCCAAGCACGCAGACGGGCGGCGGCTGCGCATCCGGCATGCCGTGAGCGAGCCGTTTGTGGTGGCGACGCGGCGCGTGCGCGCCTCGCACAAGGTGACTGCTGCTGGCTGCCGCTGTGCCACGGCGACACAGCGGGACTGCATGTGCACCCCACGCGTCGGCCTGACAAGCCAGCAACGCATATCGCCATGCCCTGCGTCCTGTTGTACTCGCGTGTGCGTCGCACCCCGCTGCCCGGGCATCACGGCTGTGCCTGACTAGGCCTGGCCGTCACCCTGCTGCGGTTCATCACACTTGCTCGCCCACCTCAGGTCAGGTCACACCAAGCCATTACCATTCATGCAGGTGTGTGCTGCGGGTGGAGGTCAGCATGCGCATGGTGCTGTGCCCAGGCTGGACGCCAGCCTCGCCAGGCTGCAGGAGGAGGATTAATTCACGCTCAGCTCCCTCTCTGCGCACCAACGCCGGGATGCCGTGGCTGGCTGCGCCCGTGTCGCAGGTTGAGATCCCCGGCATGGACGACGCCGTCTCCAAGCTGGACCACATGGGCCGCGAGACGGTGCGCAAGCTGGCCGACCTGGGTGCCGCCGCGGCGCAGGCAGACATCAGCCTGGCCCTGGAGCCCGAGCTGCTGCGCGTCGAGAAGGTGAGGGTGGCGTGGTGCAGAACGTGCATGCATGCACGCATGCCCGCGGCAGAAAACTAAAGAAACGATATAAAGTAGGATTATCTACACATAAACCATCCCACTACCAACCTACATTACTTGTTCCAACAAGGATCGTCGCACGCGCTGCTGGTTTGCTGCTGACTGTTGGCACGTTGTCCTGGTCGGCTAATGGTTCCTGCACCTCGGTTCACCAGCCGCGTGTCAGCAAGGACTTTAGTGCGATATGCCGTGTTTCGTTGTCAAGTTGGCAACCCCGTTGCTTGCTGCAACTGCTGCCAGCTTGGTGCATTGGAGGCGCCGGCGCTGCATTCATACAGGACCCCCCACTGCCGTTGACCACTCGCAAATGCTTGCTGCTGCTGCTCCGGCTGCCGCCGCCAGGGTTGTAAGTGCTGGCGCTGTACATGCTAGACCTGTAGTGATCCCTGCTGCTGCCGCTGCTGCTGCCGCTGCTGCCAGGTTGGCGAGTTCAAGACGCTGGCGCTGCGCGCCGAGGGTGACGGCCACCTGCGGCAGCAGCTGCAGGCGCTGCTCAAGCTGCCCAAGGACAAGTGGGAGGAGGCTGCGGAGCACGCCAAGCGCGCGGTGGTGCCCGACAGCCGCATGCGCGCATGTGAGTCACGCGCTGCAGCGCCACGTGTGTACCCTTGCTGGCTGGCTGGCTGGCTGGCTGGCTGGCTGGCTGGCTGGCTGGCTGGCTGGTGTTAAGACCTCTCGCTGGCCCCAGAATGGGGTTTCCACTCCTTGATGGGTGGAGCATGTGAAGTACAGTAAAGTAGTAAGCTTTGGGGCTGATGACGACATAGTCGGGTGGCCTCAGGTGGCTTGGTGGGGGGTGTTGCTGTGGAGCGCGCTGCGTGGCAGTGCGGGTGTGTCACGTGCCTCCCGCACGCCCTGCGACTGGCCTCCCGGGGGCTGACGAGGCGCCTGCCCCATGCCTGCAGTCTTGCGTGCTCGACTGCCTCTGTGCCGAGTGTGCCTGCCGTGCTGCCGGTGTGCTGCAGGGTATGCCGACCCCACCACGCTGGAGCTGGGCCTGCTTTTCCCCTGCAGGCTGGGGCTGGTGGACCTGAAGCGACCCGAGGGTGAGGCTGCAGCGCTGCGGCTGTGCCTGCCGCTCAGTTGGGCATGACCTCCGCATCCCTGGCGTAGCTAGTGACAGTGCACTTGTTGTTGCAGCAGAGGGCAAAGTGGTGTGCGTGTGCGTGTGCGTGTGTGCGCATATGTGCTTGCAGCAGGGCGCAGTTGTGTGTGTATGTGTATGTGCGTGCGTCTGCCGCACGCGCCTTGCAACTGATTGAAATTGCTTGAGGTGTTGGATGCATGCTTTGCTGGGTCTTGCTGCTACCCGCAACATCAACACGGCTCTCTCTGTGAGTGTGCTGCGCAACAGCAAGCGCTTGTGCTGAGCACTGAGCATGAAGCAGCAGCACGCAGAGGGGCGGGGCGTGCCAGGTGGCTGTGCTTGGAACCAGCTGCGCATGCATATGACAGTGCCAACGCTATATGCGGGGATGGATTCAAAGCTTGATTGATCGTGAACCCTGCGCTCACCTGCCTGCCTATTACTGCCTTGTCCATACCCGATCATACCTGCGCCCGTCCCCGCTCCCTGCCGACAGCGCTGCTGCAGCGCACCGCGGACGCGACTGGCGCGTTCAAGGTCGAGGTGGTGGTGCAGATGCGGCAGAGCCCCATGCAGCGCGACCTGGTGCGGCAGCTGCTGCCGCAGGCCGAGGCCAGCTGGTGGGCGCCCGGCCACTTTGGATGGACCATCTTCCCTGCTGAGACAGAGAGCTTTGAGGTGCGCATGTGATGTTTTTTGTTACATTTGTTTGACTGTTGAATGAAATACTTGACATTGTTGTTACATTGTAACGGCATTTGCCCATCTGCAGCTGTAAGGAGAGGCTATGTAGTGGGGCCCTGGGTATGGCGTGACTACCCTTTTTCTGCTCAGACGGGCAAGCTTGAAGGTGGGTGAGCTGTGTGCTACTTGTTGTGTAACATTGGTTATTTGGTTGTTTCAAGGCGTCACTGCTGCAGTTGGTGCCGCAGGCCAAGGCCATCTGGGGTGTGTTGGCCATGTCAGCTAGTCCATTTGACCAGTCGACTTAGAGGCACCCCTGTGGCGTAGGGTTCTACGAGTGCTGCAAAGCTGGACAGTTCATTTGACCTGGAATCACATGCACTGTCGTGCTGGCCTGCTGCTGAAGCAACAGCCAAGCAGCTGCAGACCCGCTTCATAGCGCACAAACTGCTGCCATGCTTTGTGGTTGAACCGCCTTTCCAACAGCAATTGCTGCCTTGTAACCATGGCTGGAGTTTGTCGGTGCTGCTGTGCGTGCTGTGTGCAGGCCAGCAGCCGAATGGCGGCCCTGCCAGCATTTGACCTGCCTGCTGCGTTTGGCAACCCAGACGCCATCCTGCGCTTCAACACAGCCGACTGCGACGTCCCCGACCTCGACATGACAACGCCGCTGGACCCAACAGCAGCGGCGGCAGCGGCGGCGGCGGCGGCAGCAGCAGCTGATGAGTACCCAGCCGTCCCCGCTCTGGCAGATCGGCAGCAGCAGCAGCAGCAGCAGCAGCCTGCTTTAGCAGCAGCTGGGGGTCAGCTGCAGGGGCTGTCGCTGGACCACCTCAGCGCATTGCTGCAGTCAGCGGTGGCGGCTGCAACACCAGCTGCTGCTGCTATTGGAGCTCGGCAGGGTGCTGCCCAGCAGGGACCAGCGCCCATGGGTCAGCGGCGGCAGCAGCAGCACGTTTTGGGGCGGCAGGACCACACGTCGCTGCCAAGTGCAGATCAGCTGCAGGCCATGATGCAGAGCCATGCCCTGACAGACGGCGTGATCAGTGCAATCACAGCAGCGTATGAGGCGGACCGGTGTCCTCGCGACATCCTGGACGTGCTGCGCTCACACATCGCAGAAGACCCAGCAGCAGCGGCAGTCCGGGCGGCAATGGCGGCGGCAGCAGTGGGGAGCACTGGCACGACCATGCACGACTGCAGCACTGCCAGCAGCAACGGCGCAGGCGGCAGCAGCGCTGGCGGCCGCGGCGAGGCGGCAGAACCCCCGTCCCCGACAGCCGGCCTGAAGCGCCGCCACTCTGCTGCTGCGTTCAGCCACAGCGCTGGCGGCGACTTCACTGGGGAGAATGACGTCGCTCCTCCCCGTGCCTCTGCTTCCCCTTTTTCATCGGCTGGGGCTGGCAACGCAGCAGCACCAGCAGCACCAGCACCAGCACCAGCACCAGCGGATGTGCAGCACCTGCGCAGCAGCCGCACGCTGGAGCCGCCCGGCGCCAAGCGCCCAGCCAGCTTCAGTGGAGCTGTCGACACACTGCGCGGCAGTCTGACTGCTGCAGCAGCAGCAGCAGTGGCAGCTGGACATTGCCAGGATGCAGACGATGGCAGCGTGTGTGATCCAGCACAGGCAGAGTTAGCAAGGCCACGGCCTGCAAGCTTCACTGGCACCCACCCTCATCCGCTGCTGCAGTGTCTGCAGGAGCTCCCTGCTCAACATGGGGGGACTGCACCAGCAGCAGCAGCATATGATGATGATGACGAAGACGTGAAAGGCGGTCAGCAGCAGCAAGCCTGCTACCAGCAGCTGCAACGAGACTCCAGGGAAAGCTCCCGTGGTGACGTGCAAGCTGCTGCTCCTGCTCCTGCTGCTGCAGCTGCTGAAGCTACTGCAGCAGCACAGGGCAAGCCACCTGCACCTCTATCAGCAGCAGCAGCAGCGCCCGCCGGCCCTGGCGATGTGCTGGAGGGCATGCTTGAGGGGCTGGGGCCTGGCCAGAGCCTGGACGTGCCAGGCCTGTGCAGCGCGTACCCGTCAACGCTGCTTGACGCACTTTTCGCCAGCGCTGCTGCGGCCGCCGCACGACAGGAGCAGGGCGCCGAAGCCGCTGACGCTGGCGGTCCCACTGCTGCTGCTGCTGCTGCTGCTGGCAGCTCCGGCGCTGCAATAGGGTCAGGGTCGGGCTCAGGGTCCGGTGCGGGCTCAACCTCAGGAGGTGTGCCTGCAGCCGGCTCGGCTGGTCGACACCTCGAGGAGATGCTGGGCGACTCGGCCGACAAAGCGCAGCTGGCGCTGGAGTCCCTGAGCAGCCTGGGGCTGGAGGACTGCGCGCTGCCTGCTGCTGCTGGCGATGCGGCTGCAAAGCAGGGCGCTGCAGCAGCAGCAGGAGGCGGTGCGGCGGGTCTCAAGAAGGTCGACAGCAGCATCCTGAGGTCGGCGATGAGCGTGGAGATGATGGAGGGGTTGGGCATGGAGCTGCCGCCTGGGCTGCTTCAGCTGAACAGCGGCCTGCTGTTTGGCAGCGGCGAGCGCAGCGGCATGCTGCCGCCGCTGCCAGGCAGCGTGTTTGGCACTCGGCCGGCCGCCGACGGCGGCGCGGCGCAGATGCCCCAGGCGATGAGCTTGGAGCTGCTGCCCAGCAGCCTGCTGCACTCCTACAGCGGCTTGATGCAGGATTTGGACGCAGTGGCCGAGCGCGACGTTGACCGCACTGGCACCGGAGCAGCAGCGGCGGCGCCGGCGGGAGGGGGTGTGCTGGGTGCAGCGGCCGGGAGTCAGGCCGGGTGCCCTGGGGCGGTGGGGCGCTCTGGTTTTGACGTGAGCATGGACGTGGGGCGTGCCCTGGATGAGCTCCTGTCAGCTGCTGAAATGCAGCAGACGTGACGGTCAACATGCAGGTGGTTTTGGTTGACATCGTCCGCAGTGTGGACGCGTGCATTCACAGGCTGATGCTGTGACAAGATGGATGATGTGAGATGTGGGCGTTGGGCAAACTTGTGGGGACGTGGTGTTGATTGCAGAGGTGCAGAATGTTGAATCGCAGCTGTTACGATGGGTGCAGCTGCTGCAATCGATGGCCGATAAATGCCGCTTGAAGTTGTGGATGGTGTAGTAGCAGAGAACGCATGAGAACGATTTTGATCCATGTGTTACTTGGATGCGTGCACTTGAAAGGCCGGTTTTGAATGCAGTTGTGCCAGTTTAGCCTGCCGGCGGCAGGCTGCGCGCCCGGATGGGTGCATTGCTAGCACAGCAGACAGTAGGGCAACCAGAACTTGCAGAAGCCGCGTGTGTGCATAAATGTTGAAGAAGTTTGGAGAAGGTTGTATGTTGAGCACTGACCGAGCCACGTCAGCTGGCCTGCTGGGATGTGCCACTTGGTCAATGCAGGCACGGGCGTGTTGTGCGTGTGCAGCTTGTAGCAGGGAATCTAGTTGGGTTTGTTATTCCTCCGACCCAGCTGCAGCTGCTTGTGAGCTCTTGCAGAGACCATTGGCAGCTCTTACGATCCAACTTGAAGCACCCCGCGGCGGCGCTTGCGCTGCTGGCACAGGCACAGCCAGGCAGGGATGGCTGAGGCAAGGCGGCAGAGCGCGGAGCGCAGGAGGATGACTTTTCAGCTTGAGCGCTGGTGCTGGTGTTGCACACAAACGCAGGGTGGCTGCGTCTGTCTCGCACGTTGCATACTGTCTGCTGTGCTGGCAAGGTGACGAGTGCAGGCGACTTCAGTGTGCCAGTGTGTGCCTCATACTCATGGTTTCAACACCACCACTGCGGGCCTGAGGTGGCTGGGGCATGTTGTGCGCATGGATGAGGGCAGGATCCCCCAAGTTGCTTTGTTCTCTTCATTGCATGGAGTTACAAAGCGGCCTAGGGGCCGGCCTCCAGTTGCAGGATTGTGTACACAGCGACTTGCAGCGGCTGGGACTCCCTCATCAGATGGATGACCTGCGTGGTGACTGTCTTATGAGGGGCGCATGGCGGTCTATGGTCTACAGGGTTACACACCCTGAGGCCGTGGGGGCTCCCCTGCGGTTCTCCCGTTGCTCCTCCCACTACAGGCAGCAGCAGTCACTCATGAGACAGCAGCGCCTACAGCAGATGTATCCGGTTTCTAGTGAGCCGTTTATGATTGCTGGTGTGGGCTGGCATTGCCCTTGTGGGAGGATTCATCCCACGCGGGAGTGCACGACGCTGGTCCAGCTCAGGGCCATCAGTGATTAGGGTTTGGGTATGATCAATGCATGAGAGATCTGTCAAGCGAGCGCTCTTGCGTTCAGGGTTTTGGCCGTATCTGGCCCTAGCTTGTGGGCCTGCGCCCACCGGTTAGGAACCACTGGAAGGTGGTTTGGGAGCGGCTCCCCTTTTTGGGGGGGTTTTCACTCTTGCCAGAAAAAGGTGTAATTGATTGATTGACTGCGGGTCATGGGCACCGCAATGAGGTTGACTGGTGTCACTTGTGCACTGATTTGTATCTGCATCCGTCTCTGCATGGCTATAAGCATTCGCCTGTGTGCACAGCTGCATACCTGCATCTGATGGTGCTCGGTTGTGTTGCAAGATTGGGGCAGGAGGGCTGCCTGAGTGATCATGCTGCTCGCACGCTTCCTGGCTGCGTGTTTGCATATGGTCATGCGGCAGCGCACCAGCTGCTTCGCCCGTGATGCTTCAGCATGGCGGCAGTGTTGCACACGAGAACGGCTGGGCAGGGGGGTTGCACAGGTACATGTCAGCATGGCTGCAGCACGTGCTCAATGGTTTTGGTTTGACCGGTGGCTCGTGCTTGCAGCCAGCGCCAGTCGAGCACAGCTCTCCTGGTGGTACGGCCGCCACTTATCCGTTTCATGAACGACAGGGAAACCGTGTGATCAGCGCAAAAAAGGGGTTTGCCTGTGGGTTGCATCGCTTGACGTAGCAGCTAGCTGCATATCCGGTTATGTTTTGCCTTGCAGCGCGTGCTGCATGCTCACGCCAGGCTAGCTGTGGTCGAGGTGCCGGGGGAACGCGCCTGCGCGTGCATTTTCTGCAAGATTCAGGGTGTGTCCATGCATGCTTTCAGTTGTCTTCTATGTTGCTGTGCTATTTCCTATGCCTGCGCTTGAACAATGAGCCTTGTAAGCTTTTGTTGGTATGTCTTTCCTGTTGTGCTTGTTTTGAGAATCAAGGGTTCACAGCAAGCCATAGACAGCCGCTCTTTGATAATACTGAGAATAACAGCTGCAGCAATGCAGCATCTCCTGCCACCTAGTGGCTCTTCCAATGAAAGCGTGTCATGTTGTAGCCTTGATCAAGATCATGTTTGCAGGCGAGTGTGTGCTGGCAGGGAATCTGATGTCGCATCAGGTAGCGGTAGTGCAGCTAAAATAAAGCTGTCAGCATTGCAATGATGCCACTTATTTGAATCCAGCAGTGATTTGCACCATCATGTGTGTGAATGCGCTTGCATCTGTTGTTCTCTGTTTCTGTCTTTCGTGGCATGAGGGAACTAATCGCTATGTTTTGGGCTGTTGGTGTGATGGTCAGGGTTTGATGGTCGGGAGACAGCATCTGCAGCATCTGCAGCACAGACACCACGTGCTGCGTGCGTACTTTGCCGCGGCTGCACAAAAGCCGCCTTCAAGCAAGTTGCCACTGCATCTGCGCATTTGTGAACTTCGCGTGTGCAATCGCCCCTGGTATCTGGCGCGTTGATGCATGCAAGCCGCTGAAGAGATTTGGGAGCACACTGCGGCTGACTGCAGTGCCAGTTGAACTGCCGAGTTGATGTCTGCTGTGCGCTGCTGCGCTGGCGAGACGGGCTCCCGCACAGGCGGCACTCATGGCAGTGCATGGTGCGGTGTGCCACCCTGCGGCAGACCGGTGGTGTAGAAGTTGCAGGGGCGCGTGTGATCTGTGCAGTCGGTTGCATTGGGTGCCAGCCTGCAGGCAGCAGCAGCAGCTGGGCAGCAGCACCTACGTCTGCGCTGCACACAGCATGAGCATGCGCAAAGCAGCAGCATGCTGACTGCGGCGCCTTAGCAATTGCAAAGGCCGTTGCAGCAAAAGTATGGCCAAGCTTGCATTCGAATGCTGTGCGCTGCCTCGAGACCCCGTCTATGGCTTTGCTGCAACCGCTGTCGTGCTTGATGTGGAGGTTGTCATCGTTGTGCTGGCGGTTAGGCTATGGTTACTGCTCAGAAAGCTTTGCGCTACCCACCCTGATCCCACTGGCCGCCAGCTGACCATGCAACGTGTTTGCAAGGCGTGGTTTACCCGGTTGCTGCAGCTGCATAAGGGTACAGCACAGTGTGATTGCCTGTATCTTGCCCTTGCCGCCCGCTTGTGTCTTGTATCTCGGCTACTGCTTGGAAGTGTGGGCCCCTGCGTTGGGCCGCAGTGGGCCCAATTCTTGCCAAGGCTCTCAGCAATGATATGCAGGTGGTGCAGTTTGGTGTTACCGTTTGGTGAACGCGGGCTGGTGGAGTGTGCAAGTCCACATGCAGGCAGCTGCTGCTGCGCATTTCTGGCTGCTGCCAGTGGTCGGCCGCTTGTTGATGCACCATATCTGCCCTGGAAATGCACGACAACATATTTTTTTCCAGCGGGCGCACACCAGCAGTGCTGATGAAGGCAGGCAGATGTCATGGTGGGTTTGGCAGCATGGGGGTTTGTGCAAACACCGCATGCTTGCACGGGCACCTTGGGCGTCACCCCTGACTTGCTGGTTGGCCTTCATTGCCTTAAGCAGCTGATATGAGTAATGTACGTGAGGCTGTTCAACGGCTGGCTGCACCAGGAGTTGCAAGACTTGCCAGCACACCCCAGACTGGCTGCATATGTCACTAGCGTGCGCTGGACTGCAGAGACATATGTCACTAGCGTGCGCTGGACTGCAGAGAGCTGGCTGCACGCACATCATTGGACAAGCTGGATGGATGCGTTCATCATCATCATCATCATATTACCCATTCAAGCCATAGCATCAGCGCCATCGGCCCCGCGCCCCACCGGGGCGGAAAGAGGAGGGAGCACTGCTCCAGAATGTTTGCATGCATTGCGCACATCCCAAGACTTGACAAGAAAAGCAGCAATACACGGTGACACCATCAGACATCTTCCAGAACTGCCCCAAATATCATCAGATACAAAAACGCAACACCTTGATTGACGAATCAGCCATGGACAAAACGCTGCGCAACTTTTCAACGCAACCAGGCAGGGATCTGATCTCAGCAAACATATCATCCCTCTGAGCAGAAGTAGCAGGGCAATCAAACATGAAGTGTGACAAAGACTCAACTTCTGCACCACAACAAGGACATCCTGAAGTGGAGTTAGCTCTGCGACCGCCAAACTGACTAGTACGCTCATGTACACACAGACAACCCATACGAACACGCAACAGCAATTCAATACCACGTGGAATTGCCACTGAACGCAAGTACGGCCTAGGCCTCCTGAAACCCATAGCATCAACATGAGAGGGATGCACATGAGCCACATACCGACTCAGAGTGGAGTGTTCCAACGTTTCACATGCAATCCTTTCAGCATGTAGTGTCTTGACCTGCTTGTTGACATGGCTCTTGCACGCACTGGCTCTGCCTTCCGCGGTCACAACATTCACACCATACTTGCACAGCAGGCTCTGCACATACTTGTGCCACGGTGTCACCGCCACAGCACCACTAGGACGCCTCCATTCAGCTGTAAACACTTGATTTGGCAGCCGAACGCCCTGCATACGCTGAATCCTGTAGTAGTACTCCAAAGCCCTCTGATGAAGCCACATATGCAACGGTTTCACACCCCATTCTGCCAAGAGAGCTGAAGAGCATGGGCGCTCCTTGCCACAGCGCATTGCGCATTTGATGATGTCTGTCTGCACTTTGTCAATCAGCTGCAGTTGCCTAGCTGTGGACGGAAACCAAACCTCACTGCCATATTCGACAATGGGACGGACACACGTCAGCAACAGTATGCGTTTAACCTCCACACTGATGCTGCGGCTCTTCCAAATTGGCATGAGCGCACCCTTCACACGTTGCACCTTAGCCAGCATCTTCTCAAAATGTGTGGTCCATGTACAGGTATTGTTGAACCACAGGCCAAGATAGCAGTACTCCGATACAACAGGCACAGGGACATTGTTCCAAACAATGCCGGAGTCGACCAGCTGGCTGGTCTGTCTTGCTGGGAGCACATGCATGACGGCAGACTTCAAGCTGTGGAGCTTGAAGCGCCACTGGCAACTGTAATTGTAGACAGTTGCAGCCACAGCCTGAACTTCAGACAGAGACCCGCAGACAGCAACAAAGTCATCAGCCTGCATGGCTGCCACAACTTGGCCTGCAGGTTCGTCACGAGGGCCCATGAGGGTAACGCCAGGGTGCTTTGCATGCACGTCACGCAGCAAGTCGTCGATAAACAACAGGTACAGTGTGGGCGAAATAACATCACCCTCATGCAGGCCAAGGTCGCAGGTGAACCTATCCGTGGTGCAACCCTCATGAGACACCACACGCTGCGCGCCCTGATACAAGTTGTACAAGACACGGAACATCTTGCCACGCACACCCTTATCCCACAGCTTCTGGAACAAGCCATCAAGCCAGACCGTAGGGAATGCCTTGAAGGTGTCAACAAACAACACATATGACTCCTTTCCCTCAGCTTTCCTGCCATTAAGGACCTCGCTGAGCACGCTTTGATGGTCAGCACAACTGCGCTTGGGGCGGAATCCGTTCTGACTCTCGTGCAGCAGCGGCGCCGCTGCTGCTGTAGCAGCAGTTGCGCGTGGCTGCTGCTGCTGCTGCTGCTGCTGCTGTTGTGCTGAATGCTGGCCTTGCTGCTGCTGCTGCTGCTGTGCTTGTGTTTGCTGCTGCTGCTCCTGCTGCTCGCCCTCTGCAAACTTGATAAGGCGCTGATTGAGGACGCTGGTGTAGAACTTATAGAGCACGCTGAGCAGGGTGATGCCGCGGTAGTTGCCTGGGTCTGTCAGATCGCCCTTCTTAGGCATGCTGACGACTGTCCCCGGCACCTGATGTACCTGCTCAAGCTGCCACATGAGGCTGCAGTACTGCAGCAGCATGTCTGCAACTGTGTTGCCTCCGTACTTCAAAAGCTCGTTGACAATGCCTTCCTCTGCAGGGTTGCCAGCTTTGCCTGTGCGTAGACGCTGCAAGCATGCAGAAACCTCGGCGGCAGTGATGGGCAAGTCCAGCGGGCAGGGTGGGGCAGCATGAGGTGCGGTTGAGTCATGAAGGTACTGCTGTACATTGGCGGCAACCTGTGTCATGTGCGCTGGGTCGAACTGGGGGTTTGCGGCGGCAAACGCTGCATGGCTACCAACACGCTGATAGTGGCATTTGAATGCATCTGCTTTTTCTGCAGGGGTTGAAGCCGTCTGTCCTGAGGGGTGCTGCATGACACTGTACACGGCCTCGCTGACATGCTTAGGGCACAGGCGACGCACAAGCTGCCACATATCCTTCTCCCCAAGCGTGCTGTCATCACTTAAGCGGTCTCTGTACGCTGCAGTGATTGCATGCTCGCATCGCTGTTTGTGCTGCTTCTCAGCTGCTTTGATAAGCTGTGCAGTAGCCTTGCGCTGCTGATCAAATGCATCCCAGTCTGCAACAAGGCCGGACTCCCTGTACTGTGTAAAGGCCTGCACCCTGGCCTGCACAGCATTTGTCAGCTCCTGTGTCCACCACGGGAAGGACTTGCCAACCCAGACCCTTTTAAACCCAAAACTGGCATTGACCGCCTGACGAAGCGCTCCCAGCAGCTGCGCATGTGCTTGTTGTACTGCAGCATTGGCCGTAAGTTGAGCTGCAGAAACCTGCTGTTGTAGCACGGTAATAGTGGACGTATAAGCAGCGCCCAGCTGTGCCAGGGCCTCCTGGTACGCCTCAAGTTCGGCCGATTGCTCCCCATTGCGCATTTTGAAATCATTCGGCTGTGCATTGAGGCGCAGCTTGACCTGTTTTGCAGGGCGACGTGCCACAGGCCTTTGAATGCAAGCAGACACTGGCAGGTGGTCAGTAGAACCCACTGTGTATGGCCCAACCTTGGCTGTTGGCCTGGCGGCAGCTTGGCACGGCATAGCAATGTCAGCAGACGCAATGATGTAGTCATTGAGGGACCTCCGCGCGGTGCCCCTGTGGGACCTGTCACATGTGATGTGCTGGTGGGGAGAGGTGGGTGCTGTGCGGGCATTCAGTGAGTAGAGATTGACGGCATTGAGCAGCGAGAGAAGGAGTTCGCCATTGTTGTTTGTGGTTGTTTCGCCATGCATGCCAATGCGATCTGTGGGGCTTGCACCTTGCCCGACCCTGGCGTTGAAGTCACCCATGATCAACACAGAGCCTCTGCTCGACAGGTATGCGAGGTCCTCCTGCAGCGCTGAGTAAGCAGCCCTCCTCACTGGCGCATGCTTGTTCATATCAGGCATATACACCACTCCAATAAACAGCTTAGGAGCACCATTCTGCCCTGGCATCACTAGCCATAGTGCATCCTCGTATTGCTGATCAGCAAAAGCAAACACTTTCACAGCATTGGCAACAGCGGCATGCACAGCAACCGCAACACCACCACTGGCACACCCATTCTCCCCAAGAGGCCTGGCCTTACTGATGTATGTGTAGCCCGGAATGAGATCGGCAGGCCGCAGCTTCCCTGGCGCCTCCTTGGTTTCCACAAAGCCCATGATGTCGCAGCGCAGATTTTTGAGTAATTGGCAAACTTCCACCAGGCTTTGACCTGCCTTGGGCATGTTGTTCACATTGAGGACGCCGCACACCAATCCACTGCTACCTGGCTGCACCGGTGTCCTGTTGGGGCGGTGGCGGCGATGCTGCAGGGTCCTGCGGCTGGGCCTGGTGTTGTTGGAGCGTTGGCTGTGCCTGCAGCCCTGCTGCTGACCTGTGCTGCGCCGAGCAGGTGCTGCCTGCTCAGTGCCTGCGGGCTGCTGTTCCTCGTCCTCGGATGCAGGCACAAGCTCATCCTCCTCATCCTCCGTGTAGCCCTCAGCGGCGTAGTCGTCACCCGGTAATGCGGCCTGAGACAACTCAGCATCAGGCTCGAGCACAGCATACTGGTTAGACAGCAGCAGCTGGATGGATGCGTTATTAGACAGTCTGATGATTGTCAGCATGACACAGATGATTCGGACGTCATTGTGTCTGGCAAGGACGTGGCATGGCAAGGAGGGATGTGACACTGCAGTTGGACACTGGCTCTGCTTGGTGCCATTCATGGGTTGCAGACTGGCTGTGCACGTGTGGCTAACCATGCTGCCTGCAATGCCATGCTGTGCAGGCCCTGACAGCCATGTGGGTGACTGCCTGCTCAGCACAGCACCCTGACCAAGAAGCACCTGTGGGCTGCACATCAGACTGAAACCAGACTCCAATGTGGCATAGCCGCACCGTAATGGAAGCTGTTGCTTGCACACACTCAAGTAGGGCCAGGCCCCCAGAGTAGGTATAATGTGGACAGGCAGCACTACGTGCTCGTACAAGCTGCATCACTGAAGCAGGCACTGATACGTGCTTGTGGCACACGTTGTGGCGAATTGGCATATAAAGTCTGTTGCCATGTGGCAGCTGCAGCAGTCAGTCATCATGATTTGTCACGACGCAATGGCATGTAAAGCTCAACTCCAGCAAGTCTTGCGGCTTCGACAGTGAGGTTTCGATACAGCATCACCTGCCTGCATACAGGCTGTAGGCTTTTGGATCGAGGCTGCACCTGAACCACCTCCTTTGACAAACCCTACCTTGGTCCAAGAAACCAGCCCCGAAACAGGCCCAGATCAACACAGCAGGTTGAAGTTATGACAAAGCAGCATTCCTCAGGCAATGGATGCCTTGCTGGGATCGCATCTCTCAGTGCCCGTTGGTGATTCGCTCACTGTGCTCTCTTCGGCCAATATCGTCAACTCGGGTTACACTTCGTATCGTCTCACGAGTGGACAGTTCAGCCTGCCACAGCCGTGGCAAAGATCTAGGTCTGCTGGCGCCAAAAGGCAGCTGGATGGCTCACCCAAAGAGCAGCAGCGGCAGCAACCTGCATGCCCAGAAGACCACAACGACAGCCAGCAGCAACAGCAGCAGCATGTTGAAACTATGATGTATGCTCACCATCAGGTGCTTGCAGCAGTGTCAGCTGCATGTGCTCAGATAGCAGCGGGTGCAGTGGAGCAGCCACCTCACGATGCTGCTCCTGCATCAGAAATGGCATCCGCACAGGATGCCAGTGCTGCTGGTGCTGGTGGTGCTGCTGCTGGCAATGATGTTGATGCTACAAAAAACCCAGTCCCATGTGCAGAACCGGCAGCAGAGGCAGAGCAAGCTGCCACAGATTGGACCGTGCTTGCTGGAATGAAGCACACGTTGAAGCCCAAACTGCACTTTCAGTACACGAGCGCACAGGGCCAGCAGGAGGCGGTGCACAGTAAGCTCTTTGATACCTTCATCAGCAACCCCAGCAGCAGCGAAGCAGTAGGAGCAGCATATGATCAGCAGGTGCTGCTGCCGGCTGGGTGTGGCTTCTGCATGTCAGACGTGAAGGCCATCCAGCCCTTTGTGCAAGGTACGCAATGCAAGTACAGGACACACTCGTGTTTAATGCACGCCATGCATGTGAACTCGTGAACTCAATATAAATCTGTTGTGCACTGCCACAGCTGTGTTCCTGCACAACGCTGCTGCAGCAGATCTTCTGCAGGCGGTGCAAGTTGTACTGCAGTGGCACAGCAGCTACCATGCAAACAATGCAAGTGTCACCTCTCCTGTGCACCGGCGCCGCTGCCTGTTCCGCCTGCCCAACTTCAATGCATCCAACTCGGCGTCCATTCATAGCGGTGTTACTGTGTACCCCTTCTGCCACTGCCCCCGCCACTGCTGCTGCCGAGCAGCTGTGAAGCAGCGGGGGCTGGCTGACCTGCTTGTTGTGGACCCCCCTTGGGAGAACGCCTCTGCACGGCGCAGCGGCACGTACGCCACGCTGACGCCCAACCACCTGCTGCACATGCCAGTCAGGCAGCTGCTGAAGCAGGTGAGGGTGGCTGCGTCAGCACGTCATCCTCCACTGGCTCTGACGGCAGGCGCAACACAGCGCTTGCTCTGGGCCAGGGCCCGCGCCCTGCACTCGCCGCTCAGCAGCACGTGCCTCGAATTCGAGGCCACATGGCTACTCCCGCGCTGTTGCTCCTGCTGCTGCTTCTGCTGGTGCGGCCGATCGTCTGCTGCAGGAGGGCAGCAGCCTGGTGGCGCTGTGGGTGACCAACCGGCCCCGCATGCACCGCTTTGTGAGGCAGCAGCTGCTGCCTGCTTGGGGCCTGCAGCACGTTGCCACATGGCTGTGGCTGAAGGTGAGGTGTCTCCCGTCCTCCAGAATGGGCGGTGCGGGTGTGTAGGACCATGTTAGGGTTGTCCTACACATGACTGCGCTGCTTGGTTGGCTCTGCAATCTGCCTAAGACGTGACCTGCCGGCAATAACTTGCGCGCAAACTGATGTTGCGGGAGCATCTAGCTACTATGTTGTGTTGCAGTACATGGTGATACGTGTTTGACCAGCACTCCTTCATTAACTTTGGCAGCGTTGTGACGAGGAAATCGTCTACGCTTTGGCGCCCTTGTCATGCAGTGATGGTGGCGGCAGTGCCTACTAGGAGCCGTCTCACTATCATGTGCCGTTCAACGGTCTTCCTTTGCAGTGCTGGAATGCTTACGTCAACCTGTTGCGCACCTGCCGCCCTTCAGCTAGCCTGTCGCCACACAGGTGTCTGGTGCATGCCATGCCTGAAACGTACCCGACCAAAGCAACCCCTCTCGTGTGAATTCATGCTTGCTGTCGCATTCTGTCGTGCTGCTGGGTCAGGTTGCTGACTCAGCGGAGGCTGTGTCGCCCCTCACCAGCCTGCACAGGCACCCCTGGGAGCAGCTGTGGCTGGCCAGGCCACTCAAAACAGACGCAGCCGGCAGCAACACGCAGCCACCGCCGCCAGATGCAGCCGGCAGTGGTGCACCACGGCAGGCCGGGACACTCCCAACACACACAGCCGGCAGCAGTGTGCAGCGGCTGGCCGCGCCACTCACATGCCCCGCAGCTGGCAACGACGAGCAACAGGAGGAGGCTGCTGCGGGTGCAGTGCACGCAGCTGCAGCAGCTGCGGAACCCACGCACGCGCCTCACATGGGCGGCGGAGGTGAAGAACTGCAGCAGCAGAAGCAGCAGCAGCACCTGCTGTCAGCAGGAGAGCAACAAGGAGCAGGTGCAGACCTGCCGGCATCACTAGGCCACGGGGCCAACGCTGCAGCATCAGCCACAACAGCAGCGGAAAAACATGCCGCCGGCACAGATACTGGCAGCCAGCAAGTGCATGGTGTTGCGGCAATGTCGCATGTCCGCCAGCCGCCCGACATGCACGTGCTTGTGTCGGTCCCCGGGGTGCACTCGCGCAAGCCACACCTGCAGCAGCTGCTGCTGCCGTACGTGTTGCAGGATGCGGCAGCTACCGCAGCAGGCGGTGATGCGGCAGCTGCGGCTGGCAGCACAGCAGCCGAAAGCGGCAGTGATGAGGTTGAAAGGGCTGGCGGCGGCAGCAGCACAGTAGCTGCTGCTGCTGCTGCTGGCACGGTGTCTGTCGTGACAGCTGGTGATGCAGTTCTGGCAGTGGCAGCAACAGCAATTGACGGCCAGCAAGCAGAGCACCAGCCGCACCCAGCAGCGGCTGCACGTGGTGCACAGGCAGCTGGCCAGCATCCTGGCAGCAGCTGCGGGCCGCACCAGCCGGTGTGTGTGGAGCTGTTTGCCCGGGAGCTGTTTCCTGGCTGGCTCAGTTGGGGCAACGAGTGCATCAAGTTCCAGGACATGGCGTTTTGGGAGCAGGTGCAGCCTAGCCAGTGACAGCCCCGCACACCAGGAGCAGTAATGCTGCACACATCAGGATGTGTGCAGCCTAACTCGTGCTCATGGACTTGCAACGTTGTGCTTGAATACATATGTGAAACCCGTTCTTTGACGTGTGCTATTTCACTCTGCCAGCAGACTCAGAATCGCCCTATGCGGCACACTCTGTGGGCTGCATGTTGCTGACTGCAGGAAATTCCCTCTAAGACTGAAATAATGTTGCCTCCTTTCCTGGTGCATGTATGCCTGCCGCATGAGCAGGGTTGAGCATCTGTCACAGTACAGTAGCTCGTACCCTACCAACGAGAGGGTACCCTTTTTAGGCAGATTATGGCGCTTACCCCTGCTCACCCTGCTTGGTAGTGGAGGTTATCTGGTTCTGGCGTGGGTAATCTTTGATATGTATCTACCAGCGTTTATGTTCAGGCTACACGTACGAAACCTGCATACCTGCACTGGCAGTGTGGATAACCAAAGCAGCAGGGATAAGGCCACAACAGTTTAGTGAGATGTGACCTAGTAGGGAAACAAGCAGGGAAAAGCAGAGCCCCCGACCCCCTCACGCAATACTGTTATGATGTGCCTCAACGCACAGCAGTACCATTGGCTTAAAGGTGATATGCGCATGTAGGGGCTTTAGCTGTCCCTACCTGTCAGTTTCACTTTGTTTCATTTCAAGACACGACCACAAGCACGAGCATACACGTCGCGCTGTCCGGGATACTGTAGTTGTTTACGTTGGAACAATGAAATTTGTGGTTCGTCACGTCCCATGTCCGAGGTTACAAGACGGGGCGTGGTTAGGGTTGTGACGTGGCTTCGGTGGCGCACCCACCACCGCTTTTTATACCGTGTCGGGCCTTGATGGAATATCATAAGTAAACAAAACACACACATTTGAACATGAATTAAGTTCCACGATACCTCATCAGCAGGACTCGAGATCTCGAGAGCTACTCCCCCGAGCTGTTCGGGTGTAACAAGTGCCAGACGTGCAAAGATTTTGTTTTCGATTTAGACCCTGCTGGGAGCGAGGCAGCGTCCCATCTCCTGTGCCACCGCTGCTGGGCCGCAGCGTTTCATGCGCCTTAGAAGAAAGTGCAGAAGGCGGTGGATCAAATAGTGACCGGGAAATGCTTCTTTTCTCACATTAAAGGACTGGATATGCACCACCTGAGCATCAGAGGTGCGTCGAAATACGACAGCCAGCAGCAGCTGTCCTGCTTTCATTCTGCTTGACAACACTGTGTGTGTGCTGCAGAGAATTCCAAATGCATGAAGTGGCAGTAAAATGGCCGTGCCAGGCTTGCGCTAAGGCAGTCCGGCACCAGCAGCAGCAGCATGGGCAGCAATAGCGCACACACAGCAAGTATTTGTCAACATGACATGCGGGCATGCAGCTATAAATACACAATTTCATATGACTCTTCTCACTCCCATAATGTATAGCTAATATGCTTCTGCACTACTGCTGTGCATGCATTTGCAGTACTGTCGGCAGGCCGCTTTATAAGGAATTGCCAAGCCGGTAAATCAGGCAGTGACCGGGGAGTGCTTCTGTCCTCACTGCAACGGACTGATTATGCACCACCTGAGCATCAGAGGTGCGTCAGAAGTACGACAGCCAGCAGCAGCTGTCCTGCTTGCATTCTGCTTGACAAAGCGTGCTTGACAACACTGTGTTTGCGTTGCAGTGAACCCGAACAGCATGTAGTGGTAGTCAAACGGCTGTGCCAGGCTTGTGCTTAGGCAGCTTTAGGGTTAGGGCGCAGAGGCCGGCTAAACACTTGCAGAAGCATCTCAACACCAGGTGGAATGCTGCTGCGTTGCCGCCGCCGCCTTGATGCTGCTCCTGCCTCTACAAAGATGCACTTACTAAACACTGACAGCTTTAACCGTTTTCAAGGCTACAAGCCATTCCCTTGCAGCGGCTTGAGCGGCCACGGCTGTTGCCTGCAAGCTGCTGTCTGTAAGACGTAGCAGCCGAAGCCAGCCTCAAAAGCTATATGTCTGAATGCATGCCACTCAACCTCCTCACAGTTACCAAGTGTTACTAAGTGTTAATAAGCAGCATCACCTGCATCTCATGGTGCCTGCTTCATGCAGCAGCAGCAGCAGCAGCAGCAGCAGCAGCGGGGCTGGCAACCTGCTGAGCTGACCTCTGCCTGCCCGCCTGCCCTCCTTCCTGCAGCACCCAGTGGGTTGAGGAGCAGACGCTGACCAAGAACTACCAGGCCAACAAGTTTGTGCTGGACCCTAATGAGGGTTTTGGCAGGAACAAGCGCTCCGTGCCACACATCAATGAGCCGACGGCGAAGAGGGCCCGGCTGGAGCTAGCGTGTGAGAACCCAGCTGCAGCTGACCCCGCAGGTGCACCTGCAGGGCAGCAGCCACAGGTTGCTCCTGCAAGTACGTTCAGCAAGGATGGTGCTGCTCTTCACGAACCGGCAGGTCAGCTTAGTCAGCCGGCATCTTTCCTTACAGGACATGTGGCACCTGGAGATGCTGCCGATTCAAGCGGAGAAAGGCTCTTGGCTGCACAAGCAGACAGCCTAGTGGCCGGGACGCCCAGTTCCAGCTGCAGTTGCTGTGTGAGGGCACAGGAATGTGAAGCAACGCAGCTACCAACCTCCATTGTTTGAGCCCGTGTGCCCTCTTGACACTCCAATGCCTTAAGATAGCACCGCTGCTGGCTCTTCTATTGGAACCTGTGCATGCTGCTGTCCTGCAGGCAACCCTTGTGCCGTTCAAGCAGCGATTGGCGCTTCCTCCAGCCATGGTGAGCACATGTGCTGCATGGCGGTATCTTTTGTGCAAGGTGCAGCTACCAGGCGCATCAAACCATGCTGCAGCCGGCTACAGCCATGTGCTGACTGGACCTGCAGGAAGTGTACTGTCAGCGCAGTTCATGTCCTTCAGACACCCCGCTGTATGCAGGCGCCACTTGAATCCTGTCTACGAATGTGTGTATGTTGTGTTCCCTGCAGCTGCGGGCTTGCCTGCCAGCGCCAACACGACCACTGCTGGCTGCTGCCGTCAGTGGCTGCTGCCAGCAGTGGTCGTGCTGGCGCTACCAGGCAAGCCCGCAGCTGCCGGGAACGCAGCATACCGTCAGTGACGGTCTGCTGACGGTCTGGTGGAGCCACACGACAACGCTGATGGCGTTCAGCCAGGTGCGTGCTTGCCTCGATGCCATCCAATATCAAAATGCTCTACATGCGCATGCACTTTCCTGCGGAGAGGATGTGCAGGTGTATGTAGACATGTTAGTCATATCTGCTCACGCACATGCTCATGAACTTTCTTTGTACCATTGGTGCACTGCAGGTGGCACTCTAGATGCAGGCCATGTCCAGCCAGCGCACCAAGCTGCTGGTTGTCAGCGGCGCCAGCATGGGGGCCCTGATTGGCAGCAAGAGGCCCAAGCTGCGCATTGTGCGGCTGCACGGCAAGGGGAGCTGGCTGTGCGAAAGTGGTGGTCGCAACGACGGGCGCATACCTGTCCAGGGCCAGGCAGCTGTGCCAGCATCGGGCCATGCTAGTTGTCAGCTGCAATTGCGCATTGCGCAGCTGACAACTAGCACGGCCCAATGCTGGCACAGCTGCCTGGCCCTGGACAGGTATGCGCCCGTTGTGCACCAAAACACATAAATCAACGTGTGCCCTGTTTGAAGGTGGGTTGTTGTTGTTGTTGTTGTTGTGGCAGCTGCTCCATTGGCTAAATATATTACTTACCGCCTGGTGCCATGTTGAACGTGGCACCAGGCTGTCAGTTACAATCATCAAATGGAGCAGCTGCTGGGAGACGGGCGCTAGTTTAAGACAGTCCAACTTGCATTGCATGCTGTACAGCATTTGCTGCTGTTGATGGCTGCTGAAGCTCTAGCTGCGGCAGCTCGCAGAGCAATGTTGATTCTCAGCAGCTCTGTTACTGTGGCTGTTGAATAACGTAGTACTTTTCAATGTAGCTTTCCTGGTGTGTGCGAGCAATTGCTGTCCCAGCTGTGTCGTCACTGTGGCAAAAGTGCAGCAGAAGTTATAACTCACGTAAGTTACTCTGGACATGCCACAAGCACCATGCCTGTCCATATTCAACACATGAGCCGTGCTAGCAGCAACACCAGACATGAAAGAACAAATCCTTAAGACTTAACACTATTCAAACTGTACTGGCATTGCACGCTGCCCAACAGCCGGGCCAGCTTGCCAGCAGACAACCTCATACAACAAGTGTAACACACAGAACACACCGTACACACCATCTATGACAGACACACCAAATGGTGCGCCTGCCACCTTGCAAAGCAGCAAGCGGCTGCGCGGCAAACGCCATCAGCACAACAGCACCCGTTCCACAGTACAACAGTGCAGAGACAACACAGTGACCAATATAAACATCATGCCCCAGCAGCCAACTCGTACCGTTGCCAGCCCAGCGATTGTTGTTTTGCGCCTGCACAACCAGACCAAAAGCACAGCACTCGGCACACATTGCAGTCGCAAAAACTAGCTGAGACAGCATGCGTCACCAACCCACTACTGCTGCGGCACACATTGGCAAGCAGCAGCAGCGGGAGCAGCAGCCATACCCCGCCTGCACCACACACAAAGAAGAAAGCCTGTCTACACACCGCCAACCCACACGCTGGAAGCCATCTGCTGTTCGAATCACACAACAGTTGCGTGCAGACCATGCTGCTGCTGCTGCAGCTGCATCGTTGCTCGCCATATCATACCAAATCTTGCAAAGCGCCACGGCTGCTGCTGCTGCTGCTTCTGCTTAGAAAGCCAGTGTGATGTGCTGTCCCTGCTGCTTGGAGATCTTCTCCTTCCCTGCAGTGAGAAGCACAGCAGTGCAGCAAGCAGGACAGGGCAGCAAGCCGCACGAGGTCAGTGTTGGGCCCGACTGACGGCAGACCAGGGCATGCGGAATAAAATGTCATACGTGGTGTCCTGCGGCGGCCGTGACAGCATGGAAAACAACCACACAGGCATGCCAACGCTGCAGGCGCATGAGCGTGCACACCCAGCCCACGCAACACAATGGCCTGATGCGTGTGCCCCGCACTCACGCTGGCGCAGGCGGCTGGCCACGTAGAAGGCCATCTCCAGCGACTGCTCCGCGTTGAGACGGGGGTCGCAGTGTGTGTGGTAGCGCGTGTTGAGGTCCTCCTCGCCGACGGCGCTGCCGCCGCCGACGCACTCGGTCACGTTGTCGCCTGCGCGAATCGCAGCAAGCAAGGGCAAGCACAGAAGCAGAGTCAGCAACAAGGGCGACGTGTCACAACCATGCACGCTTGGGTAGCTCTCCGCAAAGAACGCAGGACGGTGGCGTCCAAGCTGCCACTGCACACGCAACTCTTACCAGACATTGTGTTGCGGATGGTACCAGCAAGTGCAACGCAGCTTACAGCCTGTCGTGTGCGTGCTGCATGTGCCGCCTGCTTCAAGTTGAAGCTTGAAGCAGGCGGCACATGCAGCGCGCACCTGACAGGCTGTAAGCTGCGTTGCCCTTGATGATTGGCACCATGCTTGACACAATGTCGGGGTTGCAGCATAGGGCACAGCAGCAGCAGCAGCAGCAGCAGCAGCAGCAGCATGCCCACATGAAGCACCCACACGCCACACACACTGGACAGGGCTGTGCCGGGCCGCACCTGTCATCTCCAGGTGCACGCCGCCCGGCACGCTGCCCATGGCGTCGTGGACGTCAAAGAATGCCTCCACCTCGGCGCGCACGTTGCCGTAGCGGCGCGTCTTGTAGCCGTTGCACGACTCCGTGTTGCCGTGCATGGGGTCACACACCCACGTCACCACCTGCGCGGTCAGCAGCAGCAGCCGGAGGAGCTGCCTCAGTCGCTGCCGTGTATGTCGTCGGTGGCACGCAGCCCACCAGCAACACAGGGCGCAGATCTGTGGCCAAGCTGCTGTCGCTGTCGTTGCCTGTTTCGGTGCCGCGCCGCAGCACCTGTGGGGCGCTGCGGACATCCAGATGCAGCTGCTACTAATGCACGCCACGGCCTGCCGGTTTTCACTGCCACGATGCACTAAAGTCATAGCAGCACCTGTCCTGCCTGCTTTGCGTCAAGCATGGCTGCGGCAGACTAAGAACCCCACAGCGCCTCTGCCGCTGCTGCAGCCCCAGCGCCCTCTCCACACTACGGCAGGTTCGTCAGGGCTGACGCTGTGGTGCAGAGTCGCAGCTGACGCTGTGGCACAGAGGGATGAGTGCAGCACGCGACTGCACCTGTCCCGCCTGCTCCACCGCCTCGATGAGTGCCGGGAACTTGGCGCGCAGCTTCTCCGCGCCCATGCGCACGATGACGGCCAGCCGGCCCGGCGTGTTGTCCGGGTTGAGGCTGGCAATGAGGCTCACCAGCTCGGCAGGGTCCATCTTGTCAGACACCTGGCGGTTGGTTCAACAAAATGACAATCACATGAAAAAGCAACACAGCTGCAGTGAAGCTTGACAGCGGAAGGAGCTGACCAGCAGAGCGGGGAGCATCCGGGTCAAACCCCTCGTGGAGTGAGAAAGTGACAGCGTCACCAAGACATGGTGAAGAAGTGACAAGAGCGAGATCGGCAGGCAGCACCATGCTCGGCAGGGTGCAGATGGAAAGGGAAAAATATATATGTGCAACAGGAGAACCAGCAGTAGTTAGCCGGCAAGGCTGGGGGTCACCGCCTGGCATGCCAAAGGCATCCCAACCTTGCCCGTAACAGGCCGTGAGACAGAAGCAACAACAAGAGTCGTGGGGTGTGTAGTGTTGCAAGGGGAAAGAACTCCAAGCAGCACTGAGCCGCTGCAGGGAGTAAAAGAGTCATGCCTGCTGCTGTGGCAGCGTGGAATGCAAGCCGGCCGCCCACAGCAGGTGCGGCAGCTCAACAACGCTGCAGCGGCGGGAGGTGTGCTTCCGAGCTGCGCACACGCCTTCAGACAGCCTGTCGTCAGGTGCCAGGGAGCCTTTCGTGCTGCGCGCAACCCTATACATCAACCTACACATCACCCTCACTATCCCACTATCCCTGCCTTGGTGCCTTGCCCTGGTGAGTTGGGCGCGCGCGCTGCTCACCTTGACGCCGATGGGGTTCTGGATGCCGCGCATGAACTCCACATGCGACGCGTCCAGCTGGCGCGTGCGCTCGCCACACCACAGGAAGTGCGCGCTGCAGTCGTACCTGCAGGACAGCGAGCAACGCAGCGCGACGCACAGCAGGCAGCAAGGAGGGTGAGGCACCCACGCACCGCAGGTAGCTGCCTGACCAACCTGGGGCGGAGTCCTGCGCAGCAGTCGGCAGGGCAGGACCAACACAACAGCAACTGTTGCGTGTCACGCATGCATGCATGCAGCAGTGCTGGGGGCACTGCACTTGGCGCAGGTCGACAGGAAGGCTGCCCGGCGGGCCGCGCCAGCCCGCACCATGTGTTTGAGGTGGAGTCCAGCCGCGTGAGCGCCTCCTCGTAGTCCAGCAGCAGGCACTCGTGGCTGGTGTAGAACTCAGTCTCGCTCATGATGTCGCTGTCGCTGGACAGGCCGCACGCCATCATGAACTCCAGCGCCTCGTCAACGCGGCGCGCCTGCAGCAGCAGCAGCAGCAGCAGCGGCAGCAGCAGCAGCAGAATATGAACATGCAATTGTTGTGCTTTGCGCCAGGCTGCCTGCACCAGCGTGGGCTGCTTGGTGCAAGCAGTACGGCATGAGGGACACTGCCAATGCACAGCTGCTGTGGTGGGCCAAGCCTGCTGCTTGCATAGCTGCTGACATGAGACGCCCATGCCGCTCAACACCATTCTCAAGTGCAGCAGCCGCAGGTGCTGCTGTCAGCGCCATGATGGTGGGGGCGCAATGCTGCTGCTGCTGCTGGCACCACCATATCAAAGCCCACCGCTCGCTCGCAGTGGTGCTGCCGCAGCTGCTGCCCTTGTCACCTGACGGGTTCCAGATCTGGTGCTTGAGTGCTTGAGTGCTGCTGCTGCTGCTGCTACCAGGCCTGATGACATTGCTGCTGCTACTAGACCCTGCCCTGCCCTGCCCCTGTGCTGCTGCTGCATCCGCTCATGAGCTGCTGCTGCCTCCCGCTGGAGCTCACAGCATCCATGTGTGCCTCGTCACCGCCTGCAGCAGCTGCCGCCCCTGCTGCTAGTGCCAAACGCCTGCTGCTGCTGCTGCTGCTGCTGGCACTCAGTCTCACCAGGTCCATGTACGCCTTGCCCTCATCGCTGTTGCTCATAAAGTCCAGGTTCCAGTTGGCAATGCGCTTCAGGCCTGAGCAGCAGCAGCAGCAGCAGCAGCAGCAGCAGCAGCAGCAGCAGCAACAGGACCATGAACAGTGCATGAACAGTTGCAATCTGCTGGTTCCTGTAACCCCAGCAACTCCTGGCCATGGCAGCATGCGGGGGCATCGGCACCCGCGCTGCTACTGGGAGATTGGCACACTTTGGGTCGGTTGTGCCGAGTCTCAGCTGCTGCAAGCAGGAGAACCCTCCAGCTGCTGCCGCTGCTCCGACAGACATTGCTGGGCCTGCTGCCACACTATCGACGCGCCTGTTGCTGCACACGCTGCGGCCAAGACTCCTCCAAGGGCAAGGGCAGCGGCGCCGCAGCCGCGCACCTGCGTAGCCGCCCGTGCTGAAGCCGCGCAGCAGGTTGAGTGTCGCTGCCGACTGGTTGTACGCGCGCACGAGGCGCCACGGGTTGGGGATGCGCGCCTCGGGCGTGAACTCGGGGCCGTTGATGATGTCGCCGCGGTACGACGGCAGCGACACGTCGCCCTTCTTCTCCAGGTCGGCAGACCTGCAGGACAAGGCATGGGTTGCAGCCGCACAGGCATGAGGGTGTGCGTGATAAGAAGAGTGGCACGGATGATGGTCTGCGCGTGTTAGGCAGCGGCACGAAAGGCCTGGGTAGCAATTATTGGCAGCCCTGCAAGCTGGCCAAAAGCATGGCTGCTGCCGTCGCCTAGGTTGTGACAGGGCGTCAAGCATGCAAGCAGCACAAAGAGCTGCACACAGTCTACACGGCACCAGCACCAGCACCAGCATGGAACGTTCGGCTGCAGACCTGCTCTACTCGCTGCCGAGTTCAACAGCCTGCTGTGCCTGCACTGGCGTTGTCAGCCCTGCTGCTGTATGGCTGTGTGCATACATCCACACGTCTCTGCATAGCAGGGTACTGCTGCAGCCTGGATTGGGCACAGGCAGGTGCGTCTGCTGAATCCCTCCCTGCTACTATCCACCGTGTTCTGCTCCTGCTGCCACAGCACCAGCTGCGTGTTACACCACTGCTGTTTCCTTGCTGCACCCGTAACGAGCAAGCACGCCGACATGGTGACCAGCTGCTGCGGCTGCGGCTGCTGTCCGCACCTGGGCTTGGCGAACTGCCCGGCCATGCGTCCCAGCTTGACCACTGGCACGCCCCCACCAAACATCATCACCACGCTCATCTGCAGCAGCACACGGTACGTGTCCCTGCAGCAGCAGCAAACACAAAAGACACACATGCTTGCTGACCAGCCACCGGGAGCACTGCATTTGCACTGCACTTGCTGCTGCTCCTGCAGCTGCTGACCTTTGTAACCTGCCTGACTGCTGAACTTATGCACTGGCAGGCGTCAAGAAAAAACATGTTGCAAGCGGGCTCTGCAGCATAGCATACAGGCCGCATCTCCCACGACCGTACTACCCGGCTGCAGGGCACTGCCGCAGCTGCTACTGCTGCTACAGCCTACCCTGGTGCAGCTGCTGATGCAGTCTGGCGCGCCCAGACCCTAAAAACCGCACGCTGCGCAAGCTGAGCTGCTCTGGCACAGCTGAGGTGACTTGGCGCGCACCTGATTTGGTTGGCGCTGAACTGAGTGAATGCCTCGGCGCAGTCGCCGCCCTGCAGGATGAACGCCTCGCCCACAGCGGCCTTGGCCAGGCGCTCCTGCAACTTGCGGCACTCTCCCGCAAAGATGAGCGGCGGGTAGGACTTGATCTCGTCACACGCCTTGGCCACCTCTGCCTTGTCTGTTGTTATGATTTGAATGTTGTCATTTTGTTATGTTGGTTTTGTTCCATTGCAGGTTGCGCAAGGCAGCACAGGGATGAAGGCAGACACCACAAGTAAATTGGCAAGAGGGGAAAAGGAATGGTGAGTGTGCTGCCAAGGCTGTGCACAGTTGCGTGTTGCACGACACCATGCCAGTGTGTGCAGGTTGACATTCTGCAGCAGGTGACAGTTGCTATGCATGCTTGCCATACTGCGAGCACTGCAACCATGGAGTTGCTGCAGGAAGCCGCAAGCTGCATAGAACATGCCCTCGGCTACGTTTGTGCTCACTACACAAGCGGCACCAACACTAACCTGGGTACTCTGGTTGCTGCGGACGGTGAAGAGCAGCAGTGCATCAGCGGCCACGTAGGTGAGAACATTGTTATGTTTCTGGCTGTGCAGCATGCAGAGTAGTGCAATGTGTGATTCAGCAAGCAAGCAATACAGCAGCAGTTGTGAAACAACCGCGGCTACCAACACCATCGCATGGCGCCAGGCAGAGAGACCTAAGCAGCCACCTGTTGCACTGTACATACAGACACTTAAACAGCCACCAGTGATGTCCAACAGCATGCTGCATGCTGCTGCTGAAGTTGTGCCAGCAGTAACGGGGTGCTGCTGCTGCTGCTGCTTGTCAGTGTTGCTGCATGCGCCTAACACCTGCAACGACACCAAACAAGCTACAAGATACTACGAAACAAATTATTCAGCGCACCTGGTGTGCCGTGCGCTTCCTCCAGGACTCTGGGGACCAGTCGCCCAAAGTGGTCCCGGGAGCTGCGCCATTGTTGCTGGTAACAGCAACACGAGGCTCACTAGCGATGGCCTGCACGCGCACAGCCCTCTTCATGCATGCTCTTGCGGGCCGGCATGAAGCACCGCGCAGCAGCTGCTGGTTTGCACCAATGGTGGTCGCCATGGTGTTGGCAACTTTTGTTTACAGAAAAGAGAGCGATCCTAGTTGCTGCCTGCACCTTGATTCTGGTGCACTCGCGTTTTTGCTGCGGTCTACTACTGCGTAACCCCAGCGATCCAGAGCACCACTGCGCAAGGAACAAGCTTCAGACTAAGTATGAGCGCTATAGCGAAGATCTGGAGCATTCCACGGCTAGCACGTGCAATCACGGACTGCCCTGAGGAAAGGTGACAGGTCAGCAATAGCAACTGCCAGTAGCAACTTTGGAGCGCCCCAGTCTTTAAACGCATTGAAGGCTTGAGGAAGGTGGAGGAAAGGCGTCAGCTGCAGGCATGAAGCTTGTACAAGCATATTGTGTTCCACTTTGGCCACTTCAACTGCACGCAAGTATATAGCGCTGACTCGTCTCACAGTCTGGACTGCCCTGAGCAGCCTCACTGCAGAGCTGCAGCCTGCACCAGCAACTGGCAGACCACAGCTATGCTAGACTTAGGTATGAGTTGAGCGCGTCTCCCCGCAGCCATTTGGTCAGGAAGTCAGGGCAGTGGCTGTGCCCAGCCAGCCCACGTTGCAGCTCCCCCTTCGCCACCCGCAGCTGCGCAGGCAGGTAGCGCTGCATCATGCCCCTGCTACCAGGCCTGCAGAGGCAGCAAACACGGAGTATCCACCAGCAGCAGCAGCAGCAGCAGCAGCACCATGTGTGAACAGGTTGAGTGCTGGCAGAGGGCAGGCTGCAGCACAGCATTTTAAGATCGCAGTCCAATGGCTCCTGTGTTCCAGGTAAACACACAGCTGCGTAGCTCAAGCAATGCTGGACCAGGAGACCCCACCAAATTTGCTGTGCTGTCCAGGCGGTACAGGGCGGGTGCACACCTGTTCTTCATGATCACACATCTGTGGCATGTGCTGGCAGCGAGCGCCATAAAGCAAACACACATGCAACGGCTCGCGCCTTACGTACAAACTCGTGTTCGCCATTGTTGCTGTCCTCATCATGGCGGTTTCCAGAGCACTGCACGATGTGCCGAGCTTGTTCACCTTCTCTGCTAGGACTGATGGGTTGTGCCTGACCACTTATCACAGCCGTCGTGTCATCATCATCATATTACCCATTCAAGCCATAGCATCAGCGCCATCGGCCCAGCCGTCGTGTGTTAGGAGCCGAACCACGCGCCGATACTAGGTGCACACCCCCCCCTCACCTGCTCGCTGTGAATGCGATGAGCCCCTGGTCCAGCACGTCCCTGAAAGCGCGCCACGCTGCCTGCCTGCTCCACAGGAAACCCAGCTGCATCTGCTTCGCCTTCATGAACTCATCAAGCAGCATCTGCAACAGCAAGCAAGACGCAATGCTGATGTGGTATGCACCTCATCCGCAGGCCAGCATGCACTTGTGGGCGCGTGCAGCCGGCAACGCAGCAAACCAGGCAGGCAGGATGGCAGCTGCAGAATGCTCAGAAGAAGCAACCGACAACCAGTCGCAGCTTCGGCAGCTTCGCACCAAGCCAAAGCAGGCATGCCCCTGGCTAGACAGGGCGCCTGTTGCTCTCTGTGCGGGCGGACTCACCTCGAAGTTGAACACTGCTGTGCCCCTGTCCTCCAGGCGCTGCGCCGCCACCAGCATGCAAAGCTCCAGCACAGACAGGCCCTGCAGCGCAGGCACCTGCACAGGGCAGCAGCAGCAGCAGCAGTAGCAGCAGCAGCAGCGCGGAATGACATAGGCCAAACTGAACAGCTTTGCTGCAGCAGCAACCCATCAGCCAGTGCTGTTACCACACACACCAGCCGCCGCCAACAGCAGCAGCAAAACGCATGCTGGCCCCACAACACGGCGCGCTCCACGGCAGTGAACAAAGAGTTCATGTGACAGCTGGTGCAGCAGGGCCCGGCACGCGCATTCACAGCATCCACAACGCCCAACATGCCGGCCATGGTGCTGCTGACGCATGCGACCACGCCAACGCTCAGCGCACACCAGCTGCGCTGTGCAGTTAGGCACGCGCCCCAAGGTGGCAGCCACACCATCACGGCGTCATACCCACAGAGCCAGGCAGGCATGCCTGTGCCGTGCACCCACCCGGCCGTCCATCTGCTGCAGCCACGCCCTCAGCGCCCCCGCCACATGGTGCGGCAGCAGCCCCACCACCTGCCCGCCCTGGCCGTCCAGTGCGCCCAGGCAGCTGAGGGCCACCGCACTCAGCTCGCGCGGGGTGATGCCTGCCATGGAGGCCTCCTGCAGCGCTGCCTGCGGGTCGAGGTTTGCGGGAGGGTGAAGACACGTACTGACGGACGTTGGGGGCCCCCGGAGGAGGGACACGTGCAGATGATCTAAGGCGGTTGCGCATAAAGAGGGAGGAAAAAGGAGATTTGCCATGGCAGCGATCCATGGCTGTGCTGCATCCGCATGTAGCTGTTGCTGTCGTGTACGAAGCAGGTCACAGGGCAGCACAAGCAAGTGATACCATAGCAGAAGCAACTTGGTTGCACCAGCCGCAATGCTGGGCTGCGGCTGCTCACTTTGACTTCCTGACTGCCTAGAGCCTTCTGCACGCTGCTGTTGTGCTGCTTGACGCGGTTCTGCTCCTGCGCCGCAAATGCCTCAGGCAGGTGCAGCAGCGAGGCCAGCACTGCTGCATGAGACTCGTCGGCGTCCTGCAAGCCAACACACGGCATCGACAGCAGGGCAGGCTTGGTGGCAGGGCACATGCAGCAGCGCATGTGAGCTCAAACTGCATCTGCTATGGCAGAGCCCTGCCACATTGCAGCACAGTCTGCTTGCAGGACGCCCCGGCGAGGCAGCAGCCGCGCCACAGCAGCTGCTGTGGCAAGCGCTGCTGCGTCATCCCACACAGCCGACCTGCTCCTTGGCGAGCCTCTATCGTACTCTGCATGCTGATCCGTGCGCTCCCTGGCAAGTGACTCATTGAGCAGGCTGGTTCCGAACCTGAGCGCATGAGGGTACAGATGGCCATTGATCGTGCATGGTACTACACCGTGTGCAGCACTGCAGGATGTGCTGCATGCCCGCCGTGCCAGCTGCAGCCCTTGTGCGCGTCACCTGCTGAGCTGCGCAGAGGCCGGTGAGGAAGACCTTCCTGTTGCTGAAGCGTGAGCGCACGCGCTTTTCCATCATGTCCTGCACGTCGAAGTAGCAGCTCACACCAAACACCACAGCCTGCAGCAGCGGCGGCAGCAGCAGAAACTTATGGACGTAGGCACATGACATGTGGCCACACGTTGTTGCACCGCATGTGCTTTAATGCATCTTGCATGCCTTGCTGCCTGTGACAAACTTCGGCATTACATGGTGCCCAAGCAAGAGAGCAGCAGTTGTGCTGGCTGGTCACGATTGCTGCTGCGTAAGCTGACCAAGTTTCGACGACTCGCAACAAGGCAGTGCTACCGTGCGCCCAGCTGCTCTGGCCTGCAGTGAATCGAGCACATGCTTGCCGATCCAGAACGTGCCAGTCTGCACAACTACACTTGAACAGGAGAGGTGGCTTTCTGCCCTGGCCAATGCTCAACGCAGCGTGTCGCATCGTGTGTTGAACGGCAGCCGCTCGTTGCAGGTGCAGCAGCAGTTGTGCTGGCGCGGCTGTGCCCACCTGCACCCGGCTGTGCTGCAGGGCGTCCAGCACATTGTACAGCAGCGTCTGCTTGGCTGCGCGCATGAAGGCCTCCAGCTGGTCAATCACAAACACCACCGTCTTGAACGCCCTGCGCGCGCCGCGACGGACAGCAGCGGCGGAGGCAGCAGGAACAGCAGCATGCGAGGTCATGCCTGGTGCAATCTTGTGCATGCCTCCCTGCACAGCGCTCCAAGCTGTACCCCCACCCCACCCCCGTACCACGCACAGCAAAGCGCCTGACAGCCCCGGCCGCACCTCTGCAGCTCCGCCAGCACCTCCTTGAAGAAGGCCAGGTTGTCATCAAAGCTGGCTGAGCGGCTGAACGGGATGTTGAACGTGCTGCCGCGACACCAAAACCAGGGGAGGGCAGCAGGGCGTGCAGCAGCAGCAGCAGCAGCAGCAGCAGCAGCAGGAGACAGCTTCTGCAGTCACAGGCTGTGCTTGGCTGTGTTCTCTGATCAGTGCTCGGTGCTCAGCGTGAGTCGTTTACAAACACCACGCATGTAATTCGCTGTTGCTGTTGCGCACAAGAAGCAAGTATCAACTCGAGCTGCTTTTGTAAACCTGCTGCCAATGCTACTGCTCCACCAGAATTCCTGCATCTCGCACTGCTCTGCACACCCGCACAGCTGACGCGCAATCTCCTGAAACGCTGTGCGCTCATCGCAATGCAGCACGCCAGACAGCCGCACTGCACCCAGAGTGGGGTTGTCTTGCTCTATGTTGTGCTGTGCCATGCTGCTGCGCAATACACGCTCAAGCACCTGCGGGAGTGGTTGCAGCGTGCGGCAGCCGCAGGAGCAGGAGCAACCTGCCATTGCTGGGGTGCAGCTGAAGCCCAGCTGGTGGTGTGGCCAGTTTCATAGCTGCACATATAAGCATGCCAGCACCACAATGTTGCTATGGGCAGTACGTGCATGCAGGTGCCCAAGAGGCTACAAGCGCCCTGTGTGATATGCAAGCAAAGCAGCAGCTGTTGCTCCTCCCCATGTTGCCAATGAATCGACCCACCATGGTCTTGCCGATGCCGGGCTCTCCTATCACCAGCAGTGAAGCGTTTTGCTTTAGCTGTACAGCATTGTCCAGCACTGCTACCAGATCGTCATGCACTTTCTGCATTGATGGCCGCAGCTGCAGTGTTGCTGCTTGGGGACCATGGCTGTAAACCAGCCTGCTGTTGAGGTAGCCTACTGCTGCGTCCCTGAAATGTGATGTCGTCATGCTTTGCCGTTGATCGGCTTGCTGAGCGTCTGCTGCAAGCCTTCGTCGCTTGGAGGGGCTCATCAGCAAGAGTCCTGACATGCTGAGCAGCGCTGCTATTGTTGCAGCTGCTGCTGCCGTCCGCGAGCGCTGTCACGACAATGCAAGGAGGCAATGGTCTTTCTTTGGGTCTCGGTGCTTTGTTTAAGCGTCTTGGTGAGCGGGTGCAAGCTTCAACAGATATGATACCTATGCAGAACGTGTACTTCAAATTGGTGCAGAGAACACACCCCACGAGATGTCAAAGGTGTCAATTTTCAAATCAAAAAGTGTTGAAAGGATCCGGGCTGAGCACGGGACGTACGGTGCCTGCTAGGCGTGTTATGCCGCGAATATTATGCTGGTCATTGGCATTGCCTAGCAGTCGCAACCCCTTCGTTTATGGCGTTACTTAAGTATGCTTTCATCTCACACCAGCGATGACGAGGGATTCCGACACGTCACGGCTTTCAGGTACCTGTACAACTTGTGCTGTACTCCATAACTGCTGGTGACCATCTGAAGCCAAGAGCAAGCATTGCTGTTGCCTCTTGACTTCTCTCAGAGTATAGGAAATGCAAGAAAGTGATACAGACATGTGCAGGGGCTGGCCCTGCACATCCTGTACAGATCCATGCTACGCATGACCGTCGGCGGTCACGACATTACGATACATGGCACATGCTGATTTGCAAACCGCAGCATTGACAACACAGACACCAACCTATCCGCTTCCTTGACCAGGATGTACCAGGATGTAGCAAGGTTTACTACCTGGCCTGCTGGCTGTGGCCAGCTACAGCTCAGCCTCACTGCTGTAACGGCCCGCCAGCTGCATCAACTGCTCCTGCAGCTCATCGGCATCTGCCACACTATACCCCCACTCTTCAAGGCATGCCCTGCCCAGCCCAGACAGCACCAGCCGCTGCATGCTGATGCTCAGGCCTGCGAGCACACCTTCAAAGCTTGCTGTTGCTGTCAGCCGTGACAGTGCACCTGGCGCAGCAGTGGCTGCCGCGCCTGGCCTGGACAGCAGCAGGTTCGGCAACCCAGCACCAGCACTACTCCTGCTGCTGCTGCCACCGCAAGCTTCTTCACTGCTGCCCAGCCATTGCGGAAATGACAGCGGTAGTGCCATTGGCACAGGGGAGATGCAGGCATGAGACACGCAGGGCTGGCCAATGGTGTCGCGCTGCCTCTGCAGTAGCAGCGCATCAAGTGCTTCCTTGGCTTGGCTGCTGCTGGCAAGGCCGGCTGATGCTACACGCGCTCCTGCAGGTGCAGCCACGACCAACGCGCACACAAGCATCTCATCATCACCAGGTCACCGCTCCAACCAGGGCAGCAATGTCGTCAGCATGCATAACCATGCGCAGTGCTGTGCAGGCGAGCTTGGGCGCAGCTACCTCATGACTGGCTCATAACTCTGTGCGCTGCTGAACACAATCACGGGTGCAGGGGGTTGCTGGCAAGCTGCTGCTGCGCACGCAGCCGATGCAGCTCCCGTGGGTTGGCAGCACGCTGTTGGCAAGGCACGCTTCCGCACGCCCTCACCTCGCAGTGTCAGGGACTCCGACAGGCACTGCTCAGGCGCTAGCTGCACCCCAGCAGTCAACAGGTAGCTGCTGCTGCTGCTGCTGCTGCTGGATAAGCTCAGCAGCGCACCGCTGCTGCTACCCAGCTGGGCAGACACTGCTGAGGTGACAGGTAGCTGGCCAGGTGGCAGCTGCAGTGACAGAGCTGCCAAGTTTGCAGCTGGACCAGCCAGCAGGTGGCACAGCGAGTGAAGGTCTGTTGAACCCAGTGCAGGACCTGCTGCTGTGTGAAACCCTGTCAGGGTGCGAGAAGTTGGTGTGGCATGCAGTGAAGGCAGCTCTTTGTACAGTAAGTCTGCAGGCTGTGAATGTGTTAAGGTGTATGCACGCAAAGAGAGTACGCTTGCTGGGACACTTCCCAGGCTGTATCAGAATTGTGCACATAAGCAGCTCTACACATATGCCACGGACATTGTCATGTTGAGCGAGTAGAACCCAACAGAGTGGCGCCCTCGTCAGGCTGTGCTTACCGTTGCATCGCAGCGGCAGTGTCGCTGTGTCGATGGCAGCCGCCAGCAGCGCTGCTGTCTGGAAGCTGCTGCGCCTGCCTGCAGTGCTTGCAGGCGCTGCTAAAGGCACGTATAAGCTGGCAAGCTGTGCCACTTCAGCTACACTCATACACTGGCTCAGCTGCATCCTGCAAACAGTCAACCGCCAAAAACAAGATAGAAAGAAGTGGTAAGCTTGATGGCTTGTACACGTGAGGAAGCATTGGTGCAGCAACGACACAGTAGAAGGGCACCACATTTGTTGACCTAGCTGGCAAGCCATTTCGCCCTGGCCACAAACTGTTCCACACAAATCGCCCCTGCAATCGTGAGAGCAACTACTGCTGTATGACAACTAGTAACTGCCAGCATGTCATGGACAAGGCAGTGCGACTGACCTGCTGTTGCTGCTGCTTGTGCTGTTTGCAGCCGCTTGCTGCTGCTGCTGTTGCTGCAGTGAGAAGTACAGCAGTGGCTGTGCAGGGTACTCCTCTCGCAGCTCCTGCACGATGCTTCGCCCCAGGCCACCCCAGCCCCCAAGGTCATCAGCCAACACCTGCAGACCTGCATGGAGCGGTTTGTGTGGGCAAGGGCAGGGGCAAGGATAATGTCAAACGGAAGGCGGGGTGGAAGAGCAACCAATGTGTGCACCTGTAGTTTTACCCTTGCTGGCTCACTGCAGCTTCCTTGCAGTATGCTTGCAGGAGTGAGCACAATGCTGTGTCCACACGTCCAGCTGAACTACACATTACTTTTAGACAAGCTTGGTCCTAAGCACTGCTGTCAAGCAACGCTGCTGCCACAGGCTGCAGCTTGGTTTGCAGGTTGCTGCGCATGTCAACCCTGCAGCTGCCACACCTCACCTTGCAGCCGGTCGCACTGCTCTGCCCACCAGCGCACCCTGTCTGCTGCTGCCTCTGCTGTGTCCCTGCTGCTGCTGCTGTCGGCGCCTGGCCCCCAGCCCTGCCAGGCTGACGCACCCTGCCACACGCCAGGCAGGGTGAGCACTGTGGAGGGGTGCAGGTCAACCTGCAGGGCAGGGTGCAGCGCACAGAAGCCAGGACACAAGCCACGGGCATGACTTGGGTAGAGCAGGTTCTGAAGGAAAGTATGATAACAGCTGTCGCACCCCTGGCAGTGTCGGCCTGCTGCCACAGGCGCGTGACAAAATATTGCAAGCTACAAGCACTGCAGCTGCTCAACTGCTGGAGCAGACTGAGCAGCAGAGGGCTGCTTGCATCTGTGCACTGCAGACACAGGCGGCTGCAATCATTGTGAGCTGCTGCTGCTGCTGCTGCTGCTGCTGTTGCTGCCTTGTGCTGGATGCGTGCGGCTCCTGCTGGGCACGTGTGCTGCAGCTGTCGGCAGCACAGCACGTGAACAGCACCTGCAGGTAGTCTGTCCAGTAGTTGGGCTGCTGCTCCTCGTGCAGGGACAGTGCCGCCGCCTGCAGGGCTGCCTGCTGCGCAGCTGCTGCCGCCTCATCACCTGCATGACAGCATGCAGCAGTCAAAGCTAGGTGCAGTCAGCTGCTGGCTGTGAGCGTCACGGTATGAGCCCATCATGCAAGGACAGCCCATGCTGCCACAGCTGCTGCCGCCTCATCACCTGCATGACAGCATGCAGCAGTCAAAGATAGGCACAGTCGGCTGTTGGCTGTAGTGGTCACGATATGAGCCCATCATGCAGGGCCAGCCCATGCTGCCACAGCTGGCAACAGACTGTTCAGCTCCGCGCGCTGCCTCACTACAGTGCTTGCAGGACAACCAAACAACAAAGCTGCAACTGCTGCTGGAGCCATACAACAGGCCTACATAATGAAGTACAGCAGCATCTAATGCATGCTGTGACCGCAGACCCCCACACCTGCCTTCGTCAGCCTCTGCTGCTGCCTCCAGCTGCTGCTGAACTTGCTCTTGGCTGCCTTGCCCAGGCTGTGCACCTGCACAGGGCCTGACCAGGTGTCTGCAGCCATGCTGGCAGCCACGGCCTCTGCGGCATCTGGGGAGAAGCTCACTCCTGTGTGCATGAGTACATCAGATTTGGTGATGAACTGTGAGGTATGTATGCACGTAGTTATGGTAGGCGCGACAGTCTTGCTGCCTTCAAGGGCAAGCTCATGGCTGCATGATCAGCGTGCCAATTGGCAGTGCAGCATGATATGCGTAGGCATGGTTTGTGTGCAGGCTGCAGGCAGCAGCATTGACTAAGCGACCTTGTCACAATGGGGATGTAGCACATTGATGCAGATAGCACCACAAGTGGCACAGCATTCATGCAACAGCGGCGCACCTCCCAAGGCGCCGCTGAGATCAACCACTACTGTGCGTGGAGCATAGCTTGCACCGCCCTGTGAAGTGGATGCCAAGATACGGTCAATCACGTTCAGCAGCCAACAGCATGCTCGCTGCCAGCTCCTGTTGCTTGCGGTGTCTGCTGCTGATGCTGATGCTGATGATGGTGATGCTGGTGATGCTGCTGCTCAGCTACTGGTGCGGTGCCCATCTTGCAGGCTCACATGTCGATCTTCAGACCAGGAGCACAGGACTTCGTGATCAATGCTGGCAGCCACACTGCTCCAATCATCCTGCTGCCCCGTAGCAATGGCTTCATCCTGTTCAGCAGCAGGCGCAAGACCATCACAACTTCCGTACAATAAGAGCATACGTCAATTTATCATTGTTGATACGCCACTTGCAGATTCCAGAAGTGCGCTCCAACGTAGTTGGCGTAGCTGCCCAGCTGCAGGGTGATGATTTCGGGCGCCATTTCGTTGAAACCAAAGAGTTCCACTTACAGATTTGCGAGGGCTTGCACAATCGATGCTATTTACGCTTGGGTGCTGAGAGCTAGGGCTCTATAATGTTTCACAACGATTACGGTGCCGTACCAGTCGCATCTGGTGCCCCTCTGGCCCAAGCACATGCATACACACTGTAAACGCCGGCTGTACTGTGCCTATAGAACAGCCTTCGGCACGGTTGACTGTTGGGGTGTCCATCTTCTGCTTGGGCGCCCCCTGCCCTTTTACCCCTGTTTCTTGGGCAGCCCCGCATGCACACATGTATATGTGACAGAAAAAGTGCATTTGGGGTACCATCAGAAGGTTTATCGAGCATGCGAGCTGCTGCTGGGGTACAATAGAGAGCAGCAGCTAAAATAGCAGCGCTAGGCCAGGCCTGTAGCTGCCTGAAGTCAACTCTCTGACGATATCACATGGAGCTTGAACTTCACCGTATAGACCTGCTGCAAACTAGCGCTGCAGCACCAGGCACATTAGTGGTAGGTTCAATCAGCCAATCGCTGCAACAGGGGCAGCTGTCCAGTGTTGCCTGCAGGCCGCATCCACCCCACTGTTGGCCGCAGCAATGCATAGCCATGCTGTTGTGTAACTCCATGTGCATGTGCAGGTGTTGCCTCCTGGCGAAAAAAACCCAGAAAGTTGCGGTTGGTGACCTGTCTGGTGCGGTTCAATGCTTCTGCATCAAGAAAGGGGAGGTGGCGCTCACCTTCAAATCACTGCCAAGCCCGCAAAAGGCATGTGAACGGCTACAGACGACACTGCATACAAAAGCTGCTGCAGTGACACGTCCACAGCGGATGGTTCGCAGCTAGCCTGTGCTGGAGTTTGCATGTGCCAGCACTTGCCTTCCTGCAGGAGAAGCAGCACAGGCAAGGGAGGGTGCAGCAGCAGTATGCGAGGCGCTCGCTGCAGGTTTCCATGCTGCAGGCAAGCAAAAGTGCCGTGAGTGCCTTGCTCACCATTAATTCTGGTGTTGACATTTGTTCTGGATGTACAACAGGTGACAGCAGTGGTGCTTGGCAGGGGTCAGAAGCAGCGCGACAAGATATTCCTGGCAGCTGGCAACACGGTGAGCGGCTTGGGGCCTATGCAACTGTGCTGTCAAGCGCAACGCAGGCAGTACGTCTGCTGTGCATCAAGCAGCACACAAACAGAACCAAACAGGCATTTGTTGGCTGGGCTCAGTTGTTGGGCGGTGACGGCAGTATGCACTGCATGACATGAGCTGCTAGCAGCATCCAGCTTTCTGCACGCGTACTCATTGCACCTTTCCCGATCACCTGCTTGCCTCAGGTGCGTGGCATCACCAAGAAGGGCAAGGAGTTCTTCCGCTTCAACAGCGCGCTGACGGAGGCCATCGCCCACCTGCGCGTGGCCGACAGCCACATCTGGGCCGGCTGCCAGTATGTGCACAACCACTTCATCGAGGGCGCCGACAAGGGCCTGTACATGGCGCCAGACAGGATCACAGCTACAGAGGTGAAGCGCAAGGCACTTGCTGCTTTAACAGCTGCAGATGATGCGTGGGCCTGCAGCCAATTGCCACTTTAAGCAGGCAATTAGAGCAGAGCGGGTCCATTACTTGTGCGCATATTCCTGCAAGTGTGTGTCAACTGCTGCCGCATCGCTGCTGCATCCCTGCCCGCCCGCAGTTGCTGCCGCTGGGCCCCGGTGCCTCAGAGTGGCTGCCAGTGGTGGCGTGCCGCGACTGCTGTGTGCGCATCATGGGCCGAGACGGCAGGCCGCTGTTTGAGGTTGCGACAGGCTCACCACCGACTGCAGTCAGGTGCGGAGGAGCAACAACTGCACCTCAAAACGCTACCAGCACATGTGCCCCGCAGATGGCATGCCACTAGAGTGGTGTGGTCGCTTTGGTGACACCCATGATGAGGATGGCTGCCCCATCGGCACCGCGGTAGGTAGCATGGTCACCTCGCTTCCGTTGCTGCTTGACTGGACACTGCTTGTCTAGGTATGTTTCTGACGTGCATGGGCCGTCAGCGGCAGCTGCTGCGCACTCCAGTGTGCGTGAGCTGCTGTATGGCTGCCAGGATGGGCGGCTGGTGCAGCTGCTTGTGGACGCCGGCACTGTGCGGCAGGGCTTTGTCATCGCAGAGCAGCAGTGGCGATGTGAGGGCAGCAGTCACGGCTATCCACTGCGGGGCAGACTATAGCAAGGTGATGTCAACTTGCCCGGCAGGTTGATTAG
>JACERP010000617.1:0-47120 GCA_014080715.1 Scenedesmus sp. NREL 46B-D3
GTTGGCAAGCTCAAGATATGTGCAGCTCTGCACATTGTGGCAGTTTCCAAAAGCTTACGAGGCTCCTGTCAGCGCAATCACTATCACCAACATGCACGTGCACAGTTGATGACAACTGCAAAGTGTGTGCTGTGTTGGTGCTGCTGCTGTTTGTGCAGCCACTGGAGGTCTTTGTGACTGACGATTGGCAGGAGTTTGCGTGGCAAAAGATTCGCTACCTGGAGAAGAGCCTTGGGCTGCAACCCTGGTACAGGGACACAGGTGCTTTCCTGTTGAGTGTGGCAGCGCAGCAGCAAGATGCAGTGAAGGCCAGAACTGCAGCAGATGCAGCAGCAGTTGAGGAGGCAGCCGCAGCGGCAGCTGCTGCGGCAACCAATCCAACACTCAACCTGACGACAATAACAGAGACGGTGGTGCCTGTGAAAGCAACAAAAGATGCTGACAGCAGCAGAAGCAGCAGTAGTACATCAAGCAGTAAGGCAGGAGCTTTCTCAGCTAGTAGCAGCACGCCAGCAGCAGGAGGCAAGGCACAGATGGCCGAAATCCTGCAAACAAGTAAGCAAGCCAGCAGCGCGGTGGCAAGACAGAGTGCGCCAGCGGCAGCGGCTATGCTGCCGCAACAAGGTGATGCAGGAGATGCGTCATATGTGCACTTCAAAATGCAGCCACCGCCAGCCATTGCGGCAGCTGGGGCAGGTGCTGCTGCCAGCAAGCAAGCCAGCAGCAACCACACATCCCAGCCAAGGAGTGCAGGCAGCTGCACCTGGGCAAGTGTTCGACACACATGCAAACTTGCCGGCGTGCGATGTTGGTGACGTGTCTGGCAATGCTGCTGGACGTGCCAGCTGTGGTAGAAGAGGAGCCCCTGTCAGTGCCCTGCTTTCGTAGCAGAGCTCCCAGGTTGAGGCCTACAGCACGGAAGAGTGCCCAACCAATGGCTTGTTCCAATTTTTTATCCCTGTCTTCACCCAAGAATTGCAGTACTTCATGCTGCATCATGATGCTATTCAGCTGCTAAGATGCTTTCATCACCATCGTCTGTTATGATGACAACATGGCGCTGATGCTATGGCTTGAATGGGTAATATGATGATGATGATGATGATGATGATGATGATGAATGATGATGATGATGATGATGATGATGATGATGATGATGATGAATGATGATGATGATGATTGATGATGATGACGATGACGATGACGATGACGATGACGATGACGATGACGATGACGATGACGATGACGAGACGATGACGATGACGATGACGATGATGATGATGATGATGATGATGATGATGATGATGATGATGATGATGATGATGATGATGATGATGATGATGATGATGATGATGATGATGATGATGATGATGACGACGACATGGCGCCTGTCCAGACTTGATTCAGATACTTAGCAGTAACTTTTGCTTAGCAGTGATATATATTGACGTCCCGCAAACTGCAGGCATGGTATTACATGATGCGCTTGTAGCCATTCCCGCCGGCAGAGAGAGTGTGTAGAAGTGCCACTGGTGTACGCTGCTGGCAGTGACAGTGCGTAGAAGTGCCACTGGCCGTAGGCACAGCTAGGCTAGGTATGCTTGTCAAGAAGAAGAAGCACTCTAACGCAGCAGCAAAAGGCAAGCAAGTGTCACCCTACCCCTGCATGCGAGGCTGCGCATGTAAGCAAAGCTGGCTCCACCCACTGTATTGCGCCGCTGGTTGTACTGATGAACATGTAGCAAGCACCCAAGTCCAGAGCAGTTGCTTTGGGGGCACCAACCCTTCCGCGTACATGCTTGTTGTGTGAAACTCTGAGAGTAGGTCCACATGACAGCACCTGTTGCGAAGCACAGTGCAGCGTTTCACCCCTTAAGTGACCTGCGGCCCATTTCCAAATACCAAATACCAGATACCAAAGTAGGGCCACAGGCCCACCCACTAAGGAGCCAAATAAGGCTCATGGGGTCATTTCAACTGTTGTCGCTCGGTAAATACTCCATGTTTGTTACAGCATGTTAATTGCCACTGCGTTATCACTACTAGTCCGCTTCAGCCTTACTCCTATGACCCCTCTACTTCCTCCCAGCTACACAGCAACTTTCTGTATTGTCTTCCCTCGGATTTCAGCGCAAGGCCTACAAAGATGCTGACAACGAGAGAAGCGATGACTTGCATGCACAGGCCAGCAGCCTGTATAGGTGCAACCAATGCGTTATGTGACAATGTCACATAACACAAGCATCAAATCCTGCAGGATTTGTAAAATGTAACACGCAGCCGAGCGACATGCTGATGCTATGGCTTGAATGGGTAATATGATGATGATGACGCAGCCGAGCGACAACCACGCTTTCACTACAGCCCTGTGGGTACAGGGCTTATGTGAAAGCTGCATGAATGGACCGTGGCCTCTCGTCACTATGGCTCGTTGAAATAGAGACAGCGAGATTTAAGCTTCTTGCATTGCTGCTGCCCCTGCTATCAGTTGGAGCTTCTGTCACTGAGGCTTGACATGTCACACAGGCACTGGAGCAAGTTGTCATGACGGGTCAACCATCGACCATTGCTTTGGTATTGGCTTACATCTGCTTCGCTTCCGGCTAGGTCAGCAAGAGGCTGCTCAATAAACATCCAGCTGGTCACAACGCCCCACGACAATGCTGCACCCAACAAAGGACTGCTGACCAGATCATTGTGTGACAAAGTTCCTAGCTTTGCCAGTAACAACAGCTTAGGCCTCTCAACAAGGCTGAGGCACAAAACATATACACAGCTGAGCTCAAGGAGCAGCCAAAAGGTCGCAGCCGCTCCGCAGCTGCCCAACCCACGCACTGTGACCCACTTGCATAGCTGCGGTGGCCAGCCGCAGCTCTTCCACGTCACTACTGCTGAGGCGGCGAGACACTTCCAGCCTGTTGTGCAGGATGCACAACAGGGCCATGCACCGTAACCTGCTGCACTTCACACCTGCCTGCAGCAGCTCTGCCATCATGCTGCTGGTGAGCCGTGCAGCTGCCGGCAGCTGACACAGAGGATACACGGTTTGGTAATCCTGCTGCATGACAGCCGTCTGTAGCAGCTGAGCCACTGTGTTGTTATCTAGCCGTGCTGCTGCAGGCAGGATACACAGCCGCCGCCTGCATGTCCACGCACCATGCACACGCAGCTAAGAAGCTGCCTGCAGCAGCTCCACCACCATACTGCTGCTCAAATCTGCTGCTGCTGGCAGCTTGCACACCGCACGAAGCTGCGCTTTGACAATGTTGTCGTTATGACACCGCGCTACAACCACATGCAGCAGCCGCGCAATGGCGGCGCTGCTCAGCTGCTCAGCAGCTGGAAGCCTGCACAGAATATTTGTGCACCGGTTATCAGAGCTCCGGCTGCCCCTTGTTATCGCTGCTCGTAGCAGCCCCTCCATTGCTGCGCTGTCAAACTCTGCAGCAGCTGGCATTGCACACGCCACAACACATGCGCTGTGCACAGAGGGGTCTAGCACGCCTGACGGGGGCACCGCCAGCACATGCCTGAGCACCAGCTGCAGTGTAGCTGCATCCACATGTGGCTTCACACGCGCATGCAGCAGCAGGCCTCTCACTGCTGTCGCATGCAGCCGCACTGCTGCTGTTACCAGCAGCCTGCGCGCAGCATCAGGCTCAAGCCGCCTCGGCAGCCACTCGGCTGCTGCGTCTGCCGCCGGTGAGCCATATCGTCTGTAGTAACTGCTCACAGTGGTGTTCAATGCCAACTGCAGGAAATTGATCATCTCACCCTCTGGTGCATCAACCTGCAGCAACAGCAGCAAAGATGATGGCGACGGAATGCAAGACTGAGGTTTGCACCTAAGGAGCAAGCTCCTGATGCTTCGCATTCCATAGCTTGCAAACAGGCTGGCCATCGTCAGGCTGTACACATGTGTGCGACACAACCCAGAGCTGTTGTACGCACTGGGCAGTAGCAGGGCTTGTGTCTAGCATTTAGCAGCAGTGCGAATGTGCGTGGTGGATGCCTGGTTGTTCAGGGTATCAACTGTGATTGCATGGGCACGCAAAGAAAACAGGCAACTAGCTGCCAGTTTGTGTACTGCAACCAGCACAGCGGGCCATACTGCACACCAGTCCCATTTCTGCACATCAAGAAGCCTGACAGAAGTTCATGAGACGCCTGCCGTGGACAACTGGCTGCATGACAACTAGACTGCTAGCCAGACAGTGACCACGGTGCCCACAATTGCCACTTACCCAAGGATGCGGTACTTGGTAAAAACGGCATGCACCAACGGCAATTTCGGCAGCTGCAGGGATGTCTGTGACAATGCCAAGCTGCTGCTGCGCCTGCACCCACACCTCCACTCCAAGTACCATGTCTTTGGCTGCCGCCAGCAGCTGCTGGTAAGTTATGCGCACGCCAGCTGACACCAACTGGCATGCCGAGGGCAGGGGCACTGCTGGCAGGCGAATGATGCGCTGTGCTACGCCAGCAGCTGCTAGTGCTGAAGGAACCAGCTGCAGCAGCCAAGCTGCTGCCTGCAGTGTTGGTGGCTGCGCGTGTGCACCTAAGACCGTTGCAGCGTCCAGCTCAAGCACCAACAGTCGCGCCGCATCGGTTTTAATGATGGCAAGGCAGGCATTGCTGAGCTCCCTGCCGCTGGCTGCCAGGCAAGCCAGGCCCTGCAGGCCCAAAGCGGAGGTGATAAAGGGCAACAGACTGTGCAAATCTGTCACTATTTCGCTTGTCCCAACAGCCGAGTGCTCCCGATCGCTGTTGCTTCAGCCACCTTGGAAGGACATTGCGGGTCCCACAGGTACAGAGTTTGTGGCGCCGAAGGCTTAGTGCAATCAAATTTCCGGAACTAGTGAGAAAGCTTCAAGTGTACATTCAAAACAGACTCGGCTGGGTAACCTGTACTACAGTGTAACACCCAGTGTCATGCTCCGCATCAAAGCCCTAGCCAAGCTGTGCCAGCATGAGCACGATATAGATACCCACAAGCATCTCTGCAAGTATAACTTAAAGCAGTGGCGACGCCAAACGCCTACACTGTGGCACTCAGGCATCACCCAGTCCCGTTCATCTTGGCACCGCCTGATGTGTGCGTGATTGCATCATTTTTGCTTTCAACAGGTATAATTCAAAACCGCTGGCATGCTCTGTGGGGCGTTCCGTAGTTTGCTCGCACCAGCATGCTGTAGTAGCTGTTCCTCACTGCTGGGGACAGCAGCAGGTGCTGCTGTCACATCTGCAGCCCTAGCGACTTCAGAGCAAGCAGCTGGCAGGCGAACATACCATGTAGCACGACTTGCCTCTCGTGGCGTGATCAGCTTGGCGGGAGCAGAGTGCGTGCAGTTCCTGCAGGTGAGCAACAGCAATGTCTGCAACAGCAACAGCAGAACATGGTAATGAGCTAGATTGGTGGTGCTGTGCTTGACCTAGGCGTGCGTTGATCAAGTGTGTGTTGGCACCATGCGCCAGCCGTGAACTGTGGTGTGCCCGCGCAAGTACATCACAGTCATGCGCCTACAGAAGTGATGTGTGGTAGTCCTGTGTGAAAGCCTTGTTGGGCTCAGCCGCACCCGTCCTCATCCCTGTCTTGCATCCCACCCCCCGCACTGCTGCAGGGCATGACCACCAACGATGTGCGACCACTGGAGCAGCCTGGTGCGCCGTGCAGCTGGCATGCAGCTGCAGCTGTGTCTCAGGATCGCATGTGGTGTGAAGTGTGCAGCAGGTCCGGTTGTTGATACATGGTCGTGTGGTTTACTACAGCTTGAATGCAGCGCCAATGCAAAGGCAGCACACATGCTTCATGCTGTGTACTCCTGCAGGTGCTGGGCCTGTCTACACGATGCTGCTGACAGCAAAGGGCAAGTACCTGCACGACATGTTTGCTTACAGATCACCAGGTGCGCAGTGTGCAAGACTGGGTGAACAACAGCAGCAGCAGTGTTGCAGTGGCATTCAACATATATCTGCAGCAGTGCGTCACAAAGTGTACCACGTACGCTGGCAGCTGCTGGGTGTGCAGCTCGCTTGCATGGCTAGCAGGGTGTACAAATAGCAGTGCAGCGCCTCACCATACGCCAAGTGTGCGAGCTGTTGTCACACATACCAAGCCCGTGCCAACTCAGCTTGTTGTGATGGGCCATGGCAGTGCCAGAGCTGCCGTGCAACGCCCCTACTGCTGCTGCTGCTGCCGCCGCAGGTGACTCCCCAGAGCTGCTGCTTGATGTGGATGCTGCGGGCCTGACCAGTGCGCTGCAGTGGCTTGGCAAGTACAAGCTGAGGCGCAAGCTGCAACTGAGTGACGTCAGCCAGCACTACAGCGTGTGGACGGCGTTTGACGGGCAGCTGCAGGCGGGCGGCGGAGGTGAGCCCCTGCTGCTGCTGATGCTGGCTGATCCCTTGCCTGCTTGCTTGCCTGCTTGATTGCTCTTCGGCAGAGATGCCTACTCGGGCGGCAATGCTGCTCCTGCCTATCATCCTGCGTCCACTTCACATTAGCCCAAGCCTGCTGCTGCTGCTGCTGCTGCTGCTCGGCCGATTGAAGCAGCTTGATTCCTTGCCTAGTTGCTTGTCGAATGCTTGCTTGCTTGCCTGCTGGCGCACATGGTGGCGCTGAGCAAGGCCGGGCAGGCGAGGCACTGCTGCTGCTGCTGCTGCTTGCCTTCCTCTCTGCTTGCTGGCTTGCTGGTGCACATGGCGGTGCACGGCAAGTTGGTAGTTACTGCTGCACCAGCCTTGCTCGTGCTTTTTGCTGATGAGCGCGCTACAAGCACGTGCCACAGGCGTATTCGTTTATCTGCGATATTGCATGCAGCTGCCTGTGCTGTCACATCAACCGTCAAGCATCAGCACGTGCACAGATCTTTCAGGTGTGCTGCATGAACGTGTGCTGTTGTTTCTCTGCGAGGCTTGCTGCTCTTCAGTATAGGTAGACCCTTGAGCGCTGTGACTGGCCTGCGGCGCCACATGTGGTGTTTGTGAAACACACATCATGTTGCTGTCTTGCAGATCAAGGACGGCAAGACCTGAGCCTGCCTCAACGGCCATCGTGGTTGCGGCAACAAACCCACCAGCATCGGCAGTGTAGAATTGCTTCAACAACAGATGCTCTGTGTGCTGATTGCCTGCAGGCCAGTGGCGGCAGGACCCGCGCCTGCCGCAATCAGGCTTGCGAGGCCTCTTTGACGCACAGCAGCTGCCTCCTCCACCTGCAGCAGCAGGCGGGGGCAGCAGCCGGAAGCAGCAGGCAGCGGGCATGTCCATAGTCAGCGAAGAGCACTTCCAGCGCTGGCGATACATGCTGGGCATAGCAGAAGGAGACACAGACATGCCTACAGGTATGCATTGTATCAGTCTACTATTTTTGCTGGCTCTGGACAACCGCAACTCAAGATGGCTTGCTGTGCTCTGCAGCTAGGACCTTGCAGCATTGACCTGGATACTGCCTTGTCTGGTACACCAAGCATGCAGTTCAGCTCTGCTGCTTGAACCTGCTTTGCGTTGTCATCTGCATTGTCATCTTTTGCTCGGCAAGGCTGCTCCTGTGGAGTGCACATCACAATGCACGAGCAGGCATGCAGCTAAGCAAGGGCTGCTTCAACAGCCGACAAGAGCATGGTCCTGCGCTGTACCTGCATCTTGCACTGTCCATGTCTGCGTGTGATGCACCAGGTGAGGTGGCGCCGCTGGAGTGCAACCTGGACGCACTGGCGGGCATCAGCTACAGCAAGGGCTGCTACATCGGACAAGAGCGCAACAGTTACACACACTACAGGGGCATCATCCGCAAGCGCATGATGCCGGTGCTGCTGCCTGGACTGGACGCGTCAGCACGTGAGTGGCAGCTGTTGCATTTGGTTACAGCCTCGGGGAACATAGGCGCAGGCGCACTGCAGCTGTGGTGGCAGCAGCAGCGGCAGTGACAGCAGGTGTTCGGGGCTGTACTGTGCTGCTGGCAGTGAGTCGACACATGCAGGATGAGCCTGCAGGGGAGTGAGTGCTGCTATACCATCCTGAAGCACCGGCTCTGGCATTGCAGCATGCTGCATGCTGTGATGGAAAACTTCAGCAGCGAATGCGGCGGAGCCCACACATGCCGCGCCGCAGTGCGCCCGCCTACGTGCTGTCTGATGTTCTGCATGCTTCTTGTATATTTGCCAGTGGTAGTCTGTGTGCAGTAGTAGGTCTGTGCTGGGTGACTTTGTGTGATGCTGCTTTGCGGCGTCTGCCCGTGTTTTGCAGGCCTACCCTGCCCGCTGCCCATCGTGTCATCTGCTGCAACCGCCAGCCGCACAGCAAGCAGCAGCCGGAGCAGCCAGATCGGCATGCTCACAAACCACACAGGCGACGCGGGCATGGCTTACATCAAGCTGGCTCCTGCGCTGGCAGCGGCGGCTGGGCAGGGCCCCGGGCTGCAGCTGCAGCTGGAGGGTGGGGCGGTGCAGCAAGTTGTGCCGCAGCGGCCAGAGTGGTGGCCGAGTGAGTGGGGCAACGAGGAAGGGAGCCCACAGGCGAGCAGCAGCAGCAGCGGCGGCTGATGTGGCCCCAGGTGATGTGCTGTGCAGCTGGTGCGTGGTGCAGTACGTCAAGTGCTGCCTTGACCAGCCAGAGTAGTGGCTGAGTAGATAGCTGATCAGCTGTGGTGCCTAATACCTTGGTAGGGCAAACAAGAAGCAGGCCTGCAGGCCAGCAGCTGTTGATGAGCCTGTCATTGGCTCCCCAAACGGGCAAAGTTACCCATGTAACTTCCAAAATGTGACAATGTGAATTGTGATGAGCCCGAGACAAACTGGTACCAGGCGTGGATTTGGAGCGCCAAGTTGTACATTTAGGCAGCAGTCTGGCTTAGCATATGTAAGCACATGGCGATGCAGGCTCACATCTGCTGCACTGGTCAGCAGCAGCTCCCTATCAACGCCAGGGGTGGATAATCCGAGGAAAACTCCAGTGAAGAGAGCGAATAATCAACAGGATACCCACCAAGTTATCCATCAGGTTATCCTTGCTGCAGTGGGTGGGTACCCGATTATCCGAGGGTAAAAATTTCGTTTTCGAGTACTCCGCTTTGATATCAAGTACTCACGGATAATCGCTGTGGATATATCCTATATATACTTGACGGGTAATCCTTTTGGGTAGTCATCGTGTGGCGGATTATCTGCCGCGGCCCTGACGGATACTCCGGTACACGCAGGGCATATAATTAGGCGCTGCTAGGGGTCACGCTGTCGTTGCTGGGCCGACATTGGTCAATATGATCCCATATTATGGCTCCTTTGATACAATCAAGAAAGTCACACATTGAGAACATCCGCTTTAGAGCCATCATAATGCTGTAGCTCCTGCTGCAGCATGTGATACCCGCTGCAGGCCAGCTGCATTGCTGTATGCTCTGCTGGCTGTGCACCACACACACATACACGTGTGCATGTATGACCTGCAGGGGAACATGAAGAGCAAATGTATGAGCAGCAAGGTGGCGGTCATGGAGACATTATGATTAGATTACTGCATAAACACATGTAGTGTTGCGCACTATCATGAATGAAGGTTCAAAACACCCACCAAGCACAGCAACACTACCAAGCACAGCAACAACAGCGGGCGTCTCTGCTCCCGCACCACGCTGCCTTCCTACGAACCATGCAAAGTTGGTGTCTGCCACAACCTGATTTGCAAGTACGAGGTTGGTTGCCAACAAGTTGTTAAAGCGTTGCTGCATGCTGCATCCATGACCCGACATATACAGTGACAAACACGCAGACGCACACACACATGTGCGAGCTATGTATACATGACTTGCTGTGGCCCACCTGTTCCCCGCCCACGACAGCATCGGCCTCCAGCGCCTTGATGACGCCTGTTGCAGCTACCTTGTTGTTTAAAGCAACAGTCTGTACTTAAGTGTTGATCTGCAGCCAGGTGCCATTCTCATCTGTACGCGGCTCAGACTTGACACGCAGCAGCAACTGCTGTTGTTGCTTGTGCTGCTCCGCAATGTTCAGCACCTGCTCAACTGCTGCAGGCATGCGGCACAGCGTACATGTAACGGGAGTCAGCATTAAGCCCCAGCTCTGACAGCAACAACAGCAGCGACCGGGCATGCAACCATACAGTATGCCACAGACGATACCAAACGCCCAACAGCACAGTCAACCCAACAATAGGGAACAACGCAATCACCTGCATCACCACCAGCTCAAGCAGGCGAACAAAATCCTCGCTACCCGGCCCACCACCACTGCTGCTGCTGGGGAGAGAGCCACGCCCCACTGAGTTGGGGTCAAGCTGGGCTGCTGCTGGGGTGGCACAGGTGATGCAATGCCAGGTGATGCCTTAACTGCATGTGGTGTGCCTGCCCCCGCTGACTCAACTCCCCAGGCTGCTGGCTCACCTGTACCAGACGTTGCTGCTGCATTGCCCGGCTGCTGTTGCGTGATGCCCTGCTTGTCCTTCTTCAAGCCTGCAGCAGAAGTGCATGCATGCATGCATAGCAGCAGCAGCAGTAATGAGCAAGATACAATGCTCTGTGCAGCTGCAGTGTCAATATGTAGTGTGGGCAGGAAGGGTGCTGAAGGGGAAAAAGCCGCTAAGCAACCCTGCGGATGAGACATGCACACAGGTGTAGCATACCCTAGCAGGTACACAACTGTTGCCGCGTTCAAGTCTTCTTCAGCGATGCAACACCATTGACCATGTTGCAACAACCACATGTAGCATCTCTTTGCTGACTGTGCACAGCAGGATTTATCACCACGAGCACCACACCCCAGGGCAGCACTCTGCACTACTGTAGTTACACTCGACGCCAATTGCGTGCAACACAAGAAATGAATGTTATGCTGGGTTGCTGCTGCAGGCAAACGCGCACCTGCAGTCCATGCCTACAGCAGCTGCTGGCTGTGATGCCCTGGCACATTTCTGCTGCTCAGCATGCTTATCGCTGCGGCACACGGCTTGTTGATACACACCCCTTGACGTCTATTCATCATCACCTTGTGGTAAACGCCCAATACAACAGCAGCGGTGCGGCGCGGGGCCGATGGCGCTGATGCTATGGCTCGAATGGGTGATATTATGATTATGAGCAGCGGCAGCTGTCTCACCACCTGCAGCCAGGACTGGTTGCTGTGGTAGCTCCCGCCACGAAGCACACGAAGTTGAAGCCATTGAAACTGATCATTCAAACTTTGTATGCACCAGCTCGCCAGAATGTTGCCTGCTTGCTGCCAAGAAGTGGGCCCCAACGGCTGCTGCCTGGGCTGCCTTCCACCGCTGCCCTGAAGCGAGCATCGACCTCGATGCTGCTGATCTGCGGAGATTTTGTTCGTTCTTGTTTAATCGGCAGCACATCGAAGAGCGTATGCGCCGGGCAGAGCATCAGTAAGACTGCTGTTCCTTGGTCATGGCAACGCAGCAGATCCTGCTGCGAGCATGGTCATAGGTTGTATTAGGTATCAAAAACGCACAAACAACACCGCGTGTACTTCGCAGGGAGTGGTCACCTGTTTGAAGCCTAATGACAGTCTGTCAGTGACAGCCACACCCGCTTGCACCCAGAAGCACCTGAGACCAGCGTTCACAAGAACCAGATGTAATGGTGTGAACCAAAGCACTGCATAGCGCCTGGAGTGTGTAGGTTGGTGCTAAACTAAGAACACCCCATCATCATGATGATGACTGACTCCTGGATCCCTACACTCCACATGTGATCACTGGATCTACTGTCATCTGTGCTTAAAGTCTGCAACCATTCGCCATCTCTACAAAATGCTAACTTGGCCGGCAGTAAGCAGGGTGCAGCTGTGTGGCCTGACAGCGGCTGATGTTGCACGTAGTGTGCGTTGGGGGCAGCTGTGGGTGGCAGCTGTGCACATGATCCTGAGGCAACGGTGATCAGCATTGCTGGCTGGCCATTCAGCTGTGTGCTGAATGATGGTCTTGTTGTACCTGTTGCTGCTTTGTACGCTTTGACTGGATTGATGCTGGGCTTCTTATTTTACAACAGGTACTCTATAATTTGCAGTTGGCAGTGAACTTGGCCGGCAGTAAGCAGGCGTGCAGCTGTGTGGCCTGACAGCGGCTGATGTTGCGCGTAGTGTGCGCTGGGGGCAGCTGTGGGTGGCAGCTGTGCACATAATCCTTAGGCAACGGTGATCAGCATTGCTGGCTGGCCATTCAGCTGTGTGCTGAGAGTTGATTATGTTGTGCGGCGGCTGTTGATACTGATTAACTTCATGCCAGGCCCTAAGGAGCCTCAGGCCTGTGTTGGGAGTGTACGGTGATCTGCCTTGACTGGTTCACAGGCGCATGTGATAAATGATTATCCGCTCATTACCCGTAATATATCCATCGCCATGAGGGATAAAACCAGTTGATAGATTATCCAACACCAGCACAGGGTAATCACGGTATCCATCAGGTTTTCATCAGATAATCGCAGTATCCCGCGGGATAAAACACCCCTGGCGTTGGTAGGGGCTGACAAGTTGTGTCTACTTGTGTGTGCATACTGTGGTCGTTCACACAGTGTGTTACATGTGTCAGCTTGCCCTTCCCCTGGTAGGGTGTCAGCACAAGTAGGCTGGACGCTGTGTCTCCTGCGGCACGTGCATTTCCAGGTGCATGCGCAGCCACACTACATGTTGCTGCTCCGCTGTGCTGTATACTACGTAGTGCCTGCTGCAACCCGGGTCTGATGACCGTTGTGACTAATGCGTCTGGCTGTGACAATTCTTAACAGCATAATGAAGTACTCATCTAATGCATTCATCCATATGGATATGGTGTCAACTGCCGTGATGCTATGACTACGCACTGCTAGTGCAGGATGTTGCTTCATTGCTTCGAAGTAGACAGGGTGGACAACCGGGCAGCAGCACAGACAGGCTGTGTTTCACCATTGCCAGTGGCAAGCAGCCAACAGGCTTCTGTCTACTCTTCGCGCTGGTTTGCGCCCACAAAATGACCAACAAGAAATCACATTTGAATGTGGACAGACATTCTGTCCTAACATGTCTTGCACATGCACCTGTCACTTAGTCAATCGCGTATCCAATCAGCAACTGGAATTACCATCTGGCCGCCGCCGGCTGCACCGCCGTAGAAGTGCTGTGAATATCTATCACGGCTTGGGGGCAAGCTGCAGCTCTGCTGTCAGCAGCAGCGGCAGTATGGCGCCAAGATCCATCAGAGGCTGCAGCAATACATTGGTCGTCGGACTAACAATAAGACTGACCTCAGCTGCATGCAGCTGAGTTTTAGGCTTGCATAGAGCTCAGCGCAGTGATCAACAGTAGGCTACAAGGGCACAGAACAAGCTTATCTGACCTCGTTTCCGGAAACACAATTTGAGAGAATAACACATACTGAAAGGCCACTAAGGAAGGATCAATGTGCCTAGCTATCAGAGCATATAATGGACATAATTCACATCACACCCCCACTTAGATAAAGTTAGATAAAGTTATTTAACAGCAACCAAAGCTGGTGGTTGCCACCCTGCGCTGACCTCAGCGATGCTCAACTGTTCCTGCTGCACAAACAGAGCAGTAACAGCACAAAAGAAAGCTCAGCTCAGCTTTGAGCTGCGACAGGCTCAGCAGGAAGCACCCCACCATGCACAAGTGCTGAGCGCCTGCAGTGGCAGAGCCCTTCATTCGGCCTGCTTGACATTTGTTGGATTCTGTTGAGTCGTAGTCTGTTGAACTGCCTTCTCAAGCCAAGGGCCGCTGGCATGAACACACATACTCTGCAACGAGCAGCTGTCTTGTGCAATTTAGCAGGCCTCCTGGAACTGCTGTCAGGCATCCATGTGTTGCTCCTGCAGGCAAGGCACGTCAACAGCATGAGCCATGCCGGCACGCCAGCACTAGGTTGGACAGCACTGACCCTGCTGGTGCAATGCACCGTTTTGCTAAATTCAGCTGCTGGATGTGGCATGACTGCTACAAAGCTTTCTGCTGCGTTTTTGGATACAGATACTACAAGGTGAACCCTAGTTTCCAACCTGCTGATGCGCAGCTACTGCTGCAATAGATGGCATGCCAATCTACTGCATGCTGCCACGGCCCGCCCTAACACCCATCAAGCACATGAACAGTACACATGGGTTGCCAGCTTCGCCCTGGCTGCAGCGCTTTCACATGCAGGCAGAGCACACGGATGAATCACTGTGCATGGCAGAAGCCTGTCTGAGGCACTCAGTCCACAGCACTCACCAAGCTCTGCCTCGTATGGTAGTTTGCCAGATGTCCAGGCTGCTATGCTGCGGCGGCAACAGGCTGCAGCTGGTGTGATGCTTGTTCTGCAGCCCTTGTTTCCATCAAAGAAAGCCTCAACATAGCTGCTGCTTCTTTAGCCATCTGCCGTGCAGCAAAGGCTGCACGTGACTGCTCCTGAAGCTCAGTCAGCAACTGCCTCAGCCCCCTGTGATGATATCTGTCTGTATCAGGCAACTGCCAGATTTGCAGTTCGCCAGCTGTCATTCTTGGCGCACGCACCCCACCATTGCCTAATGCGTTCAAAGGGAAGTCATAACGGGCCAGGGTTGCCCTCTCTGCCTGCTTTGCTGCCTGCTTGTCTTTTGTTGCAAACAGGCTGACATGGAAGAGGCAGCAGGAGCAACAGTAGCACAGTGCACAGCACAGTCATCTCAAACACTGCATCAAACTGACATTGGTGTGTGAGCTTGCCCAACTTGAACACTAATTTGATGCAAAGCGCCTGCTTGATATGTTAGAATGTGCTTGTATGTGTGATGAACGGGGAGCAGGAACATGTCTTCAGCGACCAATCATAGGCTCATCAGGGGTTGCACTGCCGTACAGTGTGGCGCGACCATGCCAATTTTGCTACATTCATCCATCCAGCAGCAACACTGGTATGCACTTGGCGGTGGCACGGCAAGTGACACGCCCTATGGTGCCTCTGTGGCCTAGCACTGCAGCCACCATGCTAGTTGTGCGGGGCGGCAAGCCAACACGCAAGCGCCACCCACAACACCACTCACCTGATTTGCACTCCTGCCCCCTTACACAGCAACTCAACGAACCACATGAACTTGTCGGATGCGATGACTTTGTCAGGTGCAAAGTAACACATGTCGTCAAGCCGGTGCACGTAGTCCAGCATGCGCCGCTGCAGGTCGCTGGTCTGGCCGCAGTACATTGGCACCCAGCCACCGCCAAGAAGCTTCGCGGACACCACGTATACACCAGGTTGCTTTGAGAAGTACGTGCTGAGGAACTCTATGGACATCCTGAAGTCACAGCGTTCAGCGGAATGCAGCTGGCCAGCGCTGCCTGCAAGGGCGGTACTGCCGTCATGAGGCCCTACCAGCCTGAAGGTGCGTGCGGCTGACCCAGCGAGCAAGTGCGGCTGAGCCAGCGAGCAGCAGCAGCAGCAGCAGCAGCAGCAGCAGCGGCAATAGCAGTAGCAGCAGCAGCAGAGGACAGTACTACTTGTCAGCAGCCTGCCTAGCTAGCTGTCAACCAATGCGCCGCTGCTGCTGTTGCCTTCAGCTGATGTCACTAACTCGTGCCCCTTGCCTCCTTAGGTTTCTGACCTGCTCAGTCCGTCACAAAGGACGAAGCAATGCAGCAAACAGGTGTGCCTGCAAACCGTGCAGCATGCTACCTGATGCCAATGTAAGGGTAGCAAATGCACAAAGCCCAGACCACGCTCAGGTGTGCATGATGCGAACATATTCTGTCAGGCACTTCACAACAGGTTACCTGAATGGTGGCCTGCATCCTCATTTTGCCCATGTCTTCTGCTTGTGTGCGGCCTGTTTCTTCTCTGCTAGGCACTGCTGGCAGCTCATTCTGTTTCCTGGGCAAGGCTTCAGGTGTCGGCCAAAAATTCTGTGAGATAATCTGGTTCCATGCTGTGGGAGGTGTCGGGTATGTTGTAGTGCTGGCAGCTGTTGTCACCAAGGGCCGGCGCTGCTGCTGGTTTGAGTGGAATGCTGCAGGTGCTTCATGCAGGAGGCTGAGCTGCGTACAGCTGACTTGCCACGTACACTTATGCAAAACTTGTCGTGCAGCTGCAGCAGTTTCGGCGCTGCTTTTTTGCACAGTTCTTTGCACATGTACAGCAGTCCTGTGCAGGCTGAGGCCAGCAGTACACTGCATCTTAGGGCTTGCCGGCACTACAGTACTACACTAGTGCTGAGCTGATGCCAACAGGGCCCTTGTTCCAGTAGCTTGGAGCGCACTGTCACGGCAAGAGCGGCAGTTTTAATCAATAAAAATAAGCTGTCTAGCCAAAGCGAACCGTTTGAGCTCAATAGCACAGCATTGGAGATTCAGAGCACTGTGACATGCAGGCTGCACTCGAGTGCGAGCTCGCAAGCTTCGTGCTGAAATTCGACCCACTTCCTAGCCTTACTGCATTACACCAAATTCTTTAAGCATTTCAGTCACAGCGTTGGTAGGTGGGCTGTAGCAGCACGGCGACCAGATCGGATTAGAGGCGATTTGTATTTGGCCCCGTTAACAGGTGAGCGCAGCTATATGCAGTTCAGCCCATATGACGTTGTTTTGTGACCATTGGTCGTGGACAGACACGCCACGCCACGCCAGATATACTTCCCGCGCTGTGCTTCTGTGCTGCTGCATGCCACTCAGAACTTGAGCTCCTACTGCGCATTCGGATCGTTTGCAGAATTGCATGATTCCTACAGCGATTCTTGCCAACCAGGGATGCATTATGAACTGGGTGATCTGGTGAACACCAGTAGCGGAAGTTCATCGCCCTTTTCATTAGTCATTCCCAGCACAGTTGCTGCTTGACACAATACAGCCGCTGTCAAATGGGACATGCTGAATGTCACAGTTTATGCCTGCACAGCATCGCAGCAACTACACGCATACATAGGTGACAACTCTGTGCACATACATGCACCACCTGTACACCAGAACACATGATGATGATGTGCCTTAGGTGAGACGCCAGCATGCTGCATGTTGCCCAAGACATGACAACGATGCAGCTGCAACACAACAGCTGTTGTGCTCTGCTGCTGCTGCTGCTGCTGTCGACAACAGCCACCTGCACTGGCGACATTGTTCTCATACCGTCCTGTACACATGTTTCATCATGCCATCACAGTTGACATGCTATGACTGTATGGGCATGCCAAAGCGCAGGTCACAACGACCATGTACCCAGCTTGCCTGAATACATGGGCAGCCCGTAAGTAGGAAGTCCAGTCTGCTTCACTGCCTTCCTTTTTGCCAAGCGCGCAAACATTGCAATGCCCACCAGCGCGCAGAACACGCCAGCACCGCCAGCACACGCCAACATGGTCAGCAGTGCCTGGCTGACAATGTTGGCGCGTCCCATGTGACAACACTGCATAACTTCTTCTGCTGCATCTAGCTGCTGGTCGAGCTCTGTACACAGTGATGCCACTGCTGGCAGTAGGTGGTTGCCTACTGTGTCATCTGCAGCTCTAAAGTCATGCTGCAGACAGCAAAGCGGTGGCAGCAGCAGAACAGCAGGATGCAAGACAGACATGAACAGACACGAATGACTGAACAGATCAGCTGCGGTGGTGCTGCTATTGCTTAGCACCCCTTGATAATGCATCCCACGTGTGCAAACCACGTCGTCAACGCTCATGATGCACATGTCCTTAAATTGCCCACCATGCAAACCTGTACTGCAGACTGCAAATCAGGGCCGCTAGACCAAACCATGCATTTTGACAAAACAGTTTCAGCACGCCGAACGGTGAACATGTTTAGTGTCAGCTCCTCCACCATGGTGCCACACGAACAAAAAAACACAATACAAAGTTGAGCCATGCCACCGTGAAGCTCACCGTGAACATGTCCATGGCCAGCTCTTGCACCACCATGCTACATAAACAACATAACCTCATTCATCATCTCGAGCCATGACACTGTGAAGCTCACCGTGAACATGTCCATGGCCAGCTGCTCCACCATGGTGCTGATGTTGGACAGCGCAGACTCCAGCTGCTGCACCACCTCCTTGTTCAGCGTGCTGTTGTAGCCGTGGCGCGTGCTGCAAAGCGGCGCAAAGAAGCGGGCGACGCCACGGCGCAGGCGGGCACTAGCCTCAGCTACAGTGCCAGCTTGTCGCAGAAGCAAATGATACGTTGCAGGGCAACAGCAGTGCCCGACGTGCACCTGCAAGGCTGCGCACCTTACGCCCCTGCCAGCCAATGTTGGCCTGTGATGACTGCCAGCTGGTGCACATGGAGCTCACACAGAGTACCAATCACCATCCATTCGCACACCATCAGCACACATTCCGAAGCAACGGGCGTGCCCGCGCCTCACCTCGCCACGGTGTCCAGCCAGTGCCTGCCCGAGTCATGCAGCCCGGCAGGCGCCCACGGCCCCTTGAAGTGGTGAGCCACAAACGCGTCCACTGCGTCGAGCTGCTGCTGCAGCTGCCGCAGCGCAGCGCTGACGTGCGCCAGCAGCACGTTGCGGCGTGCAGCGTTCTGCGGCAGGTGCAGACGGCAGGCCGAGGACATGTCGCAGCGGCTCTGCGGGCCATCCACAGCTGCCAAGTGTACGTATGCAACACCCAGCAGCACAAGGCTTGCAGGCAGTCCCCTGCCCAGCACCAGAAACAGACCATCAACAAGCTGGCAGCCTGCAAGCACCGATTGGTGACATGGTAGGCTGTCCCAAGGTTCCAGGTGACGCACTCTGGGCCTGTTGAGACTGCTTCACACTGGCTGGCATCCTGCGCATTCTCCCGCGTGATCTTATCGAGCGAGGCGTGGAGGCACGCAGCGCCCCACCACCACCCCGCCGCCCCGCGCTCAATGAAGTGTGAGCCCAGGCCACGCAGCCTGACCACGCAGCCGCCCCCGGTCACCTGCATGATCTCGCTGACGCCCTCAAAGTTGCTGTAGGGCCCGAACGGCGTCGCGCCGGCAGCCCAGCGCCAGTCGTACTCCAGCTTGTTGAGCGACGGCTCAAAGTGCTGGTACGGCGGCGTCACGCCTGCACACACGCACACACACGGGTCGAAGTTGACAGGCATGCGCAATCAGCAGCATCAACACACGCCACCTGGCGCACTGCACAGGGTGATTGGCTGGTGTCACGCCTGCACACAAGCACACACACATGTACACATGGGTTGAGGTTCGCAGCCACGCGCATGCACGAACCAGAACACCAACCCACGCCCCCTGGCGTACTGCACAGGGTGATTGGCTGATGTGCTCAGCCTAGACCGAGCTGTGCACGTAGCGCTTGCACGCAGCACACACGTTGCGGGCCTGCCGACAGCAGTCCAGCCGCTGAGCTGCTTGCGCACCTGCGAGGGCCTGTGCCAGTCCCGCGATGATGTGGCGTGTGCTCTTGTCACCCTCCACCACCACCCGCCTGCCATTAGCCATGTGGCCCGTGAAGAAGTCGTCGGGGCCTCCCCACCTGCAAACACACACACAGACACACACAGCCACGTACATGCACACTACAGCACAGATTTGTAGAAGGTTTGGTTGCCTAAGGTGCAGCAGAATGCAGCTGGGTCATGTGGAGACGGGCGGATGCCAACCACACTGGTCACAAAAGCATGCCAGCCACATACATTGGGAACACCCCAGAGGATGATGCCCTAGTAATGCAAACATGCCAGCAACTTTGCGGCTGCGTGCTTGCAAGCTTGTTGTGCATGCATACTTCTGCCGGTGTACGAACACTGCAAGATTTCAGTTGTTGCTGTGCGCTTACTTGCTGCCATGCCGCAGCTGCAGCACCACGACATTGTCGTGGTCGGCAGCCATCAACTCCCTGCAGCGGCGGCAGCGCCAGCAGCAGCAGCAGCAGCAGCAGCAGCAGCAGCAGCAGGTGAACACAAGCTCAGAGAGTAGCATACGAGGCTCCCAAGCAATGCGGGTTGGCCCTTTGATGGCAAAGATCTGATATTCAGTTTGATATCTGCTCCACAAATTCTATGCTGTTCAAGGCACTGATTCTTCTAAGAGCTGCTGCCACTTGGCACCCCACCTGTTGGACAGCACCACGTCTTCAGGATGATTCTGCAGTGCGAGCACGAACACGGGGATGACACGTGTGCCCTCGTGCCGCAGCTGTGCGATGTGGTGCTCTGCCTCCTTGCCCATGGTGTGCGCAACAGCTGCCGCAGCGCAGCAGCAGCAGCAGCAGCAGCAGCGACAGCATCACAACGCAGCAGCACACAAGGACTCAGCAGTGACCCAGCATATTTCAGGTTCAACAGCCGATCCTGCTCATGAGTTGCTGCCAACATGGCAAGCCCTGGTTAGTTGCCCAGGTGGCGCCCTCCTGCAGTCGAACAGCCAACAGCTGTGCATGGCGTGCCACCACGGACAGCTGCCATCTGTTTCACAGTGCCTGGCCAAACCCTGAAGCTGGCCCTATGGTAGGGTACGTGGGGGCGCACACGCCCCCTTCCCCAACTTACGTGGGTGTTAAATATGAACACACCACGCGCAGCTCATCCATTCATTCATTCATTCATTCAGCTGGCCCACTCCAGGTGTGCAGACACATGCCACGCATGAACTCTGAACCAACGCCTCCTTCGCAAGACATGCACAATGCCCCAGTTCTGCTTGCAGTCTAGTTGTAGAAAAACAGGTAATTGCCAGCGACCCAGGCAGCAAAAGTTTGTCTAAAACAATACTCACTGACGAGGCCGTGTGTGAGCATGTCGGCGCTCAGTTCGACCTCCTTCATCAGCACATCTGGGTCGATGAACGTGTGGCTCTGCGTGTGGATTCCCATGTCGCTGCCCTTGTAGTCCCTCGCGGTGGCCACATCCACGACGCTCTCGCTGTGGCTGCGCGTCGCTTTGTGCAGCGCCGCCGCCAGCTGCCTGTGCTTGTGCAGCTCGTGCCACGTCGTTATGACGACGCCTTCCTGGCCCTCGCCGAGCAGGTGCGCGAGCGCTGCCTCGACGTGCGTCACGTTGATGCCCCAGTAGTTTTCCTGCGTCTGGGCGATGGCCTCGTCCGCTGAGATAGGGTGGTCTGACAGCACCACCAGCGGCACCTGCGGGCAGCCACAGCAGCAACAGGTGCGCAATCAGTGGAACACGGCGAGCATTGGTCATGCGCGTTGGCTGAATGAGATATCTGCTGCAACAACAAGACAAGCAGGCAGCATCACCCGCGAAACCTGCAGGGGCAGCAGTAAACAGCTGCAGCAGCACCAGCAGCACCAGCATGAGGACGATACATAGCTTGCATTCCTGGGGCCAAAAAGTTGGTTTCACCTGTTTGAGTTGACAAAACCACAACAGAACAATCCAATCACATGGAGTGCGGGCTCACCAGCATTGTCTTTGCCTGCTCAATGTGTTGCGAGGCCATACTGCGCGCCGAGCACCGGCAGCCAGAAGCACCACACACACTTCTCAGCCAAGCACACTCACCAGCACCGTCTTTGCCTGCTCGATGTGTTGCGAGGCCATGTCGGGCACAAAGGCCGCCTTTGTGCCCGCAGCCAGCATGGCAGCCAGCCGCCCAGCCAGCAGCGTCACCGCGCCATGCTCGGCTGTCTGCCGCGCAAACTCGCGCGCCGTCTGCTGGCTGGGCACGCTCCCGAGCTGGTCCAGCAGCTGCTGGTACGTGTCCTGTGGATGGCAGCAGCAGCAGCAGCAGCAGCGGCAATGCACGGGGTCAAGCTCAGGACCATCGCACAGGGACAGTGCGCTGGCTGGTCACCTGATGCCTGTGCCGGCTGCCGCACTGCTGCATGGAGTGTTGCGCAGAGCTGCACTCGTCCCTTCCTGTGCTAGCTCAGCACCAGCACGATAATGACTACACGTTTGTTCTTCGCAGCAAGGTCGGCAGCAAGCAGGAGCATGTGAAGCTTGAAATGACCGCTGGCAGCACCTGTGGAGGGACTGCTGCCACGGCTTGCGTCCTCGGTCAAGTTATGCCCCGTTCAAGACCAGTCACAGCAGTCCAGGCATGCAGGTTGGAAGGGTGGTCGTCCGCATGTTGCCAGCAGCGTACCTTGATGGAAGGCAGCGCCTGCGGTGTGACGGCGCCTCCTTGACTGGCCAGGGGGCCGTAAGTGGAGGGGCCAGCCGCGAGGTCCACCACCAGGTAGTTCCTGCTGCTGTGCCAGGTGGCCGTCTCACCCACGCCGTTGTACTTGTACCTGCGCAACAACAGAGTGAGCGCAGATGCAAGCGATGCAGTGCATCATGCGGCGCCGCTCCATGCCTGCTGCTGCAGGACTGCATGGTGGGACCTGCTGTGCAGGGTATGCAGCAAAACATCAGCAATTAAGACAGCTGCACGCTCCGCAGGTGCACCGCAATGCACGCATGGGCTTATCCTTTAGCTGTCTACTTGTAGGCGTGTCGGTCATGCCGCAGCTGGGATTGCAAAGCTGACAATGATTGTGATGTTTCTGAAGCTGCGGCGCTTGCAGCAGGCAGCAGCAGCAGCAGCAGCAGCAGCAGCAGCAGCAGCAGCAGCAGCGCCACACCTGTAGATGTACCCCGCATCTTCATCAGACAGCTTGGCGTCCTCGTACTTGCCCCTGCAACGCATGCCCGACAGCAACACCACAGCCAGCAGCAGCAAGTGAGGCACAGCTAGCTTAGGGAGGCGGCTGTGCAAGCGGGCGCGTCACAATACACTAGAGAAGTATGCTGCCACAGAGGTGGGCAGCCGCATTGCTGCAGCTGAACCAGCTCCAATGTGCTCAACTTCTGCATGCCAGACCGCCAGCAACACGTGGTAAACCAACTCATGCATGTCTTCTTATGTTAGCCTGCCAGTATCGGCTGCCAGGCGCATGCAGCAATCAGCATTTTGTGCAGTCCCTGCATCCATATTGTACCCTCAGAACCATGCACACTATCCAAGCTGCAGCTATTTTGCAGAGGAGAATGTCGCATGGCTCACTCACATAACACAGGACTAATGTGAGTGGCGTGCAACAGTCGTCTGGCGTTCAACACAGATTGTCAGACGTACAGCTGTCCTGCAAGCAGCAGCACCATCCCACTCACTCATGCCACATGCGGATGAAGTCAGGCGGGTGGTGAGCGGCTGCCACCTCGGCTGTAGCCTCAGGGTTGATGCGCACCTGCACAGCAGCAGCAGCGGCAGCAGCAGCGGCAGCAGCAGCAGCAGCAGCGGCAGCAGCAGCAGCGGCAGCAGCAGCGGCAGCAGCAGCAGCGGCAGCAGCAGCAGCGGCAGCTAAACGCAACATGACGCAGGACGAAGATGTATAGGCTCATAGCTGCATGATAAGCAAACGACAGCCGCATGCCAGAACATGCTGGATGGGGTGCATACAAAAAGTGGTGAAAATGCCGGTAAAAATAGGGTAATGATGCACTCAGGCAGCACAGCGTTGTAAACAGCGGTCATCCTGCTGTGATGCCTATAACATCATGCCGGGAGTGACAACGTCCTGCATGTTATAAAACATGTTGTAACATAGTACATGCGCACCTTGCTGGGGTTCAGCACAAAGATGGCGTTGTGTCTGTGCCACACGTCTGGCCTGCCGGCACGGCCCTTCCTGGTGCTGCCCACGATGACGCTGCCGGAACTCGACGGGCCCCCTAGCCCAGCATCTTGTGCGGCTCCATCACTGCTGACATCACCGCCCTGTGCCTGCACACCAAAGTGACATGGAAGAACAGTCAGTAACAGTCGGCAGCCCATATTCGAGCATGCCGTCGATGTTCTAGCATGTTAGGCCCATACCTTGTTGATCGCCGCCCTACGCCTGGAAGCAACAACAATGAACAACTGCGACCTGATCAAACAGCACGCAGTGCCTGGTGGATGCGCTGGCCCTGGTACTGAGCAGCACCAGCACCACTGGAGCAGCTGTGAGAAGATGTCGCAACTCCTTTTGGCATGTCTGATACACAGACGAGCAGGTAGCAGAGGTTGCTTTCCCCAGGGGGCTTCATGCAGCCTGACCCCCATGCAGCCAGTGGTGTCACCGCATCCCAAACGTTCAGGTCATATGTTCCGCAACAGCAGAACATGAGAGAAAGGAGCTCATCATGTGTCATTGTGAGGGCTGGCGCCGGCAGGTGTTCTTTCTCCACAGCAGCTGCTGCCTTTCCATCAGGCGCCCAATGTGGCAGCACGGGCGTTGAACACGACAGTGAAAAGCATAGTGGTGAACGTACATCTATAATGACAAGGTGACAAGGTGACAGCCCACCTCATACAGGTGCTCCATGAACTCGTTTAACACAGGCTCCATCTCCGAGGCCTCCACAGTGAAGTACTTGCGCTGCCCAGTGGCTGCAGCAGCAGCAGCAGCAGCAGCAGCAGCAGCAGCAGCAGCAGCAGCAACACGCCATTGAGCGCAGTGCCATTGCAATGCAAGGCAGCTCACTGTATCACAGATTATGTAGAGTGTCAAGTGTCAGGTTGTTGTCTAGATCTGACAGGAGCCATGCGACGCTGCATGTTAGATGGGCAGATGCAGCATGCAGCCCTAGCAGCACCCTGTCTTATGACCACTTTGCAGTGCGGTCACAACGTCCACGCTGTGGCAAGGGCCGCTAGCTTCAATTCCAGCCAGTAGTAATTGCTGCTGCTGCTGCTACCACTGCTGTTGGTGCCACCACAGCACTGCTGCAGCCAGGGTCCAAGCTGATGACTTCAAAGCACCCCCATGGATCGGCAAACTGCTGCAGTGCGGTGACATGGCAGCACCTTGCTGCTTCCTACATCTGCTGCAGCTGCCTCCTGTAGCTGCCCCCACTGCGGTTGCTGCTGCTGCTCACCAATGGTCTCATCATAGGCTGCATGCGACTGCTTCATGTGCGCCTTCAGGTGCGCCTCCAGCTTGTGCAGCAGCGTGGCGACCTGGCGCATCCAACAGCAGCCGCAGCAGCAGCACGTTGGCATCGGCGCATGCTTGCTTGCCGGCACTGCTGCTGGTGCTGCTGGCAGGTGAAAGCACGCGCATGTGCATCGCACTCACATCCTTGCTGCCACTGCCACAGTCAGCCCCACATCCTCAGCAGCCCTGCAACACCTGAGCAGCCCTGCTCAGTTGCAGCCCTGCCACAGGGCCTGCTGCTGCTGCTGCTGCTGCAAGCTGTGTGCTGCCGTACTTGTCTGGCGTCACCTAGGCGCCACCCAAGCATCCTCAAGGGGGGTCCCACCGGGCAGCTGCACATACATCTGTCCTGCGCGATGCCGCTGCTGCCCTGCCTCTGAGGCCCGGCAACTCCCCAATTCACCCTGCCGCATGACATGTCAGCCCCAAGCCCATGACGCCCTCGTCACTGCTGTGCGATGCGTTAACTCTACAAAGCCGCTGCTGCCTGGGCAACTTCACGCCCTGAGGCAGCCGCTGCTACAACACCGACCCACCCCCTGCCTGCTGTGGCCACGCAACACTCATGCTGCCCACGCCGAAAACCTGGTCATTGCTGCACACTATGCTGAGCTGTTGCCGCCACAAGCTGAGCGACGTTGTTGTTGGGCCATTCTGCCGACTGACTCAGAACATGCTGCACACCTCAGCATCCGCGCCATCGCCGCAGACACCGCTGCTGCTGCTGCTGCTGCTGCTGCATGTGCTGTGGTACTTGCGTCTTGGCACCCACCTCGGGGTCCTCGTCGTTGCCGACGACCTGGAAGTTGACGTGCATGCACACGCCCAGCTCCTCCTCGGTCTCCCAGGAGTAGGGGCAGTACCACTGAAGGTGGGTGCTGAGCAGGTTGAGCAGCCTGTCAGGCGCAAGCTTGTAACCATAACCGCCGTCACCAGCAAAGCCCACGAGGATGATGTCCACCTCAATTGGAACTACCAGCTCCTGCATGCAGTACTTACAGTTTAGTGTGTTCGCAGCCACCAGGACAAACACAAAAAGTTGGCTGAAGATGATGATGTTTGGTCAGCAGCAGCACGCGGCAGCAGTGACAGCGCTGCTGTGTATTCAGGACAGCTGAACTCACCGAGCTGGAGTCCTCTAGGTATTGCCTAGCTCCTGAACGTGCTGTTATGCGGGAAACCTCCGCTACCCGCTTCCATTTTTTAGCATTGCTGCGTTTAAGCACTCTGTCATCTACGGCTCCAGTGCACAGCAGCGTGAGCAGCAGCAGTCCGAGCAGCAGAAGAGTTTTGCTGCAACTGCTGGAACTCATGTCTGGTGATCCACGCGGTCTGTTGCCTGATCACGCAGCTTCCATGTCTGCTGTGCCCGGTCCGAAACTTGCAGCGATTCGGAGTGCCGAAACAATCAGCATGGACGCGATCAAGATTTGTGTACGATTCAGCCATGATCACCTCTACAGCGGGTGTTCGGTGCCCTGGCAGTTGTCCATTGGTATGCAACATTAGAGATTAGTGCAGGCTGCCAATCGGCGTCCCGCGTTTCTTGCGTTGTTTGCATCAAAATTCTGCACGCTTACAACTGAATGTAACTTCTGTTTGTCTCACTTGTTGTTCCTGCCTGATTCTTGTACACAACACGTTCACCAACGAGACCTCAGCGTTGCTTTACAAGGTCTTGTTTTCTTCCAACCACCAGCAAACGTTCCAACCACCAGCAAACGCTTGTAATGGATGCTGATTTTGCCCTGGAGTGTCTGTCCCTGGGCAATGCTGCTGAATCTGCAGCAGAAGTGCTGCACAACGATGCACTGCTCGCGCGCATCTTCTGCCATGCCGGTGACTTGGACACCTTGCTGCAATCTTCGTCAGTGTGCAAGCTGTGGCGGTCTGTGCTGGATTCTGATGACATATGGAGGGCAGTGTACCTCACGCTGCTGCCAGAGCCCCTGGAGTTTGAACGTGTATCAACGTAAGTACCCCCACCTGAACCTGTGCAGCACATGCACAGTTAATGCCAGGTGCACATATGGCCGTGCCCTGTTATGTGCAGGTGGCCTGCATCACTCAGGAACACCTGCATGGATACGTGCCGGCGCGTCCTGCAGCAATGTAGGAGCATGCTTAATTGACTCCCGGCAGCATGCATACACTGTGCACAATTGGGCAGCGTTGTCATCTTATAAACCCAACATATTTGTAGCTGCTCAAGCTTTTGATCCATATGCATGCGTCGTCTGGTGCTGTTCTAGAGCTCGCACCAACTTTGTGGTTGCTGCCCTTGCCTTATCACCCTTTGCTGACCCGTCCTCCCCCTGCTGCCACCTGTCTTCTCCTGCTGCAGCTACCGGCAGCAGTTCCAGCGCCTGCATGGCCTGCAGCGGGTGCCGCCACCGCAGCAGACAGCCCTGAAAGGCAGCGCGCTCTGCTACAACGCTGCCACTCGAAACCTGGTCAGCTTCAACAGCAGGCAGCGCATGGTGTCCGTGCAGCAGCGGGACGGCAGCATCCGCTCTGAGATTACAGATGTGCAGGGCGCTGCCACAGCACACAAGCCACTGCTGGCGTCGACCAGTAGTGAGCTGGTTGTGCTTGCAGCGTTTGATGGGCCGCTGCAGGTGGGGTGGCGCAGAGTGTGTGTGAGACAAGCATAAGGCACTTGAACAACAGCAGGGTGACGGCAGCCCATCGCAGTTAGGAAAACAACAACTTTTGACATCATCTTAGCAGGGTCACTCTTGCTTTTGGGGGGGGGGGGTGAAGTGAGCAAGGGACCTCATGCAGAGCATACAGGGTTGCTTGCTTCGACAAGAGAGCAGTGGGGTTGATAATGCTTGTAGCGTATTGCACCCCCCTGTTGGTGAGGGGATGAGGAATTTATCATGGTTCTTAGATTTATCGCACAAACTCTTGGACACAGCAGGGAGCCTAGGGCAGATACGTTGAGAAGGTCTTGCGGAACATGGCACAGCACGCTGCCCTCTGCACACAGGGCAGCACAACTGTTGCGGGGGTTTGTTGGCAGGGACGGGCCAGTCATGGCCATCATCACGGTGATCAACAGCACCCTGCAGGTGGCGCGTGCGCATCCAAGGCCCCTGCGGCCCAGGGTGCAAGCACCTTGGGGCTGGGCGACACCTCCCGAAGCGTCTTGCATCCATCACAATGTTGTGGCCCCCGCTCAAAGCACCCTGCCACGTGCTGTGCCTTTTATTTTCCACATCTTTGTGCTGCAACAATGGCGGCTGCAGCTGTGGGATGCCGCCACCTGCCAACCTTGACACACACCCACCAGCAGCAGGCAGGCCGCACCTGCTGAGCTGTGCCCGGTCCCTGTGCTGCCCTGCAGCTGTGGGATGCGGCCACCTGCCAGCCGTGCGGCATCCTTGGCGCGCACGCCTCGTTCGTCACCAGCCTGGACGCCAGCGGCAGCCTCGTCGCCTCGACCTGCAGCGCCGAGCTGCGCCTCTGGCAGCTGCACGGGCGGCAGTGCCTGTTCCAGGTGCCCATCGGGCTGCCGATGCCCTCGCCGGGTGAGCGCGGACGCAGCTGTGGCTGCGGTGGTGCGGCGTGCGCGCGTGTGTTGGCGTCGCTGCATTTGGTGTTGGGGCGGCCTGGCGGCTCGCCTCGCCTGCCGCAGCTGGTGGTGTGCGGTCCCTGTCTGGCGAGACTTCTGGCGAGACGGGGAGCGACTGTGCTGTTGCGGCAAAGGTTCGAGTCCTGCTGCGTGCACCGGAGTAGGGAGGTTCAGCTAAAAGAAGCGGTTTGCAGTCCTGTCTGGCGAGCTGGCGTGGAAGGGTGGTCGCTTTGCTAGCACATGTGTCATTGCAAGCACTGCGTGTCTGTGCAGCGGCCTCGTGGTCCTTTTCACTGTGCTGCGGTTTGTGAGTGGAGTCCAGCCTTGCCTGGTGCAGCAGAATGAAGAGCTGGGCTTGTGTGACCGGCACAGCCCCTCACCGCGCATGCCGTGCGCATGATGAGTGTGCTGTCCTGCTGTGCTAGCGGTATGATGGGGCCAGCCAGGCCAGTACTGCCGCTTGTGTTGCCGGTTTGATGGGGCCAGCCAGGCCTACTGCCGCTTGTTCTGCTGGTACAGCATGTTCAGGTTGGTTTCCACATGCACTCGTGCGTCACCTTCCTTTGTACACTGTGCGCTGCACACTGCAACTGGTGGTGCGGATGTACTGGTTCCTTGTTGTCTGCAGTCGTGTTTCACATTCCGTACACCTCCCATTGACCACTGTGCGCTGCAGCTAAACTCATTGTGCGGATGTACTGCATTCGTGTGGCACTCGTGCGTCACCTCCTCTGTAAGCTACGTGCTGCAGCTAAACTAACGTTTCAAGCTGGCGCGCTGCTGCTGCTGTTGCTGCTGCTGCTGCTGCTGCTGCTGCTGCTGCTGCTGCTGCTGCTGCTGCTGCAGTGCTGGAGCCTCATGTTGCAGTGTGTGACAGCCAGCAGCTGCTGGCGCTTGCCAACTGCGCAGCACCCATGCCCAGCTCAGTCGTCAAGATCTACTCGACACGACCGGCCGGCCGCACCAACAGCAGCACTGCACGACCCGTCCTAGCGACACCTGGCAACCAGCAGCAGCAGCAGCAGCAGCAGCAGCAACCGCCAGCTGGCAGCGTCACTGTTGGCAGCAGCAGCGCGCCAGATGCCATGGGCGCTGTGCTGTTACGGGAGCTGCCTGTGAATGCTGCTGCTGACATGCTGCTGCTGCCGGGACTGCTGCTGGTTGCGAGCTGCTTCCATGGCCGTGCCATCAGCAGCAACACACCCTACAAGTCGGAGCGGCCCTTCACCGTGGTGGTGCACATTTGGGACACGCACACCTGGCAACTCACCCGGCTCGTGTCACCTAGGTGAGGGCATTTTTTAAAAAATTTATGCTGATATCCAGAGGCCGTTGTTTGCGCTGTCGGGTCATGGCACAGTATGCTGCGTGGCTTTTAACTCTTTGCAGCAGAAATGGCAACTGGATGCTTTGTTCTGTGGGCGCTTCGATGCAGACTCTGCAGCTGGCTGACCTGATGTGGCCAAGCTGCGGGTTCCTGGACGCAATGGTCACCTTTGACACTTTTAGTGGTGTTTGAAGCACTGCAAAGCGCCTGTGCAGTCTCATGATCACCGGGCTTGCGTCGCCGGGGTGGGCGGTGCATGCCACCATTGCGGCTGCAGGCTGCTGATCATGGCCTGGCATGTGCCTGGCATGTGCATGTGTACCTGCATTGCATGTGCATGTGCATGGCTGATCATGGCATGTGCATGCGTGTGCCTGGCATGCGCACGTGCAAGTGCCTGGCTGATCATGGCCTGGCATGTGCCGGCGGTCAGCGTGTGCTGCTGCCTGTCTCATCAACCGACAGGCTGGTTTGCCCTGCTGCCACAACCCACAGCTTGGAGCAGGTCCACTGTCATGCCGGCCTCCTGCTGCCGGCCCGCCTGTCTGCCTGGTTGCCTCGTGCGCAGGTTGCGGCGGCTTCCTGCGTGTCCCTGTCACTGTTTGGAAATAACAGTTTTGCTTGCTGGTGCCGCCTGCCTGCCGGCAGGCTGTGGACCGACTACCCGATCTACACCATGCAGGGCATGCCCATCATCTCGCTCACGCAGGGCGTGCTGCTGTGCGCCACGCTGCGCTCCGGCATCACCCGCCCCACCCCCAGCTGCTGCATCCACGCGTGGCAGCTGCCTCGCAGCCTGCTGCTGCAGCGGCGGCCGCACCAGCAGCAGCTGGACGGCTGCGCTGCGGGTGATGCAGCCGGCGGTGGGGGGGCTGACAGCAGCCGTGGCCCTGCCCCTGGCAGTGACGGGGTGTGCAAGCTGTCGGTGAGTCCAAACAAGAACAGCAGCATGGGCCTGGCAGCAGCTGCAGGGGCCAGCAGCAGCAGCAGCAGCAGAGGTCCTGATGCGTTTGGTGAAGGGGCCATGGCACTGGGCCGTGCTGCTGTTGCTGTGGCCGGCGGTTCTGGGCAGGCAGGGGTGTCATCCAGCAACACGGTGATGCTTGCCGTGTCGGATCACGAGCGGGATGCTTGGCAGCAGCTGGTGGAAGACACAGAGGGCAGGCTAGCGGTGATGCTGACCACGCCAACCCACCTGGTGGTGGCCACGGATCTAGAGAGAGTGCTGAGCAGCCACCTGCTGCCAGCAGCAGCTGCCGAAGCGGTCGAAGCAGCATCTGCGCTGCCAGCGGCTGATGAGGAAGGCGGTGATGCCCAGCAGCAGCAGCAGCAGCAGCAGCAGCAGCAGCAGCAGCAGCAGCAGCCGCAGCCTTGGCAGGCACAGCAGGCTGAGGCGGCGCAAGAGCCACAACCAGAGGAGCAGCAGGTACAGCAGCAGGGGGCCGGGCCTGGTGCCGATGCTGCTGCAGGTGCATCACAAGTGAACTGCCGCTTCATCCACATTGATGCTTGAGGATGGATCGAGTTCTGCTGCCGCACATGATGTGCCATGGATTGGCTGCTCAGCTCTGCATCACATTGTGCATTGTGCAGGTGCACCTACTTGAACATCTGTCGCGACGTCGGCATGAATGTCACAGTGTTTTATCGTTGCACGTGTGACTGCACGTAGAAAGTCAGCAACATGTTGACTGACCATGAGGGTGTTGTTGCGTGCATGGCTTCTCATCTCGTTGAAGGGCCTGTCCTAGGACGGTTGCGCAGCTGGTTACCCATTGAGGCGCAACAACATTTTGATCAGCTGATGACACCGCTTGTGGTATCGGCTGTTCCATTCAGCCAAGTTTGGTCCTCTTTTCTTGTGTGGTATCGGCGGTTCCATTCCGCTCATTCACAAGTCCAATACACCTATATAAGTTTCCCATGATTTCGTCACTCACTTCCCGCCACTCCTTGTATGACTGATGAGCTGCAAACACACACCACGTCCTTTGTGTGATGTTCATTGTGTGTCCTGCATGCGGCACATCCTGGCAAGAAAGCATGCATGCTGCAGGTGTAAAAGGGTTCCCGTCTGATGTATACATCGTAGCATGTTATGCTTCAGCAGTGTGTTGCCAAGCAGCATGCCCGTCATGCATTTGGTTCCATGCTTAGACATGCTGACGACCATGCCATGGTCGATTGGCAGGTTACAAAGTCAACAGTGCGCAGGACCAGCCGCTGTTCCGGCAGTCCAATAAACAGTGAAGCATTGGCTCTCCAGGAGCAGCTCTCAGGAGCTCTGAAAGACAGGCAACATTTGTTCAGTGCAGTCCAGGCTGTCGGATCCCAGTGGGCTTGGAGGGGTGCTGCCACGTGGCGAACCCCCAGGCGGTGTAAGGGCGGCATGTACGAGGACACGGTGTGAGCATGCAGAACCCTGGCAACACCGTGTTGGGGCCCACGCCCACCCGCCTTGGCAATGACTTGCAAGGCTGGCGCATGCATACACCGCTGCGCACGGTACCTACTAGGTGGAGGGCAGTGGAAAATGTCATCAGTCACTTCGTGCTAAGTCAAAAGCAGCCCCGGGGGCCACAGCTGAGCCCAGCGCTGTGCACACTGTGCATACTGTGACAATATATAATCTGCATTGAGCTGGAACAGAAGCCCGCCACTCCATCCAGATGCTTTTAGGTCGTTCAGATCAGAACCCATGGGTGTGTATACGTGACCCTGGCCAGACCAGGTTCTGCTGCACAAAGCACACATTGCCAATCACGCCTGCAGTACGGTCGCCTGCGCTGGTTGCGTGTGTGCTGTGTATGCTATGCTGCTGTGCTACTGCTCCAGCTTCTCCAAAGACATGTTGAAATACAAGGGTTCGACTAAACCTGCAGCACAAAGCAGCAAAATCACAGCACATAACGTCATGTTGAGAAATTTGTTAGGCGCAGCCGTGGCTGTGTTTCCCTCGAGTGTCTGAACACAGCACCAACAAATAACTGTCAAGGAATACACCACGTTTGTTGAGAACTACAGCTGCGCTACAGCTGCAGCTTGCACATGATGCAGTTCCTGGCTCATTTGTAAGCTTTCACCGTCTATGCTGCTGCACTGACGCCTACCCAATCAACACATTTGCAGTGGCCATATCAGCCTGCTTAACACGCCAGCATTGCATCAGGAGACATAACAAAAATTTGTCACATGTGGTTGGTAGCATCCCTCACCATTCATGTCGTTCGGTTTGGTTTTGTTCTTCAGGGGCAGCTCCAGGATCTTATCAAATATGGCCATGGACTCGTTGGCTGCCTTGGCAAAGCACAGATGGTCGTCCTTGAACCCTCGCTGGTCCACCATGTTGACAAACCTGCAGCAGGTTCTTGCCAGTGAGAAAGCGCAGCTCAGCTCAGCATTTCGAACGAGAGTGCGCAACACAACTCTGGCCACTTCATCAATGTGACAGCACGCCGATCCATAAGTTGGTACCATGGGGAGTGCGACATGCATGGCGGTGTCACTCCAGCATGCCAGTGTACACTGCACGCAAGAAAGGCGCACATGAAGCTGTGGAATGCTGCTTGTCAATGCACAACATGATTGACTGGCAAGCCACTCCCCCTCTTCGGCAGATATGTTCTCTCACACCAGGTGTGCATGCACCGTACAGCTGTGCACACAGACTCCTACAGCACTCCTTGCTGATGCGGCCCCGCAATTAGATCCAACTGTACAGCAGGCACCGCCACATCTAGCCGGCACTAAGATGCTATGTTCACATACAGTGGAACCGTAACAGTTGAAGAAAACCGACAGAGTAACAAAAGGCACTCCGGTGTGTTGTTCACGCACTGGCGGAACTTCAACAGTTGAAGAACACCGACAAAGTAGCAGCAGGCACTCACCAGTGCGGCCCTCCAGAGCCGCCTGCCCAGCAGATGAGCCCCTTCTCCATGACCATCCGCTGCGGGGGGCTGGGGTGCCTGGGCACCACCGGGTACACCCCCGGCGCCTCGATCACGCCCTGCACCAGGAAGTTCTTCTCGGGCCGGTAGATGCGGCAGTTCTGGCAGTAGCCGTTGTACGGGGCCAGCATGGCGGCTGCCCGCCGGAGCTCGGCCACGGAGTTGGGTGCCAGGTCTGGCAGCAGCGTCATGCTGATGTCGCCGTGCTTGGTGTGGAAGACGAGGGCGTGGCTGCTGTATTGCTCCAGCTGCGGGGGCAGCAGCAGCGGCGACAGGGAAGCAGCGGTGTGGTGGTCTGGGTTGTATGATGAGTGAGGTGAGATACATGGCACAGCAGCTGCTCTGCTCCCATCGACGCGAGGACGCCACGGCAGCAGACGAATGGGAGAGCAGGCGAAGCAGCTATGAGCACCTGTTGGTAACTGACTTGATGCATTCCAGAGACGTACGCCATGCCCGGAGGGTCACTGCAATGGTTTCAGGCCGTATGCAGAGCCCCATCTCTCGCGACTGCATGATGGCGTTCTTGAATGCAGTAACAGCAGAAGATGCTCAGCAATGATAGCGGCGCGCACGCTGGGGGACGGAACATTTCAGACGTTGACAGGAGCCTCCCATGCCAGCTGCATCCACGGTACAGATGTGTGTGCTTGTGTTATAGGCACCAAAGGCAGCGCTGTGCTGGCAGCTGCCCATCTCCGCAGCTCTCAGAGCCGCCCCGCCTCCTTGTCGCTCACGTGTGTGTCGTTCACGTACACAACACCGGAGATCCAGCCTTCATTCTGAGTGCCCTTGTCAGGCAGAGCGGGCGGCGGCTTCAGCTGCTGGTCCCGCCGCAGCCAGCACTCGCCGAAGCGGCCCTGGCACTTCTCCTTGACCGCACAGAAGGCCCACAGGTTGCAGGCGCTGCCGTTGCGCCCCTCACTGGTGCCCCCACGCTCAAACAGGCGCCTGCATGCGAACAGCAGCAGAGTCCCCAGCAGCCACCACCACCAGCAGCAGCAGCAGCAGCAGCAACAGCAGCAGCAGCAGCAGCAGCAACAGCAACAGCAGCAGCAGCAGCAATGTAATGGCCCAGACAGTGGACGTGAGCTTAGCAGTGCACATGCTCTGCCAGCAGCTGCTGCGTGTGGCATCACACCATGAGCCGAGCATGCCAACCAACCACTACATGCGTGCAACGCCGCAGAGGCTGAGGCGCCTGGCTCTCCCTGCATGCAGCCTGTCCTGCCACTGCAATGCTGCACCTGATGCCTGCTGACCGTGTGTGCAATCCTGCATGCTCGCGGCAACCACCCAACTGTGCGCCGCACGTAACACATAGCATGCGAAAAGCGTCATGCAGCCTCAGGGCAGCGTACTGCCGTATGCATGCCTGCCAAACCTCTGTAGACGGCAGAATGAACAGCATGCTCCTTGGCCATGTGCAGCACTGCAGAGCTACCTGCCACACCCGTCCAACATGCAGTGCACGTGATTGATTGAATATGCGATGTGCAGTGCTGGCCACATGTGTATCATGCGATGCCCTATCTGCTACGCGCCGTATCATACAGCATGAGTCATGCTTACCTCTGCGAGTGGCAGGCTGCGCAGCATTCCGCTGCGTCCACTGCCCTGTGCTCACAGCCCCAAACCAAAATGGGGTCACCCCTGCAGCAGCAGCAGCAGCAGCAGCAGCAGCAGCAGCAGCAGCAGCAGCAGCAGCAGCAGCAGCAGCAGCAGCAGCAGGAAAAATCAGCATCCAGCTGAATCACACAGTACCCTGCGTTTAAAAGACACAGGTCTGAGCGTGCTCTGTTGCTCCACGTGCTGAGGATAGGACCAGCACTGTTCAACAACAGCATGCATGGCGCTCTCCATATTCAAAATCATGGGATGCAGCAGGTCTGGCGGCACCCACCAGAACTCATAGTCCTGTGTTCTGTAGCACATGTCCCCAGCCACAGCAAGCGCTCGCATCTTGGCCGCATTCAGCTCAGCTTCACTGGCTGTTCCATTGTTGCTACCACTGCTGCTGCTGCTGCTGCTGCCCGCTTGCTGCAGCTTCTGCTCGAGCTCGTGCTTTTCCTTCTCTACCTGCTGCTGCTTCTGCTGCAAGTCTGCCTTATCCTTCTCTAGCTGCTCATTCTGCTGCTTCAATTTCTGCAGCTCTGTCTTCTCTGTCTCCAGTGCCTTGACTTGATTGGTGCACGACTCTAGCTGAACTTGCTGTTCCTGAGCTTTCTGCAGCTTGTTTTGAGCAGTCAGTGCCTCCTGGTGGACATCAGTAAGCTTTCCATTTAGCCTGACAATCTCTGCTTCCTTGGCAGGCAGCAGCGTAGCATTCCGTATGGTGTGACCTAATGCTAGATGTACGCCACGTGCGGCCTCTGCTTCAGGCGAAGAGCCGTCCAGCACAGAGGCATAGCGCAAGAGGTATTCTTGAAGCTGCTCTACTGTGGCGATACCGTGTGGCTCCGCACACTGCCCATATAGCAGAGCCTGAACATAAAGAATAGCACAAAAACCCGCTGAAACAAGCACGGTCGTGATTAAGATGTCCCTGCGCATTTTAGACGGGGGCGGATGGCCCTTCACCATGGCGAGTGACACTCAGATATCTGCAATAAAACATTTAAGCGCAATGAAACTTACGAACGCGACCTGGAACCTCTGGGGCAGTGCACTTCAAAGCATGAAAGTACGACACGGCAATCAAACTAACGGGGTATCACCTGGCGAGCTCGCAAAGGTCATCAGTGGCTGTGTGATCAAAGTTTATTCCTATTTTTGTCCGCTAATGAACTGGACTGCAGCGTTCTAACACAAAGTAAACAGATTGGCGAGTGCTGTAGATGGCCGGTAAGACAGTTGTCCGCGCAACTGACTGATCGTGTGACAGTGTCCGTTAAATATGTGATCAGCATCCCTCGATGCATCCTGCCGAAGCAGCCTGCCGAAGCAGGCACCCTGCTTGCAGCCAGCATGATGCAGGCCTGTTAAACTGTGGTGACATCCAAGAGTAACTGGTTACATATATGCAACACTGTTGCAGCAACAGCAACACCCCTAGGGCTGCTGGTGCTTTTTGACAACGGAACAGCAGCCTCATTGTCAGAACTTTGGGTATAACGTTGACAAGCTGCAGCAACAACAACTGCAGCGGCAGCACTGCCCTGGTACAGCTCATGCATGGTCATACGGACATGGCCACATCCATCTTGCCATCGCCCATGCACCTGAACACGATGCCATATGTACAAAACTAATTTCATACAACGTCAGGCGACAGATGGAACGTGATGCTGCCACTACCCACTGGCTGCAGTGCTTCAGACATGCATGCATATGCCATATGTAGGGTGTGTGATAGCACCAGCAACCGTTAGATCAACAGCTTTTCAATAGCGTCCTTGAGGCTCTGGATCTGACTCTTCAGCTGACTGCCCTCGTTGGTGGTCACTGACGCGGCAATCACGGGCCGTGACACACCACAGGCACGGCCCAGGGCAGCCTTGGAGGGCACCTGAGGCAGCAGCAGCAGACGACGACGACAAAGACATACAGACGCACGTCAGGCAGAGCACTGGACATGTCCGCACAAGGCTCAGCACTGCATGCAAAGCAATGGAGTGCCAACAGCCTACAACCAACCCGGCAGCCACTTAGGACTAGACATGCAGCGAGTCATGCACTGGGCACGGCACCAATGAACTCCCGCATGTCTGCTGCAGCGAGCAGCAGCGATCTAGAGCATGCTGCGCAAGCCAGCTGCAACTGGTGGGCAACAAGCCGCAGGCAACTGGGAGAAACTAGCGACAGGCGAGCAGAGAGAAAAAGCTGCTGTCATGCGGCTGTTGCAGCAAGGTGGCAACTAGGCGAAACAGGGTACTCACAAACACATAGGGCACGTTCTTGTCCTCTGCCAGCAGTGGCAAGTGCAGCAGGATCTCGATCGGCTCGGTGTCAGCCGCCATGACCACAAACTCGCTGATGCCGCGGTTCAGGGTCTTGGTGGCCTCGTTGGCTCCCTTCTTGAGCTGCTTGTAGTTGGCAGCCTGCTGCACGATGTCCATGATCGTGTTGGTGAGCTGCGCATCGGCCAGGGGGTAGGCCTTTGGGTTCACAACCTCGCCCATGGTGCTGGCTGGAGCAGCAGCGAGAGGGCTCACTGGCTGCATGCAGCAGGTGGTGGAGTTTGGGTGGCAGCAGCAGCAGCAGCAGCACGAAGAGCGTCAACATCCGAGGTGCAAGTGTGGCAATCATGTTTTTGGGCGAGGAGCAGCAGAGCATGAGGCCTGTGCATGCTGCTGCTGCTGCTGCATTGCATCACATCCAGCGCATGAACTTCCAGCTGCTCTGCTGAAGGCTGCTTGCTTGCTGACAGTACTGCGCAGCAAGCTGCTGCCTGGCACTGCTGCTGACGGCACAGCATGATGGGTTGGTCGGCAGATACTGTTGCACGCTGCTGTTTATTACTTGCTGTTTGTTATATTCGGTTCGCGACGCTGAAGTGCAGATGTTTCCTCTGCAATCCCTGGCGAGCACGGCTGCCACAGGGCTCACTGCTGCTGCTGCTGCTGCTGCAGCCACTGGTGCTGTCGCTGCCTATGCTACAGAAGAGCGTCTCGAAGCAATCACCTGATCACTACCCGTCTATAACGGGTGAGGAAGCGGCCGAAGCTACTGTTCAGCTCGCCTACGGCAGACTGCAACAATCAGTCGGCTGTATGTAGTGTCTGACGTCTTGGCAACTAAGCTGATACAACACGATGATTCTCGAGCCCACGGCAGCGATTCGACGGCATAACCATCCTCAGGACTTTCGTGGTGGGCGGGTGACACCATGTCATGACAGTCACTTCACCTCAGAGTAATCGCCCCAGGCTGGGTGAACTTGAAGGCCGCAGTTAACGCCGGCACAGCCGGGCCATCGATGAAGCCGACGGTCGACACCCTGGAGGTGCACTGAACGGGTGCAGCACACTCGGCCTTGCCTACGGTATTTGTGAAGAGTCGCAGGTGTTGTGAAGGAGTTGCAATCATGTCTCTCTCTCTCTCTCTCTCTCTGTCGCAACGAGCGGAAATACAAAGCTGTTTGGAGTAGGACAGACACAGCAACATGCATCACTGCATCATCTGCATGATCACCAAACCATGGACAGCAATTTACCAGGAGCTTCAGCATAATCAAGGTCACAACGCCATCCGCCTACTGTTCAGCCTCAAAACCCTTGCTCAGAAGTGCATGGCGATGTTGCGCACCAGCCCCCAGCACCCTGCCTGCGTCAGCCCCACACTCAGCACAGCCTTGGCCTTGCCAGCAACAGGCGCAAACACAGCATGCAGGCACACACTGCCGCTGCTGCTGCTGTTTTGACTTGCTGCTGCTGCTGCAGCAGCAGCTCCACTGCCTTGTGCAGCAGCGCCACCTTCCTTCTCATCTGCGCCTGCTGCCGCTCCTGGCTGCACAAAGCCAATCAAGCTGCACTCCACCACTGGCTTGTGTGTGGTGCTGTACAGTGCCACTGTGCCTGCTGCTGCGTGTGGCTGCGTCACAACAACCGCGAGGCGGCTTCCCTGGGGATCCCATGCCAGGTCAGCAATGCAGGACGAACCAGGCTGGTCCCTGCAGCAGCGGCAGCAGCAGCAGCAGCACACCTGATTTAGCGCCCTCAACAAGCTGATGCAATGAGTCATTGTGTAATTGGCACATCTGCGCTTGTTGTCAAATCCTTGTGCTTGCCGCAGCATGGCCAGGTGCGCCCACTGCATGCTATGCCGGCAGGTGCATACCTCATGCCCCAGTGGCACACTCGCCGCTGCACGCTTCAAGCAAACTGGCAGTTTCACAAGCAGGAGCTGCTGCACCACAACTGCGCTTGTGTCACCAGGCACATCGCTGCCAGCTAGCCATGGCACATTTCCTACATTGCATGCTTTTGTCACTCTGTGCAGCAGCAACATCAGCTGCTCCCTGTTGCATGCCTGCACATCCCAGAAGCACCTCCAGGCAGCAGCTGCTCTGTTGCTTTCACAACCAGAAAAAGCACTGCCAGTGCAATCATCACATGCTGCTGCTACTGTTGGTGTGTTGCACAGCCAGCCACTTACTGCTGCGCGTCTGACACGCCTGGCAGGCTCACAGGCAGCAGCTGCTCCGTCAGGTTTGGCGGCTGACCAACCAGGTACAGCGCCACAAGCTGGCTGCTGCCACGCAGCGCCAGCAGCACTGCACTCGCATCCGGTGCCCACGCTGCTGCAGTCACTGCACTGCCTGCAGGTAGTTCAACAGCATGTGCGTGAACGCCAGCAGAGCAGCAGCACAATCAGACAACAGTTTGCGGGAGTAAAGCAAGAGCAGTGATTCACAGCGGCTGATTACAACATGCTGCACATAGCGCATGATCCAGACGCAGAAGTTGACCACATGCAGCAGCAGCAGCAGCAGCAGCAGCAGCAGCAGCAGCACCACCAGCAGCAGCTCACCTGGTGGAGTGTCCCATGAGCGCAGCGACCAGGTGGTGGTCTCATACAGGAAGAATCGCCCTGACAACGCAGCTGCACTTGCGGACAGCAGCAGCAATGAAGGTGGCAGGAGCGGCAACGGATAATTAATTAGTTGATCACTGTCGTAGAGGTAGCAGTGCGCATTGCAGTGCAGTGCAGCAGCATACGCAGTGAAGGACGTCTGGCCGGCATCTCCCGCAGACAGACTTCCGCAGCTTGCCAAGCTCACATACACTACCGAGCAATCTTCGACAACAGCAGAGCCTCACCTGCAAAGAGGTAGGCGCCATCTGGGCTCCACTCCAAGCAGGTGATGGGCTGCAGGCCAAGCCGCAGTGACGCTCCCACCCCCAGCGCAACATCCCAGACCACCACCCGGCTGCAGTCACTGCTGCTGCCAGCCAGCAGGCGACCATCGGGACTCCAAGACAATGAAGAAACCCTGGCAGATGCATGCGTGGGATTAGACACGCAGATGCATTGTGATGCAGGTGAGCAGGGCGGGGCTGTGCCTCAAACTGAACGAGAAGCCACGGCTGGGGCTACAGCGTGAAAGGCTGCCAGCTGCCGATGCAAAATCCTTGGACCATGTGCAATGGCAGCAGCACTGGCATACCACACTGGAGCATTCACCACGCAGTGTCACTGAGACATCATCACATCGCAGCACGCTCCTGCAAGGCACCTGCCAGCGGCTGCCAATGTTTTGCTGGCCGGTGCTGCAGCGGCATGCATGCACAATTCACACGCACTGGCCAGCTGCCGCCCGCCGCACCTGCAGCCGTGCTTGTGCTGCAGGAACGTCACCCAGTCGCTCTGCGCTGCGCTTGAAGCAGTGCCGCCGGCGCCGCCGTTCTCCCCGCCCCTGTGCATGCTGCCTGCTGCCAGCGGGGCCTTGCCCAGGCTCCACAGCGCCACGCCGCCAAGGCAGCCGACAGCCAGCATGCTGCAGTGCACCGGGCGCCAGGCCAGGCAGCCCACCTGCACCCAGCAGCGCACACGACGGCAGCATGACAGTGTGTGCTCGTAAGTCGCGTCTAAGCAGCTGCCTCCCGTTGAACAGTGACAGCAGCATGCGGCGAAAGCCGGCAGGTTCAGGGGGTTGGGATGCTGTACCGTTGCTGGCCTGATGAATTGCCACTGCAGGACACAGCAATGATGCGAATAGCTTCTGATTACGTGCCAGACTCAGCTGGAAGGGTGATACGGGTGACAGAGTGCAGCTGCAGGTCTCTGATGCGCACGAGTTTGCGTCCCAACAAGCGAGCACTCAACTTGCCCATCTAGGCACCACATGTTGCCAACGCCTGGCTGCAGCACGTGGCTGGCTGCACAGCGCCTGGCATGGCACGCAGACCTTTTGGCCGTCTCACCTGCTGCTGCAGCTGGTGTGTCAGCACTTGCTGTGCTTGACCCTGCACACCACTGCCTGCATCGTTCACTGCTGCTGCGGCTGCTCCTGTGGACAGGTCGTAGAGCAGAACAGCACCGCTGTTTGCGTGACCGACCGCTAGCTGCTGCTGGTTGCAGTGCCAGGACAGTAGCTTGGGTGAGCAGGGGCCAGCTGCTGGCTGCAGGAAGCTTGACAAACCCAGCCTGCAGGCATGAAGTGACAAACAGGGATGCAGGACGTGGGTGCTGCTTGGTGTGGCTGCTTTGTACATGCACTGCACTGCTAGCCAGAGTGCTGTGGAGAGTGTGGTGCGGTTGCATTGCAGGGTCGAGTGCAGGGGGAAGGCGTGGGTAAACCGCAAGCCACAATAACACAAGCACTGCTTGGCAGGTGTGCAGCCACACGTGATTAACGGCAAACTTGTGGTGAGCATGTGTGGATCCACTTTGCTCAGCCCTGCGCGCGGCTGACACTGCTGCTAGAGAGCTCGCTGCATACGTTTTCAGCACACATCGTGCGCCTGCTTTCAGCAGCTGCACAGGTCCATTGCTGCTCCTGCAGGCACCACACAGCAGGCAGAGGCAGCACGGCCAGCACTGGTGTCTGTAGATCAGCGAGGCGGCGTCTCAACCTTGCTTGCACTGCTGCAAGGCCAATGCAGTCGCTGCGCATTCAGCACAGCCGTCAACTAACGCTCATTAATCAGGCCTTAGACACCGGTCGTCACTCCTCTGGCAATTCACTGTGTTTCTGCGGTTGCCACCATCTGCATCCCAGGCCTCCAAGCAGCTGCTGCCTGCAAGACCCGCACCTGCTCTGCTGCTGCCTTTGTCTGCCTCCTGCTGTGCCTGCAGCAGCAAAGGGGCACCATATCAGCAGCTGCCACAGCACCCACTGCTATCTAGATATGTGTTTTGCACATGCTGGGCCCGCAGGCTCCCCTGCACTGCTTACCATCAGCTGCTGGCTTGCTGATCTCTGCCACCGGCACATGCGGTGCCAAAGCCTTGTCTACAGCAGCCAGATCAACCTGAATGCTTGGCAGTGTCAGTCCTTTCTGCACACACAGGAAGTGTCAACACAGGCAACAGCAGCGACCACAGCATCCTCAGTGGCCCAGCGTTCACAGTGCAACCTGCCTGCGAGTCAAGGTCGCTTAAGCAGCCTTACCGTGCAACCGGTCTTTCTGGCATCTTGGCTGCCCACTGCATTGCCAACAGATGTACACGTCAGTTGGTGCTGCTGTCTTCTGCTGGTAGGTCTTCTGCCCTACCCCAGCCCCCAAAGCCCCCAAAGCTCTGAGGATGTTACCTAAACGGCAGCTGACTTCGCACAGCGTAATGTCATTGACATCGGGCACCGGAACTGCGCACACTCGACCTGGAAGTGCAGCCATGGCTATGATCTGTTGTACAGCCTCTGCTGATTCTATCCACAAGTATGTGGCAGCCACCAACAACCGAATTTTACCCCATTCGTACCCGGGCGTCTGCGAAGTAGCGAGCGTGCGCCGCAGTGCGAGAAGTGTAAAGTGGGGCTGGGGTTTTTAGACTAGCACAAAAATTTAAACCTGTATGACAGGTGCCATGATGTTCCAGGCCACTCTGCGTGTAGAGTGTTGCCAACAAATTCACAGTACCAAGCACAACACAGCAAATAAAGCACCTGTATTGCTGCAACATATGGCTCTGCCACCATGGCCAGCTGTCCCGCACTGCAAGACTCTTCATGGCCATTCTGCGGCAATGATGCAGCATCAGGGCAGTTCTGCGTCTCTAGGCCGCAACACCAAGGCTTCGATGGATTTCGATGTCAAGGGTTGCAGGAATACATATATTGCAGAGCACAGTGCAGCAAATGCGGCACTCACATGCTAAGATGGGGCCGATGGATTTCACTTGCAATAATACAATACAGTACAGTAGTACAGGACTGAACCTGCCGCAGACACTAGCCCAGCGAGCCGTTGTTCCGCTCATGAGGGTTTCTTGTAATTGTACCCAGTTTCTTCTTCATTGTTTGGGCGGAAACCACTGCACAAATCCTTCAATTCCAGTTACATATCAAGAACATACAGCCGCAGGTCCTGCACGTTCAGCCCAACAGTCTGGCACCGTCACATCTGCCCTCTTGCTCACAGGTCGCCGGTCCTGTCAGGCTTCCAGTCCGACTAGCTCTGAGTGACCAGGGCTGCCACCCGCAGCACCTTGACCCACACCTCTGTTTGAAAGCAGTGTTGGTTCACTTGATAGCCTCCAGCAATGCAGGAGACCATCGCCAAATTCTCCTGCAGGAAATCTCCTGCAGCTGGTGCTCCGAGTGGGCTGCCATGCGCATGCGCATGCAGGCATACATTCTGGCAGCAAGGCATCGGTGCGCATGCAACCATGCATGAAAGCTATAAACAGCAAACCCCAAAAGGTAGGCAGACCTCTTTGCTGCGCTCCAGAGGGGCGCAATGCGCTTGGGGTTGGTCGCGCGGCTGAAATGGGTGGGCAAGCACTGTGCATGCTTGTTCCATGCTCACACTCAGTGAGAAGCAGGCGCTGCGGCAGCACCAAAAGACGCCACCAACACCTGCACGGCGCTACTGCAGCTGCTGTTCCACGCACATGATGCCTGCCAGTGGATGTGTGCAATGCATGTGTGCAATGACACCAACGCCGCGGCTTGAGACAGTGATATGTCTCTCAATGACAGTTTGTACAATGCGGACGGCACTGGCAACGGCACCCGTCAAAAAGTTTACGCAACTTTGCTGGCAGATCACATACATGGCACTTAGTTGAAGACAGTCATCTACCACACTAGCAGCTACTGCTGTACCACCCTAGCTAGCAGAAGCACAGCCCGCTGAAGTTCATGTGCTGTTCCAACTGTGCAAATCTACACAGCAGGCAGGTCAGCTGGCTGCACGCATCATGTGTCACACCACTGCGCACCAGCTGCAACGCTGACGTGGCATGGCTGTCTGCGATTTCGCCTGGTGCCGCTGTTCGGCAGCGGCTGCTGCTGCAACCATCACCAGCACCACCACCCCAGCATTTTCAATCGCCCTGGCCCGGCCTGATTGTGAACAGCCACGGCAGCTGCTCTGTCCCCTCCCTGCGCGGGGGCCCCCAGGCGCCGTTCACCGTGTGCTCGGCAGACGCCACCGCCTTGAGCTCCAGCACGCGAGCCGGCAGCAGCACCTCGGCCGCCTCCTTCACCATCGGGTACTTGAGGTGCATCTCTGCTGTGATGCCCGTCAGCTGGACGCGCGCGACGACGCGGCAGCCGGCAGCGCCCTTGCCGGCAGCACCTGCGGCGCCTGACGGCAGCAGCGCCGCCACCGTGCCCTGCCAGCGGATGGCCTGGGTGTTGTTCCTGCTTGGGTTGGTTTTCACGGCCCACCAGAACTCGATGCGCTGGCCAACCGTTGGCGGCTGCTGGATGTATGCTGCTGCTGTAGCGGGAGAGGCCACACCTGCAGCACATGGCGACAAAGCGGTCACAGGCACTGTCAATGCACCTGCGTTGCCTGCATACAAGGTGCCAACAGTGCAAAAGCACATGCAGTATGCGGGCATGAATGTGATGTACGAGACCCAGCACAGCGACGCTGCAGGACTTACAGTGTCGGCAACAGCGAGGCATGCCGCCTCTGTATGCTGGCTGGTCTCCAACAACTACGACCTACCTGTGGCATGCTGCTGTTGCTGCTGCTGCTCTACTCCCTGCTCCGCTTCCTCACGTTGCGGTGCCTGCTGCTGCTCTGCTGCTGCTGCCGTTGCTGCTCGCTGTCGCTGCCATCGTCCTTGTCTTCCTTCGCCTGCTGCCGCAATCGCCCTGCGCGCTGCTGCTGCTGCACCCCGCTCTGCTGTCGCCGCTGCTTCTCAGGAGGCTGGCTACCGGACAGCTCATTCAGGCTACTGTGACGGGGCCGCTTCCTGTGCCCTTTGCCGCCTGGTCGCTGCTGCTGCTGCTGCTGCTGCTGTCCGTCTGCATCAGCGGCAGCTGGCCCTGCTAGTGCCTTGCCCATACCTGTGCTTACACCTGCATCGACACCGCCAGCAGCAGGAGCAGCAGCAGCCACACAAGGCTCGTGCTCAGCCACGTCTGTGGGGTGCCCTGGGGACTGCGGCAGCAGCTTCCTCATGAGCACTAGCTGTTGCTGCTGCTGCTGCTGCTGCTGAAGGCATGCTGCTCCCAGCAGCGGCAACCTTACCAAAAGAGGCAGCAACAGCAGCAGCAGCAGCAGCAGCAGCAGCAGTGCCAGAGCCTGCATCAGGGGCTGCTTCCGCAGTAAGTTGCTTCCATGCTGCTGCTGCTGCTGCTGCTGCTGCTTTGTCGCCAGCACCACCCAGCAATGAGTTACTCATGCCCAGCAGTAGCTGTGCTACTTCATGCTCCTCCTCCTCTCCTGCACCTGCTGCGGCCTTCTCAGGTACTGGCCTACCAGCCTCAGCAGCAGCCGCAGCCGCAGCAGCAGCAGCAGCACCAGGTTGGCTGCGGGTGGCGCTTTTGCGCCCTGCTGCCGCCTTTGCTGCTGCTGCTACACGAGCACCCGCTACTGCTGCTGCTGGCTTGGCCTGCCCTGCAAGCCCGACCTTCCTGCCGCAAGCTTGTTGCCGCTGCGGCAGCTGCAGCAGCAGAGGTTGCTTGCCCTTTCGGCGAGTTGACGGAGGCCCAGGGTCATACATGGCTGCCAGCTGAGCAGCATACTCAGCATCGGCAGACACGTCCACGTAGGGAGCTTCAACAGCACCAGTGTCCGTTGCTGGTGCTGGTGCTGCTGCAGGCTGGGCTAAGGGTGCCTGCTGCTGCTGCTGCTGCTGCCGCTGCTCAGCCACTTGCAAGGGGCTGGAAAGTGTGCCCGTTGGTGCCGCGGGCTCTTGATAAACTTGTGTGCCAAGTTGCCTTCGTTGTTGCTGCTCCTGCTGCTGCTGGTCCTGCTGCTGGCTGTCAAGCTGCCGCTGCTGCTCCTTCTGCTGCAGGAGCTCCGGCAGATCTTGCCGCCGTGATCCATCCTCAGGTGCACATCGTGCTGCACCCATCACAGCTGCCCCTGCGCCTGCTGCTTCTTCTGCTGCTGCTGCCGTGTCAGCCTCTTTGTGCAGCTCCCTCTGCTGTTGCAGCTGCTGCTGCTGCTGCTGCTGCTGCTGGTGGTGTGTGCCTGTGGCACTTGCTGCTGCCTGCCTTGCTCGTCTGCTGCACTGCTGTGCTTCCCGCTGCCAGCTGCAGCTAGCTCTGCTGCTGCTTTGTCTGAAGCAGCAGCCCCAGCCCCATCACCACCAGCAGCTGTCCCCAGTGTCCTGTCACCACCAGCAGCACCAACAGCAGCACCATCACCTATGAATTTCATCTTCCCCTCCCACCTGCTTCTTGGCAGCACCGCTGCACCCTCAGGGCTGGCAGCAGCACTGACAGGGGAACCAGCGACCCCTACTGCTGCTGCTGCTGCTGCTGCTGCAGCTTCGATGCTGTGTGCAACGCCCACAGGATCAAACTCAAAGTCCTCAGAGTCTGAGGGGAAGGCATATGCATCAGCATGAGGATCAGCGGCTGCCGGCACTGCTGC
>JACERP010000618.1:0-47007 GCA_014080715.1 Scenedesmus sp. NREL 46B-D3
ACCCATACCATGTACTGCTCACGCCGCCTTCAAGCACAGCTGTGCCCTGCATCGAGCCAAGGATACGCCGCCCTCCTTGGCCACTGCGCTTGAAGGCAGAACCACAGAACCACAGAACCACAGAACCGCAGAACCGTGCTGCCCGCAAGCCCTCACCTCGCCCGTCTCGATCAGCAGGCCCACTTGCGTGCGGCGCTTCATGCCGACCAGCTGGTGGTGCACCGCGCCCGTGGCCAGCAGGATGGGGATGGGCACACGCGCGGGTCCAAACGCGCGGTCGCTGAGGCAGATGAAGCTGAAGCCCTCCGCGATGGCTGCTGCTGCTTGCGCCTGCACGTCCTTGAGCGCTGGCAGCAGCCCGGCGGGGCCTGCCGCCGCGTCGAAGGTGGTGTCAATCACCTGCGTGAGGCGCGCAAAAGACAAACAAGGAGGATGAGACGATGGAGGAAGCAAAAAGAAAGCCTGGAGCTCCTCCAGCTGTCAGCGAGGCAGTTCTGGCAGAAGGTGCGTGCGTATGAAGTGCTTTCACTGCGGTTGCCACAGCAACGTCCACAGCAGCGCAGCAGCAGCACCAGCAGCGGCGCACCTTTGTCCTCCACTTTGTGGTGCGGATGTTCATGACCTTCATGGCCCCCATCTCCTTGATCGACAGGATGGGCTGCGCCAGCTCCAGCCGGCGGGCGTTCTGCGGCACGGTGGTGGTGATGTCGCCCTCCGGCCCGATGAAGCAGCGCAGGCTTGTCACGACGGCTTCCCTGAACGGGTCGATGGCAGGGTTGGTCACCTGCATGCAAGCATGCATGCATGCAAGGGGAGGTGGGGGAGGCAGCGCAGCGAGCAAGTCTCAGTGAGTGCATGCGCCAGCACACATGGCCTGCAGCTGCCGCAGTCAGCTGCTAGTGGCTGGCTTGCACACACCGGCACCTGCGAGATGTGTGCGCAGCTGCTAGTGTGATGGGCAAGCGCGTGAAGCGCCAAGGAATCGCAGCAGCTATGGCATGCAGCTCACTGCAACCAAGCAGACATGTGTTGCAACCAGCTGGTCCGTGTTGCGCAGCCGCTGCCCTACCACGGCATCCACCCCACGCACCTGCGCAAACAGCTGCTTGAAGTACTCAAAGGGCAGCTTGGGCCTGTTGCTCATGGCAGCCAGGGGCGCATCGTTGCCCATGGACCCCAGCGCCTCGGCCCCACTGGCAGCCATGGGCAGCATCAGCATCTCGAGCGACTCCCGCGTGTAGCTGCACAAGGCACGGACATGGTACACAGCACCGGCGATGAGCGGGTACGCCCCAACCTGCACACGACAAGCCTCGTGTGTGGTGTGGTCTGCAGTGCAGCCGCCCGCGGCACGAGCTTCTGCAGCGAGTGGCGCGCGTGCAGCTGCACCGGCTTGTGAGACCCTCAACGCCAGGGGTGCGCGTCAGCAGAACGCCTGATAGAGGCCAAGCCACATGCAGCCCTGCAACGCCGCAAGTTGTGCATAGCACAATCTGATCCGCAGTGCTGTTCTCATCCCCCATTTAGCCTGCCTTCTCAAAACTTTCGCGAATTCCCCGCCGCAATCCTGCTCACCCATACGCCTTGAGCGGCTGCAGGATAGACAGCAGCGCCTCCTCCTCCTGCATAGCGTCCCTGCCGTTCCTGCCGTTGCCGTTCCTGCTGCCGTTCCCGGCGGCCTTCCCCGGCACCGCAGCCATGGCGGCTCCAACAGCAGCAGGCGGGTGCACGGTCGAGACTGGCGCCACGCCGAGCAGCGGGATGCCCCATGGCTGTCGGCGCTGTGTTGACCACATCCGCCAGGCTGACGGTGTGCTGCGCCAGCCACTCGCTGTAAGGGCGACGCGTCGCATAACGTGCTTTCATCTGTGCAATATTAAATATCAAATCAAGAAGACAGAGCAGCATGCAGGGCAGGCATCAGTCGGTGCATATGCTTGAAACCCAGAAGCGCTGCAGCTGTCCAAACCCTTCTTGCAACTGCGGAAAGCACGACCCATTCACGGCAAGCTGCAAGCACAGCTAGCCCAACGCACCAGGCCCCAAACCGCGCACATGATAATAAATTTCCCTGCGACACGCCGCAAAGCCCTGAACCCTGCTCACCTCCTTGTCCTCCACCACCCTGTGCTCGTCGAAATCCAGCAGGAAGATGTTGCGGGCATCAGCCGCCCCTTGCGGGCCACATCCTCTGCAGCCACGTCCACCACGCCAACCTCACTCGCCATGATCACCCGGCCTGCGGCGCAACAGCAGCGTCCATGCTGGAGCAAAGAGACAAAAAAACATATGCAACTTACAGTTACAAGCTTCAATTTGGAATGCGGGGCCGCACTGCTTGAAGGCAATGCACATGCCAGCACACGGTTGTGCAGTGCCCTGCCGTGTGGGCAGCCAGCGGCGCCAAAGCCGCATTGCAGCTGTACGCAAGCAAGCGCGTGATCATGTCAGCATGTGCTCCGGCAGTCGTCTGGCGGGGCTCCTGCGGTCATCAGAACTAACCGCAGCACTTCCTCCCGAGCCCGCAGTCAGGCACAGCCCGCTTCATGTTGGAACCCTTCACTGCAGGCGTGCATGCACCTGGCGAGCAGCTGCCACAGCCACGGCCTCGCAGGCTGCCAGGAGTGCGCAACACATCGCGCTGCCAGCTTGCCGCTGAGTGCCGTGCAGCGCCGCGCGGCCGCAGGCCAAGCACCCGCTCCAGCCTGTACCAGTGCTGCTTTCCACACGATCGAGCCTTTACAGAATTGGCACATGTTTTTGCATGCTTTCGCATCCTGCAGGCGAGGCTGGCTCACCGCTGTGTGTGATGTAATAGCGGCCGGGCCGCAGCCCGTTCCTGTCCAGCGTGGCCCCCAGGTAGCGGCCGTCGGTGAAGGTGACCAGGGCCGGGCCATCCCACGGCTCCATCATCGTGGAGTGGTAGCGGTAGAAGTCCTTCTTTTCCTGCATCGTGGGCGAACAACGCAGCAGTTGGATCAGGTGCTGTGAGTTCACAATGTGGGGTCGATGGTCACAAGCAGGACCAGGAGCCTGTTGCAAGTGCTGGGCAGCAGAGCCGCTGCAACGCTGGATGCCTGTATGGCATCAGTAGACGGCCTCACATCACAGCAGTAGTGGCAGCTTGTGCCTGCGGCACAGCAGCCCCCAGCAAAACGCAGTGATCGGCAGCCGGCAGCAGACACAGCGCGGCTGCCCCCTCACCCGGGGCATGAGTGCGTCGTTCACCTGGGGCATGAGTGCGGCATTCACCTGGGGCATGAGTGCGTCGTTCACCTGGGGCATGAGTGCGTCGTTCTGCCAGGCCTCAGGGATGAGCATCATCATCACTTCGGGGATGTCGCGCCCGCAGCGCGTCAGCAGCTCAAGCAGCCCGTCAAACGCACCAGAGTCGGACTGCCACTCAGGCACGACCGGCTCAAGCTGCATCACACACACGTACGGCAGCAGAGCAGCAGGGGCAGCAGGCGCAGGAGGTGAGCAGGCCATGCCTCAGGTGACGTACGCTTGATGAGTGCTGCTGAGTGGCAGCAGCAGGTGCAGCAGCAGCGATGCCGCAGGAGGATGCCGTCAGCACAGTAGCCTTGCCTGGCGGGTCACCCCCCTGCAGCAGCATGTGGTGACCAAGGAGAGCTGAAGTTGATTGCGTCAGCACCACCTGCTGCAACCGTAAGAAGCGCGCCGAGAGAATGACACAATGCTCTAGTTTTGTGACCCCACTGCCCGCAGCACAGCAGGTCGAATTGCGACTGAAATTGTAACAAGGCTGGTGACAACACAACAAGTTTGCACCTTCTCCAGCTCCTGCTTGTCCAGCCCCAGGGCCTCACAGGCCATGACTCCCTCACGTGCTGTCATCCAGTTCCTGCAAGCAGCCATCATCATTCAGCAGCAGCAGCAGCAGCAGTGGGCCATGATGAATCAGTGCAGAGCCAGCTTCAAATGTGCCCACGGCTGGGCGGCATGCTCACCACAGAACTGCCAGCTGCTGCCCCGTTGAATGCTTTCAGGCAGTGGCTGTTGTGGTGCAGTGCAGCACAATTTTGACCACACACTGCACCCACAGCCATCATTTTCAAAATGACGTCATCGCGGGTGCGCCTCAGCACACCAGCCTCAGCAACAACCAGTAGGCACCCCCGCTGCTGAACCCCACCCCCTGAACCGCAGGCTCGTCGGCATCAGCACTTGAACCTGGGCTGCCGCCAGCCGCGCACCTGTTGCCGCGCAGCGTGTTGATCTCCCCGTTGTGCCCCAGCAGCCGCATCGGCTGCGCCCTGCCCCAGCTGGGGAAGGTGTTGGTGGAGAAGCGGCTGTGCACGAGCGCCATGTAGCTGCGGAAGTCCGCGCGCTGCAGGTCCGTGTAGTACACCGGCACCTGGACGTGGCACACGACGCCGCAGTGGCAGCAGCAGCAGCGGCAGCAGCAGCGTGGGTGGTATCTCTGTGTGTACATCAGCGTTGTGTGGCTCGGCTCAGCAGGAGGAGGATCGTGCTCGTGCCGCTGGGAGCGCACTCGCACCAGTCCCGGCAGACCGTAAGGACAACCGTGACCTCGCATCCCCTGCAACATTGTGCTGGCTGCTTGTTGTTTGTTCCATGGCCGAGCGACACAGCATTTGCCGCGTATTGCGCATGCCGCTGCGAGCTCCTGGTTCATGCCACTGCTTCATCTGGGCGCTGCCTTATCAGCCACAGCCAGCGCTGCAGCTGCTGGCGCACCTGCTCTGGTACATTAAATAGACAAATGATCAGATAATTAGATATACAAAATACCAGCGCTGCAGCTGCTGGCGCACCTGCTCTGGCGTGAGCTGTCCCTTGTACACGACCGTGGCACTGCTGAGGCTGCAGAAGTAGACGTCGTCCTCGCCCATGCCCACCAGACGCAGCTCAGCCTCGATGAACTTGCGCAGGATGAACAGCTGCAGCACAGGTGAGCGGCAGCAGGGCAGACGCAGCAGCAGCAGCAGCATGGAGATGTCCGGCAGCAAAGACTGGTCTCTATGAAGCGTTGCAGAGCAAGCATCTGCAGAGCGAGAGCAGTAAGCAGCGGCTGCTGCGGCATTGGGGGAGGCGGGCGTTCATGCACCAGCGTGCACCATATCCTGCTGTATCCTGCTGTACATTGCTGCACCTGCCGCAGGCCCTAGCTGCCTTGGCTGCAGCTGCTGGCTGCTGTTGAACCCTCGTCAGCCCAGCCTGCGTGCCTGGAGCTGTCTGTCGCGGGCTCCTCAGCGCTTACTGCTGAGGAAGCACAGCCCACGCACTGCAACCACACAGCGAAATCCAGCCGTTGCAACCTTGGCATGTGCCCGCACGGCGGTGCACGTCACTCGACACCCACTTGCTGCTCTGGTGTGAGCTCTTCCTGCTGCCCCAGCTCCTCAAGACCCGCTGCTCAGCAACTGCAGCACCTGAGCAGCCTAAACTAGCCCTGACCTGTAACAGGTTCAGCACGCGTCACTCAACACCCACCCGCTGCTTTGACTTGCGTGCCTCCTTGCTGCTGAGGAGCCGCTGCTCAGCAACTGCAGCAACCTCGCGGCCCACCCCAGCTGTAACATGTTTGTAACACGTCACTAACCACCCACCTGCTGCTCTGTGTCGAGCGCCTCCTTGACGCCCCTGCTGCTGAGGAACCACTGCTCGACGATCGGCTCAACTGCCACGGCGCTCTTGCCCAGGCTGCGGTTGTTGGTGGGCACGCTTCGCCAGGTCAGGCTGTCGTGGCCCAGCTTGGCGGCAACACGCTCCATGATGCACTTGGCTGCACAAACAAGACATGCAAACAAAAGTGTTGAAGGGCAGCGTGGTAGAGCTGGCTGGTGTCAAGCTTGTCAGCAGAGCGGCACAGCACATGCGACAGGCAGACGTGAAAGCGGCTGCGTGGCAGTACCCATGCACCGGGGTTCCGCTCGAGCTCCCTGTGCTTGAAACACAGCTCCGGCAAAAGCTCGGCACATGCACTGCTGCAAACCCTGTCCGGCAATTGCAGCATCATGCGGCAGCCAGACCATTGCCTGTTCAAGCACTGCAACCACACCACCGTCAGTGGATTGTCGAGCTGCATGCATACTGTGCCGCTGTACCGCTGCATGCATACTGATGCCGCTGTACCGCTGTACCACTGTCGCAGCTGCGTGGCGAGCACACTGCTTGAGTAGTTGAGCACGCCTGCACCTATGCAACCCAGTTCATCCCACACCATCTGCGGGCACCACTGCCATCCCTGCTAGCGACGCTGCTTGTCACCAATCGGCAGAAAGCTCTGCCTGCTGCAAAACTCGCCAGCAGCGCTGCAAACTCTGGTGATGCTCATGTGCGCTTCGGCCGTCACATTTGTCACTGCTGCTCACCCTTGCTGCGCTCGGCGTCATCGCGCGGCAGGAAGACCTGCCCGACTGCGTACTCCCCCAGCGGTGGCAGCCTGAAGCTCTGCTCGTCCATTAGAACTGAGCTGAAGAAGCTGTCAGGCATCGCACACAGCATGCCGGCGCCATCGCCTGCAGCAGCAGCAAGCGCAGACACCACGTTATCATATGATATGAGGCACAAAGCCCGCCGACACCATCGCCTCCAGCAGCAGAGCGTGACAGAGTACAGGTGGGCTTGACTGGTATGTGTATGCGCTGCTGCTGTAGGTATGACAACACATTGTACAACATCGAGTAGGACTCCTGGTGGGGTGTTGTGCTGACTGTCATGGGACAGTTTCAGCTGTTTGAAGGCAAGCCTCATTGTGAGTGTGACTTGCGCCCTAGCATCGAAGTGCAGGCAGCACTTCAAGAAACAGACTGCAGTGCAGGGAAGTGACAGTTGGCGCCAAGCCACAGACGCACAAAACCTTGGGAACAGAGTTGTGTGTGCACTTCAACAGGCCTGCAAGCAACTGCAACAACGCAAGCGTGCTGGAGATTGTACACACATTCTTGCTGTTGCTGCTGCTGCTGCATTACTACCCTTCATTGCACTGGCAGTCCAGATACTGGTGAACTTCGCCTGTTGATGCAGACCTGCCGAGTGAGTTCATGGCAACTGCTGACGCTTGGATGCACTGAAAAATATTCGTCGAACAGACTAACAATAAATCCAAACAGCAGACATTACGGCACGCGCAAACAACAGCATGTTCGGCACCAGAGCTGTCGGTCACGTGCCTGCTGCTGGACAGGTGAGGGGCCCCACCTGTGTTCTCCTCGCAACCACACGCTCCACGGTGTGACATGCGTGCCAGCATCTTCAGCGCATCGGTCACAACGGCCCTTGAAGCCCCCTACGACATCAGAGATTGTGACCATTACAGCAGCGGCGAGCGAGACGAAAATAGACTGCATGGAGTCAAAAGCAAAAAAAAATTATTGAGATGATGCAGGTGCCTGCAAGTGCCTGCAAGTGCCGGTCCCAAATCCATCACTGACCTTGCTCAGCTGGGCGACAAAGCCGACACCACAAGCATCCTTGTCGTTTGCAGGATCAAACAGCCCCTTTGCGGGAGGAATAGCTGAGTGTGCCTCCGTCCTGATGTCTCTCTCGGTGCTGTGCTCCGAGAAGCGAGGCTGATCTAGGCGTGGCACGTTCACACCCACGCTCCTGCTAGATCCAAAGCCAGTATGATTGTTTCTGGTGTGACTCGAGCCGGGACCTGGGCGCAGACTCCCAGCAGGGAGTGCCCCCCGCTGAGCAGTCTCGCCCCGAAGCCCTTGCTGGTACTGTGCGCCCCTCAGCATGACGATGCACTTAAACAACTCTCACTGTGCAGGCAGACCTCGCTCGCAACCTGAAAGCAATGGCTGCGGGTGGTTGTGCTCACTCAGCAAACCCCAGCCCTACTAGGGCTTCTCCTGTCTCGCGAGGTGCAGCTTCTCAAGCTGCAATTAACAAGTGTATGATCAGTTTCGACAAACAGATGTCGCAGTTCTGTGCGCATCACATGTGTGATTTACCTGGCCAGGCCGGGCACATGACTTGTCATGTGCAGCGTGAGGTTGGTAACTTGTACCTGATAGGGCACAGTCACACACTTTGTTGACGAATCGATTTACAAAGACACGTACCGGGAAACCGCATCAAACGCATGGCACGCCAAAACAGCGACGGTTGCCAGGTCTGCACAACAGCAAGATAGTCAGCAGCATAATAACCGTCGCTTCAGGTCGCTTCAGGTGCGGCGGCTGCTTGCGTCAACAGCAGCTTGCCTGAGAATCCAGGAAACGCAGGTTGTAACATGCAGACACAAAAAGGGTGCCATTTTCCCTGAATGTGCGTACACCCTGTGGTGTGGCATGCATAAGCTCCTGCAACTGTGCCAAATTTGCTGCTGCCAAATTTGCTGCTGTTATTGAACAGCTGCAAGCAAGCAGTGAACGCTTGAGCAGCACCACATCTGCTGACAGCACCCATGCGGCAGCGGCGGCCATTGCTGCCTAAGGGAACCATGTCGAAGCGATGTTATCTGATCACAGAAGCCCTCAAAATCGCAGCAGCCTACAAAGAGTAGATCTGAAAGGACACAGCACTGGCCTCCATGCAGTGCATGCGAAGCGCAGGAGGGCCAACAGGCCACCACCAGCCTGAAAACAAACATGTGTGCTGCTCTCTGCCTGGTGGTTCCTGCAACTCTTGCAACTGGACGTGCTGCTTTCTACTTGTCATCAGCGGTGCCAGCATTGTTTCAAAAGAGGGCGCCAGCATCAGTTCCTAGCCACATGCAGAAGTCGTGCAGCTGGGTACCGGTGGGTTGCCTATCGTGCTTGCACAGCCTGCTGTTGTGCTGCAATACAATACAATACAATACATCTTCAGGATTGAAACCTGACCTCAGGCACTAGCCCAGCGAGCCGCTACTCCGCTCATGAGGTGATCGTAGTTGTACCCAGTCTTTCCTTCGTTGTTTGGGCGATCGAAACCACCCGCGCAAGTCCGTCAATTCCAGTTGGTTTTTATGCCCAGGCACGGGCGGTTGGACCAGGATGCACCTTGCTACATGCCTGATGAACCCTGACCAATGAAACACACAAGAGGCTGCCTAGCGCAGTCGAAAGGGCTGCGGTAACAGCAGTACATTGTCGGTCAATTGCTAGACTCTTGCAGGACATGATGCCTCAAAGCAAAACACAGGAACTTGCATCCACTGTGCACACAGGAACGTGCATACACTGTATGCATGTAATACCAGCATGTGATATGCACAGCACTGCATAGGACAGTAATCATTCCTGGAAAGCCACACGTTATGGCATTGGCACCATGCCTGAACCTCTGGGAGACGTGAAGTATAACAAACACAGCAGCACTGCATGCATGCAGTCCAAGCATGTAGTAGATGATTGCTTTGCACGCATGCAGTGTCTCATTCAGATGCAGTGCTTTGTCCAATCACATGCACACCTGCCTGGCCAATGACAATCTAGATCTACTGGGCTCTCCTTTGCTTTGCATGCTGTGCTGAGTCCTTTCACAATAACATACCAAGTGCCCACAGCCCGCCACCCACCCGCACGCAAGCTCGTGCCACAATGCATTGCCGCTGCAATAAGGAACAGCTATTAGAGTACGTGCAGCAGACAGCGGCCAACAGCAAGCACATGCACGCATGCGATGTGGCCACGCGCACTGCGTCTGCCTTTCGCCTCTCCCCCCAACACAGTTCGCAGCTTTCACAGTTGTGTCAAAGGCGGATGCTTGCAGTGGCATGCGGCGCTACAACATGGTTCAAAGAGGTCTGCTGCTGGCAGATAGCCAAGTCGATTCAGCAGGGATTTTGCAATCGGGTTCACTCGTGCTGCTACGCGGTACAATCGTTTATATACACCTGCTGCTCTGCTGTACACTCCTACACGCCATGGCCTGTACGTCATCATGACGTGGCGATGATTGCCTATATGCCAATGCTCAGCAGACCGCTCTGAACACACAGTCTGCCTGAGGCAGGCTGCATGGCAAACCCAATGGCGCCAGCACGCTCACGCAGCATAGCTGCGCTTGCTGCGCACCCCTCCATCCCTCATGTATCCCGCCACAGCATCCAGGCCCCCATTTGCGCCGCCATTGTTGCCACTGCCGTACATATCTGTCAGCTCTAGCTGGCCCTCCAGCACAACATCCAAATCGGGGAAGTCATGACCCGCAGGGCTCAAGTCATGATGGACGATGCTGTGGCTGCCTGGCAACGACTTGCCGCCTGCCCCTGGTGCTGGCCGTCCGGTTGGGCTGCTGGTGATGCCCAGCCGCACATACAGCCACCGCATGAACAGGTACGCTGCAGGTGGGCAAAGGAGTTGCGCATCAGTACACGAAGAGTTGCGGCCACAGATACAACAATTCAGTGTCAGCAGCAAGCTTCATGCTGGCACATCATGCGGCAAGGCATCATGTAAGTGGATCGTCGCGGGGCGAGCAACTACACTGTGGACTCCTCATCACGCCACCGATGTACCGACACACCGGCTACTGACAGAACTGCTGCACACCATGCATGCTGCGGCAGCTGTGCTTGAGAAACACACAGATGAACATGAAGCTGATGATGAGCAGCATGAGCAGACACATGCACATTGAAATGTGCCACTGTCGAGGGTTGTCTCGTCTGGGAAGGCAGGTCTTCTTTGGGGTGCGTCCTACCTGAGAAGGTGCCCAAGCATATGAGCAGCATGTGCAGGCAGAACACCACCGGCACAAACATGACGCCGCCCATGTCATTCATGTCCCAGGCCATGGAATCTGCATTGGTCAAAGAGACAATGCAGCAGCAGCAGCAGCAGCAGCAGCGCAGGTAATGTCAATCTTCTCTTGGGGCAAATGACTGCATGTAACAACTTCCATCTACTTTGCCATCAAGACTGCAAAAGTACACAGACGGCACCATGAAATGAGTTTTCAACAATAATCTCATTCAACTCCACATGCCCTCAACGAACACTATCCCCTTGAAACAGCCATTTGAGATGTGCCCGATCCCACCCCCCAAGAGCAACACCCAAGTTATGGGCAACATGGCGATGCACAACCTGCCAAGCGCCTTTGCTGCGCGCTGAACCAACCCTGGAACAACATTGCGCCATTGCATCATTGCGCCATTACGTTACATCATTGCGCCATTGCATTACATCATTGCGCCATTGCACCCACCCTTGAACATCATCGCGCCAACATGCCAGAACCAGGTGCCCTGGAAGAACACCAGCATGGCCCGCAGCAGCGCCAGCAGCAGGCTGCGCGGCGCGGCAATCTCGGCAGCGCTGACCACGATGCACGCGATCATAATCCACGTCAGCAGCGTGTGCACCAGCTGGTCAAGCTCGTTGGGCTTGGCGTGCATTCCCATGAGCAGCGTCTCCACCAAGAAGGACAGGGACAGGAAGCCCTGCGCACATGCGGAGACACCAACAGCAGCACACAATGCACATGAGCGGGTGCTGTGCACATGACAGGGAGGCCAGCGGCCTGGCGAAAGCTGCCAGAAACAATGCAGCGGGGAGGTGTTAACAACTCAAACAATGCACAGCCAAGAGGTGTTTTCTCCACCACATAGCTCCAAGCGGCTCGCCAGCTGATGGATCAGGCTGTGTGACGGCCAATGCAGCAGGCCCTGCGCGCACTGAGTTGCAGAGCAGTGCAGGCGCAGCTGTGGCAGGAACGCCAGCGGCCCCGCACCTGCTCAGTGCCTGGTGGCAGCGGTGTGAAATAGCCAATCAGCTCCACCACTCCACCCACGGCAAAGCCAGAGTACATCAGTGCGTGCTGTGAGACAGCAGCAGCAGAAGCAGTGCAGCGCCGCCATGAGTGCGCGTTACCAAAACAGCTGCTCTGCAGCACGGCATGTAATGAACGCTTGCTGCACCACATTTGGAAGCTGCCAGACAGTTGCATGTCGCTGCAACTGCTGCCACCTGCTGCAATGCCGGCACGAGGGGCACATGACATCACTGTGGCCCGCATCGGCCAGCTGTTTGCCTGCCTGCACCCTCGAACCTGAAGCCCCGCACGCACATGCACGCAATCGGCGGGGCAAGCACCAAGGATGCTGCAGAGTGACACTGGCTGCGGCGGCTGCACAGACTCCTGCAGCCTCACTGGCACTGCCAGGCAGGCACTGCATGAACCACCACTCGTCACGGCTGCGAGCACACACAAGCTCGCAGCCTGCTCAACCCCCAAAAACACCTAAAACACCTGCTGCACATGCCTGGATTGCAAAAGCTGCTGCTGCTGCTGCTGCCGCTGCTGCTGCTGCTGCTGCTGCTGCTGCTGCTGCTGCTGCACTTCCCCCCTCCCTCCACAACGATGGCTGTGCTGCTCTCACCTGCCAGTTGTTTGCGTGGAACTCTGCAAAGTGGCCGTCGGCCTTGTACAGCGGCCTCCACCCGCGGTTACCAATGAACAGCTCAATGAGCACACCCAGCAGGCAGAACTGCACTTTCAAAGCAGGCTCCAGCGGGCGGGCAGGCCAGTACGGCCACGGGTACCAGGCGCGCGAGCGAAACGCCTCGCCACGGCCGCTGCTGCAGTGACTGCCGCTGGTTCTGCTGGTTCTGCTGTTGCTGTTGTTGCTGCTGCTGCTGCTGCTGCTGCTGGTCGCGTTGTGCAGTGGGAGGTATGCATGCAGGCCAGCGGCTCGCGTTCGCAGGTGGATGTCCAGCACAGACCAGATCCAGTACGTGGACCAGAGGATGAACATGACTCCTGCAAGATTTGCGCAGCGCTGGTTGGTGACACGCTCTTGCCACTGGCCCTGCTGATGTCCAGCCGGGCAAGCGCAGGGCTCCACAAGCAGCTGCTGCTGGGGGTGGAATGCTGCCAGCACATTCCAGGGTTGCTGGCGCGCACAACCAAACCTGGCCAACCAAACAGTAAGAAAACTTGACGCTGGAATGCATGGAGGGATTGCTATAAGCAGTGGCAATGCAGGCAGTAGCAATGCCCTCTGTGCTCAAAAGGCAGCAGCAGCAGCAGCAGCAGCAGCAGCAGCAGCAGCAGCAGCAGCAGCAGCAGCAGCAGCAGCAGCAGGCTGGGCATGCAGCAGGTCACACCTGGTACGACATGGCCCTCGTAGCTGCCATGCGGTGGGTGTTCCAGCTCGCTGATAGATGTAGCTGGGTGGCCACCGTGAGCATGCCCAGCGTGGCTATGTCCGTCCATGATGCTGCAAGCCCTACAGGCCCTGTGCTTACTTAGTGCAGACTACGTAATCAGATTCTGACTCTCTCTGCGTAGCCTCAACTATGAGTATAACCTATACTATTCGTTCCCAAAAGCACTCAAGTGGCAAAGAAGCGTGCTAGCCGGATGACCAAACGTTGATCATGAGCAACGAGCAGGCATTGCTTGCTCCTCGGAACAGTTCAATCCCAGCCGTAGTAATACCCTGCACGTTCACCGCCTGGCACCGTTGTCTGTGGCAGTGTTAATGTTGAGTCGCAAAAGCCGTGCCATGGCACTGAGGCAAGGCTGTCACAGTTGACAGCGTCACTGCAGCCCCGGGATCGTGCACCAGAGTACACCTGGGCTATCGCTTATAACCAAGCACACTTGTCCGTTGAAGCTGGCAATGTGCTGAAACTTTGTCTGGAGGCCTGGAGCTTAGTTGGGGCCTGTGCCCATCTTGCATGTGAACAAGCTGCAGCACATAAGCAGGCATGGCAAGCGCAGCAGATGCTGATGTGCATGTCTACCAGCAGACTCAGGTTTCGTAAGAGTGTTTCACATCATTCAAAGCTCCAGACATCTCTGCCACTGAACGCGCTGCGCCACTGGCGTGGCACATGGTCATCACGTGATCATGGATGGTCACGGTGAAGTTCACGCCTACTGCATGCTAGTGCCATGTCCTCTCACACCGGTGACCATGATGAATGTGACTTCCAAGCCACGTACCGCAAAGCACTGCATGGCATCAAGCTGTGAATGCGCAGAACATCGCCGAGAGAACAGCGCGCCATGCGCAACGACAGCTATAGTATTCAAGCGCGGGGCCAGTTACTCTTTAAGCCTTGAACCCTGAGGGTAGTGCCGCCCACCCTGGGCACAGACCACAGTTTTGGATGTTACACGACGGGAACATTGCCCGTTTTCGAGCCAATGACAGGCTCATTGGGCAACCACCTAATCCATATATTTTCAATTTCTTAGCGGGGAATCGGCCAGTTGCCTTCGGCTCTAGCGCACTGGCACACTGCTCTATCGCAAGCACTCCTAATCCTGACTGCATGCACAGCAGCCCTCCTCCAATTAGCCACTGCACGGCATCCTGCTGCACCGTCAATTCCATAAGGTGCCCTGGCAGGGTTCGAACTCACGACCTTCCTATTCCAGCGTCTTCACCACTACACCAGCTGGACGAGTTTAAAGGCTTCCCGGGCCAAGCTATTCTGCTGTTTCAGCTTGCAGCCACCCGGGTTATACTTCCAAGCAAACAACATTTGCATGTGACGGGGACGACGGGTTGTGCTTAGCACGGCTGATGTCTGGCCTCACACACAGAGGCTTTCCTGGGGGTTGAGCCTCCTTGAGTGACAGCCTGCGTTGAGCTGCACACAGCTTCCTTTTCTTCCAGGTGTCCTTTGTGGCGTAGCCGCTTGTGCACACCGTGTAACCCCTCAAATGCCACGCATGCGTGAAAGTCATCACCATCAGTGGCAGCTTGATGGCAGTACTGGTATGTTGTGCAGTAGACCCCATGGGGTCTGGCCAGTGTCAAGCAGCCCTGCCATAGCCTGAAGGCAAGCTTGCTCCGTCATAATGATAATTACATACAGCAACAGGTCAATACAATGCAATGTATTACATTGTACACCTATAGAATTGAACCTTGACTGGTGCACTAGCCCAGTGAGCCAGTTAGACAAGTTCAAGTCCCAAGCATCAGTAGCCCTGTGAGCCCATACAGCGCTGCTCCTTGCATTGCTCCTTGCACATGACGTGCGGGCGTCACCACATGGCCACATCGGGGCACTGCTTTGCATGCATGCACTGATGTTTCTTTCAACATTGGGCTGCATGTGGCTGTTGCTGCCTCTTCCCAGACTTTGAACAAGCTTGCCCCTGGCACGTGCCATGTGTGCACACAACTCCCATGCTGCCTGCCTGCCGCACTGAACACGCCACAGTGAATCAGTTTTGCCACGTGGGGGATGGCAAATGCTGAGCCTGTTTAAGACCGCATCAGAGGTGTAAGTTTAATGTCCACAGGTACCGCACACACATGACAAAGCTGGCACCTCCAATGCAAAACATTCAAGCATCAAGCCATTCCCCTGCAAGCCTGACCACACAGCAGACCCTGCTGCTCAAACACAGTAAATTGATTAGCAGCACTATAAGCTAGCATTGAAGCACAGCAAGAACAGCAGAATCACTCGACCTCCATAACATTACATTACATTACATTACATGCTCCACCCAACAAGGAGTGGGAACCCCATTCAGGAGCCAACGAGAGGCTCATTGGGGGGGGAGACCTCATAGAATATATCATCGTCATCAGAACAAACAGAAGAGTCAGCAGAGAAAAATTCGTCCGCTGCATCGATCGCTTGAGCGACAGAAACCGAAGACAAGAAGGACTCAGGGTCCGCCTCCGGGTGGCAGCGCACCAAATAGCAACAATGCACGAAGGCAGCCACAAGAGCAGGTTGTTGCCGCAAAAAGGTCATCATATGCGAACCACCTGGCTGACAAGAGGCTATACTACCCCACGTATGCGACAAACCTCCAAATGGTTCAAAAAGGCAAGCACAACGCTCGCGAACTGGCGCGTACAAAGGACACTCAAAAACCATGTGAAACTCGTCCTCGACCTGACCCAAGTGGCATCCAGGGCGTTGGCATGTCCGATCAGACCGCACCAAAGGCGGACGGTGCCACCTACCAGTGCATACACGCAGATCATGGGCACCAAGTCGAAAACGAGCCAGAGAACCAACATGCTCCCTATTGAGCCCAGCGGTCTGCAAGACATATTGGGGGCACCAAGACTCAGGACGCACAGACTGCCAGTTATCACTCGAGCAAGCAGCAAACCATCGTTCATATGTACTGTAAATTCCAGCCCCGGTGACGGCATCACGTGGATTCTGCGAGCATCCCTGCCACTGCTGATACAAACACCCCTCAAATGCACTTAATACTACTTTGGCATCCAGATCCACAAAGCTTTGCAGCCGCGGCATAACGTTATGCTACTACGGTTAACCGTAGTCAACTGCCGGGAATGATCATGTGTATAAGACAGCACACGCTGCAATTGCCTGCACCATAAACTATTACTGCTCGACGTCTGAGACAACCGCAAATTCTCACGCATTGCGCGCCCCAACAAGGAAGCATCACCCAATTCCACAGCCCTGTTCCACATAGCTAAAGCTGCACGCAACCAAGTGCACACCAAAGGTTGGGCACCAAACTCCCTCGATAAAAGCATGCGGCAAGTTGATTTGCGGACACGACCTGCAATAGTGCGCAGAAAAAGATACTGGACTCTGCTAATCACATTGTCCTGCAACTTGCCGACCAAAGCAGCACCAGATCCAGGTTGTCTCAGCAAGCTGGACCCCAGACCTCTGAGCAGTAGCATAAAATGGGGGACACCAGCGTGTTGAACAATTGCACTTGCATTGACAGGTTGCTGACGCCATGCTCCTTGCACCGAGCCAACATTGCCCACATTGCCCTGCTGCCTGCAGCTGCTAGAGCCTCCGTGCAAGCAGACACACCTCGGGTGGCATGAAACTGAACACCCAGGTATTTGAACTGATCTGACACAGGCACCTGTTGCCCCTGGTACTGCCATACTGCTGCACCGGTATACTTGCGCTTGCCAAACACCACTATCTCCGTTTTGCCTACATTCACCTGCATATCATACTCGCTACAGAAGGACTGCAAAGCATCCAATAACTGCTGCAGTTTGTGAGACGTTTCTGCCAGCAGTACCAAATCATCAGCATACAGCAAGAGCCTCACCATCCTGTTGCCTAGAGCAGTACCACATGCCCCACAACGGTCGCTGAGCCACTGCTCGACTCGATCAATGAAAATGCCAAAAAGCAATGGGGAGAGGGGGTCCCCTTGCTTTACTCCACGGGTACTGTCAAAGGGCTGTCCGACATTGCCAGCCATCTTTGTGACCATAGGTGCATTCCAGTACATAGATACAATCGCTGTCAATATAACTACAGTTGACAACAGTCACAATCAGGCAAGGCACCGCTTCTTTGATTTATTGATATCCATTGAACTCAAGAAGGCCTTGAGCAGCAGGCCGTTCACAAACCCTTGGCTGACAAGTGCTGGTGCTGGTGTATGACAGTCTACCAGCTCACATGCTGACTGCACACCAGAAACCACAGTGCCCAAACAACAGGCCTTGACTGTCTTTTGCTTTCTTACGGTACGTACCGTGTGTACAAGGCTGACCACCATCAAAGTACTACAGCAAAAGGTCCTAATCACAAAAAGACACAGCTGTTCAAGCCCCCTGCAGGAACCGAGCTGCACGGCAGAAGTCGGCTGCACTGTGGTACGACGTGCAGCGCCCCACTACCCCCGCCTCCGCCTTTGAAGTGCCAGACGCGGCACTGCATGCCCCACCTACAGCACAACACAGCAAGCACAGCCATTGTGTAACATGACAGCGCTGGGTGCTACCACAAGCAAACCTTGACAACCACTGGCCACTTTCCCCTCTACTTTCCCGCAAAAGGAGGCACAAGTCTACAGCCTGTCAACACCTACTGACAAGAAACGGTACCTGCGAGCAGGTTTGCAACCTGTACCCTCAGAGACAGGCTGTCCACCGCCATTGTCACTCACCAATACAATGCCCTTGTTTTCAGCCCGGCAAGGGCAGTTGGGCAGCAGGCGATTGAAGCTCACATCAAACAATGGCTCGCCCAAGTCACACTCAAAAGTTATGAGTCGAGTCAGCACCAGAGGCCACCAGACAGCTCTTATGTCTGGTGGCCTCCGGTGCTGACCTTTGACCGGTGCTGACCTTTAATGCTTTGATCATATTCAGTCAAGTCAGCGCAGTCAGCAAAGCTCAACAATGGGTGCTGTATGGCAGCACAAAAAGCGTGCTCCAGCATGGCACAAAGTGCATTCAGCATAGCAAAGGGATGCTACAGGCACCACAAGGTGTCAGTGGGTGCATACAAGCCCAGTATATAGAAAAACCGAGACATCTGGCACCGACATGCTGCAAAGTTGGCAGCCGCCGCCAAGCAAACTCACGCAAAAGTTTGAGCAGCAGTCATGTGTACCTTTTGCGTCTTTCTGCCATCGCAAGGCCAACAGCAAGTGGGGACTATCATTGCCTCGCCCAACTCGAGCAACTGTACCGTCACCAACGGCAACAGCAGCCAACACGTGTTCTACGCAGTTTCTGTGTTTTGTGTTGGCTGCCACGGCTGCCGCCGCCGCCACACAACCCAGCACCCAACCCGGCCCTCCCAACACACACCCAGAGCGGACGTATGATGCGCACATGCTACTCACAGCAATCAGGCAACATAGAGTGTTGTACTTATCCAACAAACGCCACACACCACACACACACACACACACACACACACACACACACACACACACACACACACACACACACACACACACCACACACACACACACACACACACACACACACACACACACACACACAGGAATCCCAGGCCAGACAGAAACAGGACAGCAGTGGTGTATGCATCACCACGCCAGCAACAGCAGGTCACACGTCTGCACCCAAGGTACCAAGCCTCTGGCGTGTGCGCCAGTGTGACAGCTTTTAACAGACAGGCACGACAGAACCTGCAGCAACACGAGTGAGCCCCATATATCTCACCACCTGAAACTGCACATGCGCTCTTTGACAGGGCTGCGCAAACCCACCAAACCCACCACCCACAGCCATCTACTGCGGGTGGTGCATCACCACCCGCCAAGAGCAACACCACGTGCCAGTGCCGCACGCAGCACATGACATGCACTCATTGCACAGGACCATACCAGTCATACGCGGCCAGCATCACAGCCCTGGCGGCAACTGCGCATCTTACACTGGTCAACACCATGAGCCAGCAGTGCCCACTCACTGCTGCTGCTGCTGCTGCTGGACAATCTGCAGCAGAGCCGCAGCAGCAGCAATCACCGCCTGCACCAGCTGCTGCAGCCGCTGCAGCCCATCCTGCTGCATCGTCTCAGCAAGCTGCGACTGCAGGAACAGCCATGCAGAGGCACTGCCGACATTGCCGGCCCCTGCCACCTCGGCCACCTCCTTCTCTGCGGCAACTTGCAGGGTGATGCCTACCTCCGCCGCTGCCGCCAGCATGGCACGGCCCCACACGCCATTCTCCAGGCTGCCAAGCACAGCCTCGCGTGTGAGCAGCGCCGTGAGCTCGCCGGTGCCAAACTTGGCAAACGGAGCTGGCGCCAGCGATGCGCCGTTGCCCCAGTAGTCAAACGCCCAGCACTCGCCAGACAGCGCGGCGTCGGATGTAACAACAGCATGATACTCTTCAAACGGCACTGCCTGCAGGCACTGCAGCTGCTCCTGTGGCACTAGCCGGACCTGGGGGTCCGTCAGGTCCAGGCCGAGCCCCTGCTGCAGGATCTGGCCAAAGTTCAGGCCCAGAACGTGTGGCTGCGGAAGCGCAGCAACATTGACCGTGTAAGCATAGCCCTGGCTGTCGAACAGCAGGTGCACCTGCTTGGCCAGGTTGCCGGCTGCCTCAAAGCGCAGGTAGCAGCAGCCGGACAGTGCGAGGCGGGCGTCGAGGTGCTGCTTGGCCAGGTGGCTGGTGCAGCTTGTGAGGTGACTCTGCAGGAGGAGGTAGCAGGGAATGAACAGCAGGCAGTGTACAGCCAGTTGTGTGAGCCAGCAACAAGGAGCCATGCTGCCGCAAAGGGGGAAGTGTCAAGAGTGCAAGTGACCTGTACTTGTGTAAGCTTGCTGCTGCTGCACAGCTACCCCTACTGCTGCATGTGCTGTACAGAAAATGTTACCCAAAGCACAACACTTCCTCCTGCTGCTGTCAACAGAATTCTGCTCGTCCATGATGTGTGAGCTGCATCTCCATTTTCAGCTGGAGCTGCTGCTTCCGCTGCTGCTGCTGCTGCTCACCTGTGCAGCTGCCACATCCAGCGACTGCTCCAGCTCTTCCTTGTGCTGCTGCCAAGCCTTGTCAACGATGTCAAGCAATACCAGGTCTAGGTATGCGCATACAGCTGCTGTCTGCTGCCCGCATGCCTTTGCTGCCTTCGCCTTCAGTTTGGAAACTAGGCGGAGCAGCTTCCGCAGCTTCTTGCGGTCGTTCGGCAGCTCATACACCTGCCGCATGAAGCGCTGCGCCCATGGGGGCAGCTCCTCCTCCGTCCTGCTCTGCTTGGCAGCTGCAACTACTGCTGCCCGCTCAACTGCTGGTGATCGCTGCTGGGTGTTGTTGGACATGGGCGGCTTGCTGCTGCTCATTGACTTGGGTATCCACTTGGGGGCGCTGATCATGGTCTCCTGCCACCATGGGACGCGGCTAAGGTTGGCATCCTGCAAGCATGACGAGCAGCAGTGGTGGTCAGGATCTGTGTGAGGTGGCCCTGCCAGCTTCAGCGGTAGTGCGGGGGCCGCTTGGGAGAGTTTGCGCCCTGTGCTCATGCCGCTGCTATAGACACAGCTACTGTTGAACCTCAGGAAAACATCTGCGGCTATCGTTCGCGGTGACTGCCGTACAGCATGTGTTGCCTAGGGCGCGCATGTTTGCTGGGGCATGGCCCCGGAACCACCATGGCCATTTGAACCTTATCAATAGCTCTTATATGTCTGTTTTGCTTAAGCACAGCGCCGGAACGCTCGGCTGGCTTGCTTCCGCACACGTAGCACCCATGCTGCTACCTGTCCCTGACCCGCTGCTGGCCGCACCTGAGGTAATGTTTTTGCAACGACAACGCATGGCGCCTTGACAGCCCGCGTATGGGCGCAGGCAGTCACCACCCTGCTACACCTGAGCATCTCTGGACGAGCGAGCATATTGTTTTGCAACAAGGCCTTCGAAATGCGTAAATGTGAGTTGTATACCAAGCACGTTGTATGAAGCTTTTCCTGACAAGTTCAAGTAGACGTGAACTTATCGCAATGCTGCTTCATCTGCGAAGATGCGTTAAAACACAGTCTGCGGCAGGCTGGGTATGGCAGCCAAGGGTGGTAAGTAGTGTTTATATTAATTAGTAAAGTTGAAAGAAAATCCCCCCCACCCCCTTCCCATTTGGCGGCAGCTCACACCTGGTACGACGTGACCCTCGCAGCTGCGATGCGGCGGGTGTTTGAGCCCGCCTATTCATGTAGCTGGGCGGCCACCGACAGCGTGATCAGCTTAACGATCTTTTCCTAGCTGCTGCAAGCTCTGAGTCTGCTAAATTTTGCAGCTCCCACGTCTACCAACGCATACACAGCCTGTGTCACCGGGTGACCTGAACTTCAGGTGCTCACCCAGGGCCCTGGCACATGCCCACCCTACGCTTCATTGAAGGCATCTGGGCAGCGGAGGAAAAGGCAGGCCTAGACCAGGCTCTTACAGGCTGGCAGGGGAGACGGTTGCTGATGGTATTACCCAACTCGCTGGCCGTTTGTGACACCGTGCATTGCCAATGCCGGGCAACGCATTACTGCATCACTGATGAGGCTGGTTCATGAACCGTACTGCACGCATGATGCCCATGTCGCTCAATATTTGCGGGTTGTGAGGTTAATGCAGGGCTTTCTTTGTTTCCTCTTCTTCTTGCTGCTGTGGGAGTTCAGCCTGTGAGGGGTGACTGAGCACTACATCGCCCTGGGGCAAGGCCTTGCAGGACATGTGCATGCAAAGCAATGCTGTATGATCACTGTACAATTATATCTGTTGTGCTTCTGTGGCTGAGGCGCCACGGCTGTACAAAGCCCCTCACCCACCCCTTTCCCTCCCGTCCTGCCCAATGCAAAGATCCTGTCCTTGAGCTGTAGCATTACTGTACATCTGACAAGTGTGCACAGTGTTGAGGCAATGTCCACCGTGGTGCTGTCAAGTTACGCCGCCCTCCCCTCCCCTTCTCCGCTTGAGCACGCAATGTGTCGTTGAAGCTTCCCGCCGCCTGTTCAATCAGGCTGCAACGTCCTGAGACACTCTCCGGACTGTTGTAGCCAAGCTAGTGCTAACCGGCATTAGAACAAGCTGCAGTACTGAATGCAACACAGACATAGTGATCTGCCTCTGCATTACAATGACATGAGCAGCAACCATCAGCAAAAAAGCACAAGCTGCATTATGCCGATGGCGCTGATGCTATGGCTTGAATGGTAATATGATGATGATGATGATGATGATGAAGCTGCATTATGTGTGTACGTGCATAGCGAGCACGTGAAGTTTGGCACCTATGCCGCGCTGTTTACATGTTACATTCCACATACCACATACCAGATACCAAAGTAGGGCCACCGGCCCACCCCGTAAGCAGCCAAACAAGGCTCATGGGGTCCAAAACACCGAGAAAAGTCAGCACAGCCGAAGGGATGAAGGGAGGCAGAGCAAGCACAACACAAGCACCAAATATCATACTGTATCATTGATATCCTGCAATCACAAACTGAGACGTTACATACATTACATTACATTACATGCTCCACCCAACAAGGAGTTACAAGCCCTAAACATCAGAAGATGGCGAGACAGCTCGAGCCTACCTACCAGACAAGAGAAGGACAAGGACAGGCCTGGTGAGGGCCTGAGAGGTGATACTCTGGCATGGCACCATCAGTGATAAGCAAATATGTCATCAGTGGCCACTACAGGACGGCCTAACATGGCTTGCAGGGCTTGCAACCACTGCGCCAGGCTGTGGCGGTCGAGTTGATTCACACTTCTATTTTGGCTGACAGCAGCAGCAGCAGCAGCAGCAGCAGCAGCAGCAGCAGCAGCAGCAGTGTGCCCCTGCCTGTCCAACACTGCTGCAGGCAGGCCCTGCTACGGAAGCATGTGCTGCTGCAGCCAGAGCACACGCAGCCCTGGTAGCCCACCAGCTGCAGCTCACTGAGTGCATGGATGTTGGTGCAGGCAGGGTGGCAGCATCACAAGCTGGCATAAATTTCGTGACGCACTGCCTGGTCCAAACTGCTGCAGCTGCCGCAAACACCCCCTGCCAGGGCCCATGGCTATTGCACCGCCTGCTGCAGTTCTTCAGCATTGCTGCTGCGGCTGCCGCAAGCCAGCTGCATGCCATGCAGCTGCCTCTGCAGCGCAGCACTCTGCTGTCGCAGATTTACCATATCCTGTACATCAGATGTGCTTCTCCTGGTGCCCAGGTGTACATGTAGCAGGCGCTATAAAAAGGCGCTACATCTCGCTACGCGTATCAGCACAAGCTTGACTCAGCTGCAGCAGTACATTCGCCCAGTGCTGCTCTGTGTGGCCGGGGTAGCTAGTTTGCCACCATTGTGGATCACCTGCAACAGTGACTGGGCGTGGGATGTAAGCGTAGGTGTTCCCTGGATCATGTAGCTGCTGAGGTGCGAGGCTGGTATTGAAAGCCACCTCAGGCAGATTGTCCGGTTGGAGTGCTTGTGTACAGGTAGCAGGCAGCATGGCGTGCCAATTGGCGTGGAAGCCCCTGAATGGTGTGTACAGGTGCTTTGCTTGAATGGTTGCTGGCTTTGGATGTAAAAGAACGGATTTAACGGCTCCTGGGCTCCAGATAAATGCAAAACGTCATACCTTCAAAGCAATGCTTGACCAGGAGCGGCCCGCTCAAGCTCTCCTGGTGCTCCGAGTGTGCTGCCATGCAGGCAAGCTGGCCCGCATCAAAGCATCATCGTCATACGCACCTGTACCGCAGAAACCATATTCAAAAACAGCGGCAGTGTCAACGAGAGTGGTCCGAGCGGACCAACTCTCGGACGCCTTCCTCCGGGCACTTATAGCGTCCTGCCCATCCAGCTGCAGAACCCCGCGGTGACACTCGTGCCCAAGGTGTAGTCCAGAATGGATGTGGACGCAAAGAGCGTGTTGGGAGTAGTTGCGGATAGGTTGTTGCTGGTCCCGGCTGTAGCTGCTCCAAAGCACTATGGGTCCATGATGGGACATCGCCTCCGGCGTAGCTGCAACCGTTGGCGCTACTGCATTACTCTTCCGTGCTGGATGCTGCTGCTCAGGTGCGGCAGGTGTTGTTGACTGAAGTGCAGCAACGTTAGGTGTTACAGGTGGCCACAAATCCTTGCTTTGCGCACCCGTTGGATGTGGTGGACTGGCACAATGCGCACTGCAGGCGTCACCATGACACCTGCCTTGAGGCGGGTACGTGTAGATGCAGTCAGCTTGAAAGCAGCAGCATTGGCGGAATCCAAACAGCAGCAATAGGGAGTACTAAGAGGAGTACTGGGCGCTGGTTTGTCAACTTCTGGCCTTTTCGGTGAAACCCCCAAGAGTTTGTGTTGCTGCTGTATGTTGCATTTCTGCCACGGCCAGTGCAGTGCTCGGCAGTGACGCGCTACTTACCGAATTACCGAATTACCGAATTACCAAAGTAGGGCCACTGGCCCACCCGCAAAGGAGCCAAACAAGGCTCATGGGGTCCACAAAACTCAAAAGAAGACCATCAACCGGAAGAAACCGCAACCTCAACAAGCTCAAAGAGCTCAGAACTCAGAGAATCAGTAACTTCAGAAGCACTACTAGTAATGCCATCACTGGGAAGCAACAAATGTGCCAACTCTGGATCGCTACTTACCAGTAAGCAACTGTGTATGAAAGCAGCAACCTTACTTTGTCTTTGCCGCATAAAGTCTGCCAGACATCGCCCCGCTCGGGTATGCTAATGCACTTGGGTTCTGCCAACCACCGAACTCATCAAACAGACACCAAAAACGCTCCCGGACTAGCTCGTAAGCATCACACTCAAATACCACGTGGAACTCATCCTCAACCTGGCCAGCAGCGCATCGGGTGCAAAGCCGCTGATGTCTAGGTAGCAAGGAGTTACCAGCCCTCTCCCACCGACCAGTAGCCACGCGCAAGTCATGTGCACCCAGACGAAAACGCATCAGTGACGACAGGTGTACTTTGTTGAGGCCAGCAGTGTTGTGCACATAGTCTGGACACCAGCCAGACGGCTTTGACATGTCCAGCTCATCAAGTGATGTGCATGCAAACCAGCTCTCGTACGTAGAATACAAGAGTATGCAAGTGTCACAGCTCTTCTGGAGCTGGCATGGCCATTCTCGCAGATGTAAGGCCCACACACAAACGGTCTGCAGCGGGCCTTTGTTATGCAGCAGCGTGCGCAAGAGGTGGTGCTCAAGCTGGCCATCACTTCATTTATTTTGATCCTTGGCATGATGCAGGTGCTGGCTGTTAATGACTTGTTGTGTGATATGCAATCATGACCGCACGCAGCACATGACATGCACTCATTGCACAGGACCATACCAGTCATACGCGGCCAGCATCACAGCCCTGGCGGCAACTGCGCTTCTTACACTGGTCAACACCACGAGCCAGCAGTGCCCACTCACTGCTGCTGCTGCTGCTGCTGGACAATCTGCAGCAGAGCCACAGCAGCAGCAATCACCGCCAGCACCAGCTGCTGCAGCCGCTGCAGCCCATCCTGCAAGCTGCGACTGCAGGAGCAGCCATGCAGAGGCACTGCCGGCATTGCCAGCCCCTGCCGCCACGGCCACCTCCTTCTCTGCGGCAACTTGCAGGGTGATGCCAACCTCCGCCGCTGCTGCCAGCATGGCACGGTCCCACACGCCATTCTCCAGGCTGCCAAGCACAGCCTCGCGTGTGAGCAGCGCCGTGAGCTCGCCAGTGCCAAACTCGGCAAACGGAGCTGGCGCCAGCGTTGCATCGTTGCTCCAGAAGTCAAACTCCCAGCAGTCGTCTGGCCGGACGACTGCTGGGAGTTTGACTTCTGGAGCAACGATGCAACGCTGGCGCCAGCTCCGTTTGCCGAGTTTGGCACTGGCGAGCTCACGGCGCTGCTCAAAGTTCCGCTGCATGGCAGGCTCGTCAAGCAAAGTTCTGCCAAAAGTTGTCAACAATGCTGTGTCGCCGGGGCCGCTCACTTGCTGGCTGCTGGGCTTCCGCCTCAACGTCATCAGCATCTTCGCTGGCCGGCAGCAAATTCTCCTCACTGCATGACATGACCCACCTGCAGAAACAACGACACGACACGGGTGAGCGTGTGCCTCCCTGATTAGAAGTCATGCAGATGGCTGGCACCTAGCACCACTGAGTGGCTAGCTGCTGCTACTTGCTGTAGCTGCCTGCTGTGGCTGCCTGCTGGTCACTCGGGTGACGCCAGCTTGCTGCTGTTGCCACTTATTGCGTCGACGTCGGTCTTGCGGGCGTGACCACGTTGGGCAAAGTGGTGCCTGCAGGCGGCACAGCACCCGCAGGTTGCACATGCTTCTTAACCTCAGCTGTGGTGTAGGTGTACACGTCACCATCCTCAAAGTGCACATCAAAAAAGGCTGGACGGCGTAATTCGCCGATAAAGTGCACCCTACCCCAGAATGGCCTCAACCTGCCAGTGGTGGGGTCGACAAAACTTTGCTTGACGAGCCTGCCATGCAGTGGCTTGGCTGCTTCATCCCTCTGCCGCATGGCCTTGTCTGGGTACAGGTTTGGTGGAGCAGCTAGTGCTTGCTCAGTGAGGCGCTGCGTGATTGCAGACTGCAGCTGAGCTGCTGTCACCCCATCTGCCACACACCTGGGGCAAAGCCAGTTGCCGGTGGGCAGTGCAGCCATTGGTGGTCCGAGGCACGGCATGTGCCAGCCTGCATCGCAGTAGTCACACAGCAGGATGGGGTTCTGCTGAGTGGAGTTTGCTGAGGTGCAGGTCTCACAGAGCACTTCAGCTGGCTTGTTAGCCAATGCAGGATCGATGCTGGCGTCGATGCCAGGCAGGTGGCAGGGTGCGCACTGCGTCATGGCCGATCCATGAATCTGCCACATCTGCCTTGCAGGATGAGGCGCCCTGTTGGCCTGACCTCGGCTACCCTGAGGACAGCAGGTTTAGCACGCGGCTGCAGCGCATTATGCACGTTAGCATAGGCTGTGTACACAAAGTCACCCACCGCAAACTTGGTATGCTTGGGTTCGTAGGTGCCTGATCGGATCTGGGCATAGCACAGAGTGTCTCTTTGCTGTGCAATCTGCAGGTTGCTCATGGCCTCAGGACATATGCGCTTGACCAGCTCTTGCCGCTGCAGCAAAGAGGTGGCGGCAGCCGAGGGCGAGTCAAGATCGATCAGCTCTTGCATGCGTTCTGCCACTGCTGGTGGTATGACAGGTGCATGTGCATAAAGAATCTCGTAAGGGCTGAAACCGGTGCTGCGCTGTGGGCTGCAGTTGTAGCCCAGCAGAAGCCACGGCACCTCTGTGTCCCAGTCACGCAGATTCTGCTTCTGCAGGCATGTCTTCTCAAGAGCACGCTTCACAATGTGCACCGACTTCTCAGCAGCACCATTTGCTGCAGGATGGTTGGCTGATGTAGCCCTGCTGTCAATCTTTGTCTCAAGCAGCAGTTGCTCAAAAACGCCACACCACTCACCGCCTCTGTCGTGGACACACGCAGCCATCGCCCCGTACTTGCTTAGCACGTTGTGCAGGAAGGCGTAGCTTGTGCACTCTGGGGTCTTGTCTGCAATTGGAACGGCAACGATGTGCTTAGAAAAGTGCTCGACTGCAATGAACAGGTGTTTGTGACCTCTTGCGGTCTCGGGAAGGGGCCCTGCCAGGTCCACCCCCCAGCGGTACATAAGGCCTTTGATAGGCAGGGGTTGCAGCTCTGCTGGCCTGGCATTGAAGGTTGCGTCCACCCTGCTGCACTCCTTACATGCACTCACCACTGCAGCCACATCGGCTTGAAGGCCATGCCACCACCAGGTGTGCAGCAGCAGGGCTGTCGTACGCCTGGTGCCGAAGTGCCCTGTGCAGTTGTGGCAGTCCTTGATGAGCTGTAAGCGGCCAGCAGGTGGCGGCACCTCCTGCTGTGTGCCGTTAGGCATGCGCCTCCAGACTTTGCCATGTTGCCAGGTGTAGTACTGCAGGCGCTTGTTGACCCTGCTCTTCTCAATGGCTGATGTGCCCTCTGGTACTGCGCCATTCTGCAGCATGTGCAAAGTGGTGGTGTCATTCCATATGTCTGTGCAGAAGGGCGCGCATGTTTGCTTGGGGCATGGCCCCGGAACCACCATGGCCATTTAAACCTCATCAATAGCTCTTGTATATGTCTGTTCTGCTTAAGTACAGCGCCGGAACGCTCGGCTGGCTTGCTTCCGCACACGTAGCACCCATGCTGCTACCTGCCCCTGACCCGCTGCTGGCCGCACCTGAAGTAATGTTTTTGCAACGACAACGCATGGCGCCTTGACAGCCCGCGTATGGGCGCAGGCAGTCACCACCCTGCTATAGCAGGGCGGTGACTGCCTGCGCCCATACGCGGGCTGTCAAGGCGCCATGCGTTGTCGTTGCAAAAACATTACTTCAGGTGCGGCCAGCAGCGGGTGTAGCTACACCTGAGCATCTCTGGACGAGCGAGCATATTGTTTTGCAACAAGGCCTTCGAAATGCGTAAACGTGGGTTGTATACCAAGCACGTTGTATGAAGCTTTTCCTGACAAGTTCAAGTAGACGTGAACTTATCGCAAGCATCACTGACTTTTACCGTCAGCTCGAGGGTACGAATCGACGGGCCTGAGTGCAAAACCAACTTCCTTTATCAACAAGTACAAGTAGACGATTCTGATTATAAATCTGTTTTTATTGTAAGTAGCCATGCTTGCAGCGCCGAGGCAGACGTGACGCGGTCTCTAACTAGGCGATGCGGGCCTTGCTGCTATGTATGGCAGTGCTGTCAAACGTACGAGCGAAGTACCATATCCGTATGATGCTGTCGATGCTCGATGCTGCCCGCGGGCTCACAAGTGCACTGGCATATGCACGGGTTTTGGCCTTGCCACGCAAGTTGGTGTAGCCTCTTTCAAGATGTACCTACGTCAACGACGCATGAAACGGTCGAGAAACAGTTAGACATGAGCAGCAGCACATGCATATCCACTGCGCAGTCTCCACTGCATGCAGGGCTTAAGGGTGCTGCTGCTGCTCTGTAGCATGCACTACCAACAACACTGCACGCTCACATCCGTCTCCCATAAAATCATCGGCAAGTGGTTCTTCAACGGCGATATCTCTTGGCCAAACACTGCAAGTGTACCGCCAATAAGAGCAGCAGCACCCAACAGCCAAAGTGAATGGGTAATATGATGATGATGATGATGAGCCAAAGTGCCATGTGAAAAGAAGCAGCACTTTTGCACAGCAGCAGAAAAGCAAGCAAACCAGCAGTGTCTCCCCACCTCTGCATGCGAGGCTGTGCATGTAAGCAAAGCTGGCTCCACCCACTGTACGACCACAACTGAACACAGTGCCAAGTCAGCTTGAGCATCGACTCGGTCAGACTGAAGTCGATGCCTTGTGCAGCAGGCTGTTCATCGACTTATGGCTGACAGGTGCTAGTGCATAACAATCTAACAGCCCATATGCAGGCCACCAGGACAGCCAGTGCCCAAACAGCAGGCCTTGACAAGCCGTCTTAGCTCTTTCATGGTACAGGGTTGACCACAATCAGGGGCACAAAAGGAAAGGCCTCGACCGGAGTGAGGCAAAGCTGTTGAAACCCGCTGCAGGTGCCGAGCTGCACGGCAGAAGTCAGCCGCACAGTGATACAACGTGCAGCGCCCTGTCACCTCCCGTGCCCTTCCAGCTGCACAATGCGGCACCGCATGCCCACCTACAGCACAACACAGCAAGCACAGCCACTGTGTACTACGACAGCGCTGGGTGCTACCACAAGCAAGCACTGACAAGCACTGGCCACTTTCACGCCCTGCTCTCCTGCAAACAAGCACAAGTCATACAGCCTATCAACGCCTGATGCCAACAAGGAACGGTACCATACGTACAAGAAGAATAGTGGCTTTCACAGGTATCAACACGGGTTTGGAACCTGAATCCTCACCATTGCCACCATCACGCACCTAAACTCTCCCCTTCATTTCAACCCAGCAAGGTCAGTTGCCGAGCAGCTGCTCATCTCTCACTACAGCGGCTCACCCCAAAAACACCACCCACAAGTTACGAGTCGAGTCAGCACAGCAGGCCACCAGACATTGAAGCGCTCCCTTGCGAGTTTGGTCCGCCGAGTGAAGCGCTACCACAGCTAGGCCTCCTTTCGGGTTCTGATTGAATGCAGTCAGGTCAGCACAGTCAGCAAAACAAAACAATGAGTGCTGCAATGCAGCACATATGCGTGGTACAGCAGGGCACAAAGCACTCATCATAGCACAAGGGATGCTACAGGCACCACAAGGTGTCAGCAGGTACATGGGGGTCCAGTCTGGAAAACCGCGCAGAGATTTGGCGCCAACACGCTGCAAATTTGGCAGCCGACGCCAAGCAAAATTGCGCAAGAGTTTGGCAGCAGCTGTGTATCTGAGTGCTGTCCAGGCGTAATATTCCTGCCTGCTGTATTCACACATTGCTGTGCTGTACAGTGCTACCACATGCATGTATGCGGCAGCATATGTTTCTGGCACTTGGCATGCTGCAGCGCAACACAGCCAGCTGTCGGTGCTTGCAACATGCCACGCCAGTCAACCCAACATTGCCAACAACCCAAATTATCATGCCTTCTCTGTACATTGCCATACAGCTACTATGGACCAGTCAAGATGTAATACAGCATGCAATGTATGATGTCATACATGAAATGCGATGCCTAGAATCAATGCCAATGGACAACAAAGCACTCGTGCACCCGGGTGCGACCAAGAGCGTGGCAGCTTTCAGTGAACATCAGAGCTCTGCCCTCTCACTCACACAGCAGCCCACACTTGAAGTGTGTCAACACATGCAAGTTTGGTCTTGTTTCATGCTCGATGACTCGACACAACTTCGCAAAGCTGCACGTTCACATCCGCCTACCATCAAGATCATGCGGCGATATCTCTTGGCCAAACACTGCAACTGTACCGCCAAGAAGAGCAGCAGCACTCAACAGCCAGACTGCCATGTGATATCTCGCACATCCCTTCCACAACTTCTTTCTACGCAGTTGCAATGTGCTGTGTTGGCTGCCACTGCTGCTGCTGCCACCAAACAACCCAGCACCCAACTCCACCCTCTCAAACACATACCCAGAGCAGAATCATTACGCTTACTGCTACTCACAGCAATCAGGCAACATACAGTGCTGCACCCATTCCACGTCCAGCAACATAGCACAGGAAACCCAGGCCAGGCAGAAATAGGACAGCAGTGGTGTATCTACATGACCACGCGGCTATGCCAGCAACAACAGGATACACTTCCAACCCTTGCTATATACTTCTGGCATGTGTGCCAGTTTGATTGCATCCAAACAGACAGACACCACAGAGCCTGCAGCAACACTAGTGAGCCCCACACATCCAACCACCTGATGCTGCACATGCGCGCTTTGATTGGGCTGCGCAAACCCACCAACCCCACCACAGACAGCCATCTACTGCGTGTGGTGCATCCACCCACCAAGACCAAAATCGAGGGCCAGCGCAACACACAGCACCTGGCATGCACACTTTGAGCAGCACTGCACCAGTCATAAAACCGCAGCAACACAGCGCTGACGCCGACTTCATCCCTCGACATGATCACATCCATCACCCACCATGAGACAACGGGAACCAAGACACATCCTAGCTCACAGCTGCGTAGCAATGCACTGCAGGCACCCAGCGGAACCAGTTGATGCGCAATCACTGCTGCTGCTGCGGGCCGACCTGCAGCACAGCCACAGCAGCAGCAACCACTGCCAGCGCCAGCTGCCGCATCCTCTGCAGCCCACCCTGCTGCATTGTCTCAGCAAGCTGTGACTGCAGGAACAGCCATGCAGAGGCACTGCCGACGCTGCCGGCCCCTGCCATCACAGCCACCTCCTTCTCTGCAGGAACTTGCAGGGTGAGGCCAACTTCGGTCGCTGCCGCCAGCATGGCGCGGCCCCACACGCCGTTCTCCAGGCTGCCAAGCACAGCCTCGCGTGTGAGCAGCGCCGTGAGCTCACAGGTGCCAAACTTGGCAAACGGAGCTGGCGCCAGCGATGCGCCGTTGCCCCAGTAGTCAAACGCCCAGCACTCGCCAGACAGCGCGGCGTCGGATGTAACAACAGCATGATACTCTTCAAACGGCACTGCCTGCAGGCACTGCAGCTGCTCCTGTGGCACTAGCCGGACCTGGGGGTCCGTCAGGTCCAGGCCGAGCCCCTGCTGCAGGATCTGGCCGAAGTTCAGGCCCAGAACGTGTGGCTGCGGCAGCGCAGCAACATTGACGGCGGGCTTAAAGCCCTGGCAGTCGAGCAGCAGGTGCACCTGCTTGGCCAGGTTGGCAGCTGCCTCGAAGCGCAGGTAGCAGCAGCCGGACAGTGCGAGGCGGGCCTCAAGGTGCTGCTGCGCTAGGTGGCTGGTGCGGCTTGCACGGCCCTGCAGGAAACATTTGCAGGAAAAGGAGCAGCAGGCAGGGAACAGCTGGCTGTGTGAGCAAGTGATAGGGTGCCATGTTGCAGCAAAGCGGGCAGTGTACAGTGTCAGGTGACATGTACTTGTGTACTGCTTGCTGCCGCTGCACAGCTACTCGTACTGCTGCAACTGCTGTGCGAGGGAAATGTTGTATATCACAACACTGCCGCCTGCTGATGCCAACAGTTATGTGCTTATACACAATGCCTCACCAGTTATGGGCTTATATATGAGCTGCATCATACTTTCAGCTGAAGATGCTGCTGCTCACCTGTGCAGCTGCAACATCCAGCGACTGCTCCAGCTCCTCCTTGTGCTGCTGCCACGCCTGGTAGACGATATCAACCAGTGCAAGGTGCAGGTACCCCTCAACTGTCGCCTGCTGCTCTCCGCATGCATCTGCTGCCTTTGCCTTCACTGCATCAAATGAGATGAGCAGCTGCAGCAGAGCCCTGCGACCGCTTGGCAGCTCAGGCACCTGCCGCATGAAGCGCTGTGCCCACGGTGGCAGCTCGAACACCAGCTTCTCATCAATCCTGCTCTGCTGTGCAGCTACAGCTGCAGCTACTGCTGCTTGCTCAACTGCTGGTGACTGCTGTTGCTGCTGGTTGCTGGACATGGGCGGCTTGCTGCTGCTGGTCCACTTAGGGGTGCTGATTATGATCTCCTGCAGCCGTGGGAAGGGGCCAAGGTTGGCATCCTGCAAGCATTACCAGCAGCAGTGGTTGTCAGGATCTCTTGTGACGTGGTCCTGCCAGCTTCAGCACTGAGAAAAGTGTCGGGCCTGATGGGCGATTTCGCGCTGTGTGCACCTGCTGTGCACATGCCGCAGCTGTAATCTCCATTGCAATTGCACGAATGAAAAGCGGTCATCACTTGAGATGAATGCTATAATGCATGTGTTGCCTAGGGCGCGCTCCAGACTATGGCCCAGGACCCGCCACGCCCATCTGTCTTTCAGATACACAGATATTTGGTCTTAGCAGCCATTACAGCCAGCCCAAAAAATGCAGCTGAACTACAGCAATGCTATGTAGACGTGGCACCCATGCTACTACCTGGCCTTGACCCGCTGCTGAACGCACCTGAAGCGAGATCCTGTTTGAAGCAGCATTTACTCGTCTGATAAGTGGCGTACGGGTGCATCCAGGCCTCGCCCAGCTCTGGCTGAGCACCCTATCTGCATAAGCGGGCGTCCTGGTGAGCAACGCGGCCATGGTGCTGCGTGTATGTGAGTTGTGTAAGACAAAAAAGAAAGGTTCGGTAATGAGTACGTGCGAATGCACCGGCGTAATGTTGCGATTGCGGTGATGCGTGAAAAACTTGTAACAAGTGTTGTAGAGAGGCGCCCTACCCTAAAATCATTCAACGGCCCGTACAGCCGAAAGTCATTCTTCAATTTTCAAACTGTATGTAGAAGCATTATCTGAGGAATCGCTGCCTCGCAACAGGTTTGGCTGTAGTTGCTTTCGACAGTCAAACTACTCTTGCTACATACGGCCAGCGACTAACCCTTCAAGTACGATAAATCAAACCATTTCATCAAGTTATGTGCCTCTGAGAACACTTTGCTTAGCAGAGTCGTAGCTGGGAGTTGACCTTCCTAGGGATTGCCTCAGTACAGGTCAAGCCTAGGCTTAGGAGACCACCGAGACGCCAGCGATGTGCCCGTGCTGACAATGCTTCGGTAACTCAAGCCGCGATTTGAAAGTTGTCTTTGCATCGGGCAATGCGCTGCCCAAGTGCTCAGCCCAGCAGGCTCTCGTATTCATCGGCCGAAGAGCCTGCCGCTTTGCTGCAGTCCCCACCCGTTGACTTTGTCGATGGCTGCTGCCTCATGCAATGGGCCAAGAGCTGGCCATGCTTGCTGTGCATCTTTTGCTCCGTGTAGACTGACTCTCTGGTCCTGGTACGCGGCCGCCACCAGATGGTCTGCCAGTGGGAGGCCTCCCACAGTCTGGCCCAGACAGATCGGATCTGTCCCAGAGTCTGGGAGTCAGAGGTCTTCAGAACCGTGGAATTCCATAGTTATACGGTTGTTTCAACGTGGTTTGGCGAGGCTTCACGGTGGTAAATCGTGATCACGCGCCAGGGGCTTAGCGTTTCCTGGTGCAAACCACCGTAGAGCAGCCGTGTGCACGAAGCAGCACCGTGAAAAGCTTCTGGTCACGGTTTCCCCCGTGGTTTGAGAGGCAGACTAGAGAATTCTGTCCCAGACTGAGTAATCTTACTCGTGTGGGACAAACTAAGCCTAACCCAGCACATGCTTTGCGAGCTTTGGGCGTTTGAGCCAGGAACGTCCTTGACAGGCTTGCCACTGTGCAAGTCAACCACTCATGACAAGACTGGACATACGCAGTTACAGCTGTGCCCCTGAAACCTCCCTGCCGCCACCCTCCTTGCAATTGCCCATCCCCCCTGGGAGGGGAGCTGCCTGCAGTACCGTGCTACTCCAATACCACGTGAGGCTGCAGCACCTGGCCTTGCAACCACCAGTTGGTGATGTTGACCATTTAGTTGAAGTTTTCAACTTCAACTGAACTTGAGTCAATCAAGTCAAGGCCTTGGCCTATGTCGACCAGGCGGCCCTCGGTGGGTCAGGTCCGGGCCGGCAGGTGCAATGTGGCGGGAGATCTGGTTGAAACAACACCTGTTTAGCAACCAATGTCTCGACCAACCGGTCGAAGCCCATCTTCACATTGCGCAAAACTGGAGCCTTCAGCTCATGATTACTTGACGCCAGTCATCGCACTGTAACAGCACTGCTTCAGGGCATCACTGCCTGCTTTTTCACCAGCGTGCTTAGAGGAAAGCATTGGCTGCCAGCATCCTTCGCCTGCAGCTGCAGGCATGAAAGCAACCTTGCTTAGAAGTAGAGTGGGATAGGCGATGGTGCTATCACAAGCCCTCCGTAACCCGGTGCATAGCATTTAAAGGGCCGACGCTCAAGACCACGCCATCACTCTGCGCCTCTGGTGCCTGTTCTGGCATGCTCCTTGGCATGCTGCACAGCAGCTGCATCACGGACGCTGACCCACATGGATGCATAAGCAGGTGGCTGATTGGCCGGCTGCTCACCAGCATGGTGGTCTGGGGCATGCTGCTCCTGCTGTACACTGTGTGGCTGTTGCTGCTGCTGTCAGAGCTGGGGCCCCACACGACGTGCAGGCAGCCGTCCTGCGCCTGGTAGAAGCTGAGGTGTGTTGGAGCAGCACCCTGCACCGCAGGTGATGTGCAGCAGAGCAGCAGCACACGTCAGCACAGCACCCAATGATCTGCCTACTGTCAGGCCGCCCAGTCATTGCAGCAGCGTGACACCCTGTGCATTTTGTCAACAGCAACCCAGCCCCAAGGACCAGCTTGCAGAGCAAAAGCACTGGCGCTGCCATGGCAGAGTAAGGGAGGCAGCTCCCTCACCTCAACTTGATGGATAACCACCTGCAGCTCTGCAATGCTGCAGCCCTCCGTTACTCGCACCCTGCTGCAGCAGCTGCCGTCTTGCCGCTTCACCACAACACAGCTCGGCAAAATGGCACTACAACTGCCACCACTCCCACCGACGCCACCGCTGGCACCTGTGACACTGCTGCTGGCGCTGCCCAAGCTCATGTCGGCACTGTCAGGCGCTCCCACTCCTGCTGACTCGTGCCGCTGCACGCCTGCTGTTTTTGATTTCACGCCTGCCCCTGCTGCTTCAGGGAATGGCCTGCCGGCAAGCTTGTGCTGCTCCAGCAGCGCCATAATATTGGCTAAGTTGCTCCGTGCCTCTACTATCTGAGGGTGCATCTGGCAGGGGGCTGAGCCTGGCTGGCAGAGGTTGACCAGCACCGACTCCGCCAGCTGGCGTTGCATGTACACCACAACCTGCAGGGGAGCAGAGCAGCGCAGCAACCCGCCAAGTCCTGACAAGCTGGCAACAGCTGCTGCTTGATGAGTGCAGGTAGCACTTGCGTGATGCTAGTGGTCTTAAGCACTATCATAAGCTGGGCTTTACGGCTGCTGCTGCTGCTGCTGCTGCTGGCTCACACAGCCCTGCAGAGCTCAAGACTGCACTGCTCACCGCAAGTGCCAGGCTGAGCTGCTGTCTTGCAGGTGATCCTACTGATTGTCAAGATGTTGATGTTTTACTACTGCACCTGCCTTATGCTGCTCCTGGCTTGGTCGTAGCTGGCATGTGCAAAACACTGCTGTAATGCTGGCAGCTTGCCCCGGCAGGCACCTGACCAGTTGCTGAGCTGCAGTGTACACTCCATGGTGATCCTGCTGATGCTGTCAACTTGCCGCTGCTGTCTGATGCTCTCTTCAGGCTTGCCTGTAGCTTGCATCTGTGCATGGCTTCTGTGTCAGCAGCTGCTGTCTGATGCCCTCTGCAGGCTTGCCTGTTGCTTGGTTCTGTGCATGGCTTCAGTGTCAGCAGCTCACCTCATGTGCCAGGCTGAACCTGTCCAGCCCCAGGTTGCCCAGCAGCAGTGCTGAGTCAGGGCACAGCACCTGGCCGGCAAACAGCAGCAGCTGCTGGTGCACCGACACGCCTGTAAGCAGCAGGCAAGGCGCCACGTCAGCAGTGGCAGGCAGGTGTCCACTGGTGGCAGAGTCCCAGTAAGCTTGCAGGACACACAGGCTACACTCAGTGGGCTGCTTCGTAGTTCTGGATGCATGCCGCCACAGCATGGACAAGACTTATCTTGTGAGCTTCTGAAACCTCAATTCATATTGCCATCACCTTCTTTCCTCTCTATGTGCTGTTTCAGCTCTAGCACAGTCGTGCTGTCCAGCAGCATCTGAATGTGCATGAGCCAGCAGTGCAGTAAGCCTGGGCTGGTGAGCAGCGTGGAGCACCATCTTACAGCGTCCGTGCTGCTGTTTTAAACACACACCATGGAGTGGCTTCCACCACCAGTGCAGTTGATAATGATATGCATGCTGCCGTTGTTGTACTGCTCTTTCAGCTGTTGCTGCCTCAAAATGCGGGAGGTGGGAGCGGCGGTAACGTGATATTTGTGACGCCGTACATTTTTTTAATTGCCAAGTGTTGTGAATTGAGCATCACGTGGTAAGCCTCCATATTACCCACATATGTACGAAATGTTCACCCAAACCCTACAGCACCAAGCACGCCGTGGTTCTGCAAGCTTTTCAGCAGCTAATTCATATATGCCGCTAACCGTGGTGTTTTCCATGGGGAACATGAACACACAGTAGAGCCACTCGGCAGTGCTGTGACACAGCAGCAGGTAGGCTCCACAGAGCCCCAAAGCCGATCTGGCAATGGTGCTGCGGGCTCCAGAACTGCCCGCTCAGTACCCTCGTGTTGGAATTCATCGCAACAGGGTAGGGCAAGTCCAACATGCTGCAGTTAGACAGTGGCGTCACAGCGCCGCTGCCAGGGCTGCTGCAAGCAGAGCAGTGGTGCAACCAACAACACCACAGCCAGCTGCCATCGATCAGGCTAGCGGGTTCGTAGCTAATGAGGCTGAGTTTACCAAGGTGATTGCAGCAGGGCTTACTGATTGCTTGCAGAGGAAGCACAGTGCACAGCCAACACAGCACTTGCCACCTGTGCCGCATGCACAGCAATGCATGCAGTTGCTACCTGTGGAGCGCAACACCAAATTGAGCCGCGCCTGGCCTGTTGGTGTAGCCGCCAGCAGTCAAAGAACTGCTGCCAGCACACAAGCAGGCAACGTTTCAGCCGTTGCAGCCTGTACTCACACACTGCCTGCTCTGTGCTGCTGCTGCTGCTGCCGCCGCCGCTGCTTTAGATACCCAGTGAGTGGCATGTCCTGCTTGATGCTGTGGCAGCTGCTTACAAGCAGGCATGCGGGCCAGCCCTGGTGGGGGTATACTTGCGGGGATCGCTGCCCAGGGGCTGCTTCATACCACACGTCAGCGATGTGGACACGTTCGCACTGGTGCTGGCACCATCACCCGCAACTGCCACCACCACCACCAGCAGCAGCAGCAGCAGCAGCAGCAGCAGCAGCGGAGGCAGCAGCTTCAATGGCGGGGGCAGCAGCAGCAGTGTAGGGGGTGGTGCGTTGCCCAGCCAGATGCAGCAGCTGGCGAAGGACTGGCTTGCTCCTCTACTGGCCAAGTACACACATCTGTGTTTTGTCAAGGTGGGTGCAGGACTGTGCCCTGCCCTGCCCAGCACCTGCTAGCACGGCTGAGCAGCCGCTTGATAACCTAGCTTGCACTGCCAGCATTTGCAGATGGTGCCAATCAATCAAATGTCGGTGGGTGCACTGCCACAAATGTTGACATCGGCACAACAGCAGTCCGTTCCAGAGTGCACATACACATGGGCACTGATACTGCAACAGTGGCCTGGCCAGCCTTGCATCCAGCCTTGCTTGTCGACGCCAGTGCAGCTACAGTTTGGTTGAGCCGTGGTCGACCGTGCTTGCAGGCAGTATGTACTGGTTTATTCTTGCCAGTATCAAGCAAGGCTATTTTTTTGATGCCAGGGCTTGCACAAAACGTACTTTTGTGCTGCTGTGTTGCTGCCGTTGCTGCTGCAGCTGGAAGTCAAGGTGCTGCCAGTGCCTGCCGCTAGCGCTGCAGCAGACGCACTACTGCAGCATGTCTTATCACTCAACAGCAACCGCAGCAGCAGCAGCAGCGGCAGCTTACCTGCCCTTACTCCGTCGATGCTGGCCTCAGTACCAGCTGCCTTTGAGCTCAAGACGCAGTCGGTCCGCCTAGCAGGCGTCAATTTGCCGCAGCTGCTGCCAGCAGCGGCAGCGTTGCCGAGCGGTCTGCAGCTGCTGCCGGGCCTGGCGGAAGATGTGGCAGCAGCAAGAGAGGAGGCTGCTGAAGCGGCACGAGGCGGGGATGTGCTTCAGCAGGGTGAGTTAAGGCACAGTCAGCATAGCTGTGTGGCACGCGCTTGATGCCAAGCGTGGCCTTCGCCAGCAAGCTGCTCAATTGCGTGCATGCTGCGGAACACCAGTGACTCTGCGGCATCAATGGTGCAGCAGCTGATCACTGAGTTCACCACACATGGTTAGAGACTATATGCCTGATCGGATATTGCTTTGGCTGTTGCAATTGTGTCCGTGCAGTCACTGTGGCCGGGTGGTGCCTCAAGCGGTTACTGCGTGCTGCTTTCGAGCTGGTGCAGCAGCAGGCAGGCGTGTACACGCGCGATCTGTACTGGTGCTGCTACTTCAGCAGCCAGCGGCTGCCGCAGCTGCGGCAGCAGCTGGGCCAGGCGTTGGAGCTGTATGTGCAGCTGCAGGATGCTGCTGGCCCACAGCAGCAGCAGCAGCAGCAGCAGCGGCAGCAGCAGCAGCAAGCAAAACAAGCTTGGGTACAGGAGGCGCAGAGACGGCATCAGCAGCAGCGGCTGTCAGATGCTGCCTGGCAGTTGGCAGATGCCCTGCTGCCTCGCATAGAGGCCTTGTTCTTGAAGCAGATGCTGACAGAAGATCCCGGCTGGCTCACGCAACATTTTGCTAGCCCCATTCCAAGCGTCAGCAGCAGCAGCAGGAGCAGCAGCAGTGTCTCTGCAGTGCAGCACAACGACGAGCAGCAGCAGCAGCAGCAGCAGCAGCAGGGCTGGACGGCACTGCAGGATCACATGCGCGGCCTGGTTGCGGCAGTCACCAGCGCCACAGCCAGCGCAGGTGATAGTTTGGGTGCCAGCACGGCCAAAGCTGGCAGTGCTGCTGCTGGTCAGCCGGCAGAGCCGCAAATGCTGCTGGGGGCAGCACCGCCGTCTGTGCAGCTGCCTGTGTGGGGCCGTGCTGCAGAGCACACCTGGGCAGATCAGGCAGCAGGGCTGCGGCATGCAGTGCCATCGGTGCAGTGCTGCTGCAGCAGAGCCGCAGGCAAAGCAGCAGCAGCGACAGCGGCAGTGTGGCTTGCGCCCAGGTGCCTGCTGTCGCAGCAGCTGGCAGTGCTGACGCTCAGGCGCAGCAGCAGAGCGGTTGCTGCTGCTCGGTGCTCAGCACCAGCCGTTGGTGCTGCGAGGGCTCGCTGCTGACTGGCCCGGCAGTGAGTCAGCAGGGCTGGAGCTTGGGGGTGGCTGGCCCGGCAGGGTTTCAGGGGGAGGGTACGGCTAGCGCCGTCGCTGCAGTTCCCGTTTGTTGAGCCGCAACTGCTGCATTACCTTGACCACATAGCAGGTGGGGCGGGCGGGTGCAGACCGTGCCTTGTCTGGGAGTGAGTCGTCCTGTCCACCCCATGTTGGCGCATGCGCTGCTGCGTCAATGTGAGCAAGGATGGCGGATCTGTAAACCTGCAGGCTGTGCAAGTATGCATGTGACCTTCGCACCCGTTGCGCCCCTGCACGCAGCTGCCGCACCCATGCCACCTCAACCATGCTGGCTGGGCCATGCTGTGGTTGCAGGCCAGCTGCTGCTGCCCCGCTAGGCGGTGCAAGATCCAACAGCAGCGCGTGTGGTGCCCAGATCGAGTTGTGTGCCTTGACATGTGCCTGTGTGTTGGCTTTGTTCTGCATTCAGGCCCAGCTGCTGCTCCCAGCCGCGTGGTGGGCATGAGCACAGCCGAGTTTGTGTCAAGGCTGCAGCCGGGGTGCAGTCTGCCACCTCTGCTGTACAAGCCGAAGGAGCACTATTACATGCAGGTGCGCGCAACAGTGCGCTGCATGCCCAGCAGCACCTGGATGACTCGGCGCTTGCTGCGTTTGCTGCCATTCAAGCTGCGTAGCGTGGCTGCCGGCTGACGACATGTGTGCATACAAGCCTGCGCATGCAAAGCAACAAGGCTGCAGCGCAGCGGTGGATACAGCCGTGCATCGCCCATCTTCTGCAGCTGGTACCAGCTGCAGTTGCACCAGTGGCGTGCTGGAAGGAACTGGTTGTCCAGCCCCTCAGCAACCTGCACTTTGCCTGTGCTGTGCTTTCACCTGTGCGTTGCCGGCCTGCAGGCTCAGCTGCCCCCGCACATGGAGCAGCAGCTGCTGCTCCAGGACCTCCTGCAGCAGATAGAAGCACACAGCTGCAACACAAGAGTGAGCGCCGCATTGGCCGGTGCCCATGGTGCAGACCGCCCAGCTTTTCCATACTCACCACCAGCAGCAGCGGCAGCGGCAGCAGCAGCAGGAGGTGGTGAAGCGGCTACAGCAGCAGCAGCAGCAGGAGAAGGTGAAGACGCAGATGAGGAGTCGTGCAAGCTGTGTTTCAGCCAGGCCCCCCGCGTGTGGGTCAGCCCTGCAGGAGCAGTGTCACCGCTGCACTACGACACCTCACACTCCTTCCTTCTGCAGGTGGTGCTTCAGCTCTGTTGTGTTTGTTCAGCTGCCTTGTGGACTATGTGGCCTTCTGAGTGTGCACGCACCCAGCTGCAAAGCAAAATTCACCTGCGCACATCCTCAACAGCATTGCTTGTCCACGTCTGTGTTGTAGCAGCGGCTGATGCGGGGCATGGTGCGCGGCACGACTTTGAAAACAGTGACATGTTCACGGGCCGCGTCACGTGTGTGTGCTGTGGCGCCTGCTGCTGCAGGTGCGGGGCTTCAAGCGCATGCTGTTTGTCAGCCCTGAGCAGCTGTACCGGCTGTACTGCTACCCTGACACGCACCTGCTGCGCAGAAGGTGAGGCAGTACACTAAGCAGATACGGCTGTATAGTGCGTGTTTGTGCCGCAATGCTCTGTGTGGTGCTTGCCTGTGCATCAGTTGTACTGCCTGTGCTGTTGGATGCCGCAACACCTTGTACTGCAGCTGGCAGCGGTACTGCTTCCCTGACAAGGCCCTGCCTTTGGGAAAGGATGTCCAGCGGTGAGCTGCGTGTTGTGCAGCTGCCAGCGCAGCACAGCTGCATGCGGCTGTTCCCTGAGCCCTGTGCACTGCAGGGGCATCATGCATCCTGTTGGCAACAAGACTGCCATATGCAGCCAAAATGTTGTGTGGCGCGCAAGGCAGTGCATGGTAGGCAGTGCCTGCTTGGATGTGCGACCCTGGACCACAGCACACCCAGCTACAGCGTAGTGAGCAGCTCAACACTGCTGACCCCGCAGCTGTACTGCCGGCCTGGCGGCAGTGCCTGATTGCCACCTTGCAATTACACTCCTGCTGCTGCTGCCCAGGTCGAGGGTAAATCTTTGCAGCCCTAATCTTGCCAAGCATCCGCTGTTTGCTCGCGTTGGCGCACTGGAGGTGGTGCTGGGGCCTGGGGATGCAGCGTTCTTCCCCAGCATGTGGGCACACTACACAGAATCACTAGGGGAGTGTGCCGCAGGCAATGAAGCAGAAGGTGGTGCTGGCAGCAGCAGCAGCAGCAGCAGCACAGTGTGTGGATGCTCTATGTCGGTTACATTTAGGGTTGCACAGGTTGGATGACCATCCAATCACTCCACGGTGGAGAAGCGTGGCATGTAGGGCAGCAGGCATGCAAGATGCTTTTTGAAGCACAATGCAGCATGCGCAATCTGACAGGCAGCACTCACATCCAAGAACTAGTTGACCAAACGGCGTAGCGCTTGCTGTGAAGGCACATCCTGTGTTGCACACGCCGCAAGTACCCTACTGTGATACTAGTGTTTGGTTCAGGAAAGCCTGCTGAATCAGCAGGCACATCGGGCCTGTGTGGCTCTGTGCGATGCATCATCCGGCCTGTGTGGCTCGTACATATTAGTGGCCACTAGTGGCCATGGCCGCCAACCCTCATGTGACGCTGCAGCGTGCGCATGCTCTGGCTCCCTTGTTACCACACCTGTCAATGTGAGTGTGTGCATCATGACACTAAGCAGCATCAGTGGACGCTGCATGTTGTATCAACCAAAACCATTCCATCTATCAGGGTCAAACACCGACATTTCCCTGAGCATTTGTTGATAATCATTGCAGCTTCAAAAGAACACAGCGGGCCCCCGGGGGCAGCACGCACGTGCAACAGACGTGTCGCCCATTGCAGTTTCCTGCTAACAAAATAAAGTGTAAGAGTGCTCGCAGGTGCCACACCAGAAGGTGGCCTGGGCATGCTTGTGTCAAACTGACAGCTGCGCTTGCCCCCTCTGCCAAATCCTGATGGCACAGCAATGAGCCCAGTGTACTGCAAGCTAGTGCCTTGTCCTCTCACAGCAATGAGAGCTGATCTCTGCAAAAGGGCGGCATGCACAGCAGGCTGCCTGTACTACGCCTGCCTAACGCCTCAACCGCTTGGTTATTGTTGCGGCTGGCTGATCGCTGGCTGCTGCTGCTGCTGCTGGGTTGAGGCCGCTAGATGCGCCTTGCTGGCCAGACGCCCACACTGCGTGCATGTGCTGCTGTTGCTGCCAGTACATTGCCTGCTGCCTGCTGCTGCTGCCATTGCAGCGTCAGCTGCTGCTGTTGCTGCGCATCAAGCCCCAGCTGCCCGCTGCCGCTCCAGACCCATACTGCATCTGCATGCTGGGGTTCATGTGCTGCTGCTGCATTGCATACAGCGCATCTGCTGCTGCTGCTGAGCCTGCGCCGCCGCCGCATCGCTGCTGCCTCCTGCAGCTGCTGCCGCCGCCGTCATGGCGGCAAGGTCTGTACTGCTGCCTGAAGCAGCACCTGCCGCCTTACCCGACCCGCCCGCTCCATCCAGCCCCATCATCTGGCCCCCTTGAGGGGCCGGCCACCCCCACCAAACATGCTGCTGCAGCAGGATCCAGGTACCCTGCTGACGCTCCACCCCGCAACCCTCCAGCTGCTGCTGCCAAGCCAGGCACGCCTCCTGCACCGGCGCCTTGCCAACCGCCTGCACCTGGCGTCATACCCAGAAAGCCTGCCATGCCTCCTGCAGCTGCTGCCGCCCGCTGGCGTGTAGAACCCCCCCAGGCGTGCCGGCACCAGGTGTCAGGCTGCCCATTGGGTGCGGCGCCAAATCCCCCGCCAGCCCCAAACCCTGCTGCTGGCCGCCGTACTGCTGCATGGCCATGGCCTGCCGCATCAAGCATGTGGTAGTGCTGGTGGCTGCTGCTGCTGTAGCTGTTGAACCTGGCTGGCGCTGGGGTTGCCGCATTTAGCAGCGGCAATTTGGGGATGGGTGTGTCGAGCAGCGCCTGCAGCCAGCAGCAGCAGCAGCAGCAGCACACCATGGCCAGTTGCTCAAACAGCCGGCGATGATCAAAGAGCAGGCAATTCGACGAGGGTTCTTGATTTCATGAACCCAGCTGCTTGCATGCCGTATAGGTGCCGGCATTAAATTAAGTTTGTGTGCACACCAAGCCCCACCTCCCAGCTCAACCAGGCTTCCTCAAACTCTACACATGCATGCATGGCCCTTGACCTGCCGCGGCCTAGGCATGCTGCGGCTGAAGCATGCGCGTTGTGGCATGCATGTCCAAGCAACCACAAGCAACGAGGATGCACACGAGGATGCACACGAGGATGCACGCGCACGCGCATGCTTGTATCTGGGCACGGATGGCCTCATGCCTGCGCAGACCAAGAGCAGCGTGCCGGCAACATCAGCTATTGTGCGCAGCCACTCGCAGCAACGCGTGCAACCCTTCAGCTCCTCCTACACACGATGTATGGCAGATGCCACACCAAACACATTCGTGCCATATGTACAACCAGTGCAATATGTGCGGAGCCTTGTACACACATGCGTCGTGCAGGCACCCGCGCACATGCACAGTCACGTGCACGCACGCGTACACAAGGTGTCATGCAAATGCGTAACTTTGCCACACGAGCGCTTGTGCACATGGTATTCACGCACTGATAACTCAACGCATGCACGCGTGCGCGCGCGCAAATACATTCACGCACGCACCCACCGCGCGTGTGCTGGCGTGCACTTGCGCATACAAATCATTCCAGCACACGCACACGCCAGTGCGCGCGCGCGCACTCTCGCAAGCAGTACAATGCACCGCGTCCCCTGCACCTACGCGCATGGCCAGGCTTGCACTCACGTACGCAGCACAATGCGCACACACACCCACGCGTGCGCGCCAATGCATTCAAGCACGCATGTACGCGCACACTCACAACAACCCCATACACGCGCACGCGTACATTCACGCACGCACCCACGCACATGCGCACGCGTGCACTCACGCATCAGTTGTGCCCGCACACACCGACACCCGTGCGCTGGCACTTTCGCGCACGCATCCACAAGCGCACATGTGGGCGCTCACGCACATACCAAGGCGCGCCCATGCATGCATCTAAGCACGCACCCACGCGCATACGCACGCAAACATTCAAGCACTCACGCACACACCCAAGCACGGGCACGCATACATTCCCCACCCAAGCGCGCGCGCAAGCGTGCGCTCATGCATACACGCAAGCACGCACACACCCACACGCGCACACACATACATCCACACACACACCCACGCATGCGGGCCAGCGCACACACTCGTGCACGCACCCTCGCGCCTGCACACGTACAATCAAGCATACAGACATTCATGACAAGCATGCTCTAATCCACGCACACACTCAGGCACGAACATGCCTTCGCGCGCACACATACATTCATGCATGCACACACACACACATCTATGCGCGTGCACGCATACATTCACGCACGCACCCACACATGTATGCTCAAGCATGAACCGATGTGCGCGCAAACGCACGCACACGCGCGCGCGCACGCAGGCACACACACATGTGGGCCAGCGTACAATCACGCACACATTCATGCACGCACACATTCACGCGTGCGCGTGCATAACTCACGCACGTACCCACGCGCGTGCAAACGTAGCATTGATGCGCGCACGCATACACTCAAGCATGCACACACCCATGCAAACACAAGCATACTTCTACGCAGCGCACGCACGCACCCACGCGCGCGCACGCATACACTCACACATGCACCCATGCACACACATGACCACGCACGCATACATTCACTGATGCAGACACCTACACTCACGCGCACACATACATTCACGCACGCATGCACACACACACGCACTCACGCAGGCGCGCGCGCACGCGTACATTCATGCTCGCAGCCACGCACGCATCATGCAATCACACACCCACACACCCACTCCAATGATGATTTCTGCCCACTCACGTGCACGCGCACTCGTGCACTCACGCACACACTCGTACATGCACAAGCACACGCACGCGCGCACACACATGCGCCTCAAGCACGCACCCCTGTGCGCGCGCGTACACTCGCGTGCATACTTGTGCACGCACACCCACGCACACGCACGCGTGCAAGCACGCATACATTCACGCACACTCCCACGCGCGCGCATGCATACTTCACGCATGCACACACGGATGCGAGCGCGGGTGCAATCGCCCATACATTCGTGCACGAAAACATCCACGCGCGGGACGCATTTCTCATGCAGGAACCCATGCGGGCGCGCGTCGCTGCATGCATCAGTATGTATGTGTGCTTGCGCGTGGGTGTGTGCATGCGTGCGGCGTTGCCCACATGCGCGAGTGTACGCGTGCAAGCACGCACAAGCTCATGCACGCACAACCCATGCGCGCACACAAAACAATT
>JACERP010000619.1:0-47000 GCA_014080715.1 Scenedesmus sp. NREL 46B-D3
GTCACCACCAACTTACCATTGCAGCCTCAACTGTCCATCAAGATGCACAGCTGCACAACTGTGCATCGCATGCAGCGGAACAATACAGTGGGTGGAGCCAGCAATGTTTACAGATGCCAATGCAGCTTAAGCTTCAAAGCTTTGAATGGAAAGGGAGGAGAGGGGTGACTTCTCATCATCATCATCATCATCATCATCATCATCATCATCATCATCATCATCATCATCATCATCATTCATCATCATCATCATCATCATCATCATCATCATCATCATCATCATCATCATCATCATCATCATCATCATCATCATCATCATCATCATCATCATCATCATATCATAATCATTCATCATCATCATCCATCCATACATCATCATCATACATCATCATCATATCATCATCATCATCATCATATATCAAGCCATAGCATCAACGCCATCGGCCCCGCGCCCCACCGGGACGGAAGGAGGAGGAGCACTGCTGAAGAATGTTTGCATGTATTGCGCACATTCCAAGGGGGACCGAGTGACTCTGCTTTTCTGTTGGGTTGGAGTGCTGCTGCTTGTGACATTCCAAGCCTTCACAAGCAAATCAGCAACACACGGTGAAACCACATGGTGACACCGAGAGGGTGACTCTGCTTTTCCTTGCTTCGCTTTTCCGGTTAGGTTGTTGTGAAGCAGCAGCACTCTAGCATGGAAAGGCAAGGTTTTTGTGCGCTGCTTGCTAAAACTGCACAACATGGCTTCTTTACGTGGCTTTCACCTGTCGCAGCACAGGGTTAACTTGATGGTGGGGAGTGTCAAACATGTGTACATAGTTGGCCACAATGTGGCGTATGACGTCATATTGCTTGCATGCTTGCTATCACTGCAAGGAGCAGGGGCAGCCAGAGGGTCAATGCCACCAAGGTAGTCGCTTACCCTGTCCTTGGCAAGAGGTTCTGTGTCCAAGAGGGCACAGTGCGGCATGCAGGCATTCTCTGCCTCAAGTATTTCCGCCATCCCACCTCAAAGCCAAAACAAAACCCTCAGACAGACAAGGCAGCTTGCAGGAATAAGAAGGATGCATCAGGAATCTGTGTTGACCAGACAATACGCTGTACATATGTCATAAGCAGCACTTCCGAAGGGTTGAGTCAACCCAGCCAAAAAAGCAAAGCACAGTCACGTGGCCTCCCTCATGCAAAGCTGCATTGGTATCTGTAAGCAATGCTGGCTCTACCCACTGTAATGCTCCACACGTGTGCACATATGTAACAGCAAGCAATCGGTGCCAGGCGCCATCATGATCAACTGCCAGACATCAAAGCACCATAGAGCAAGAGCTGGTCAAACACGCTGGGCTATGCTGGCTGCACCGTGCAGCAAGCTACCGTAAGCATCTGGAACTGAATTGAGGATGTGTTGCAGCTGGTGATTGTACCAGCACTCAGCTGAGCCACTGCAGTGTTGCAGTGCTACATGCTGCATGTGCCTGGGGCCCAGAACTCAGCAGAACCCAGGGGCAAGATAGCCCGAGTACACGACTCAGTGCAGCGACACGTGTTCCCCGCAGCATTCAACCTCTGCAAGAAGACTGAAACGCGGCAGCAGCAGCAGCAGCAGCAGCAGGGCAGCACACGATACACGAGAAGAGGGGCAAAAGGGGCTGCCGAGCAACCCTCGTAAATCTATGTTGCCAGCAGTTCATGATGGAGGCGGCACTGGCAGTTTCCCTTGCAACGGTGGCTCGCTGTGCTGCGGCTGGTCTCAAACATTGACGCACACAATTTGCCTTCATGCTGTCCCATCTGCGCTCCTTCTTGCTACTGAGAGTTGAAGTGCGCCACAAAGCTACCTGCTAGGCTCCTCTTGCATGCAATGCTTTACAGAGTCAGTCAGACCTCCAGGAAGCATCTGCTGTGCTGTCACAGCCAGGCAGGCTTTTCAACCGTGCGTGTTAGTACAAAGTGCAGCATTTGAGTTGTTCTAGGCACCAAATGCGTTCATCCAGGCACCAACTGTCGGTTGGTTCGTTGTCTTGTGACTTGCAAATGCAGCTACAGAGCTGGCTCGGGGCTTTGACTCAGTGATGTTACTGCTCATGGAGAGAACCATTAAACCTCCAGCTTGGTTTCAATCCATGCTGCCAACAACATTCGCATCACTGGCTGCTTCTGGTGCAGCAGTGTAACCGCAGACATTGAGACAGCACCTCTAGCTCGAGCTAGGTGTGGCTGCATGTTCCAGCCGCGTGCACTTGGCAAAACCCACTGCTCTTGTGGCCTTTGTGCACTTCAGTGTGAAGTTGTGGCTTACCTACAAAGCCCCTCAATGAGCGCAGATTATGGATGCATTGCAGCAGATGTGCTATATTGTGTGGTTTGGAGTCGATTGAACACCGGTTTTCGTCAATGTGGCTGCCCTACAGTGCCCTGTGGCTGCACCCTGGACAACAAGTATCGGCAGACTGGGTTGGCGGGCCCAGATGGCCCAGAAGGCTCAGCAGGTGCATCGTATGCGTTTTAATCCTACCATTGGAACTGCGTCCATTGCTTCTTGGGGCGAGTGAGCGTTGAGTCCTGTACAGAATACCTGAGAAGAGCGCCTGATTTGGCAAAGCAGCAAGGCTGGAACTGCAGCTCTTTTTAAAATTAGCTTCATCAGGGTGTTCAACAACCAACAAAGACGTTTGGGGCAGCTGAGGCTGCTGCTGGTTCGGACATAGCCCTGCTGGCACTCGTTTTAAGTGCTGAGGGGCCTGGCAATGGCCCTAGTAGAGCACGAAGACAAACCCATATTCCACTTAGCTCCAGCAGCAGGCTGGGTGAACGTGAGTCGCCAGTGGCTGGGGGTGGGCGCCCTGGACTATGACAATGCGCCAGCAGCAGCCAGCTTAGGCGGTAGGACGCACATATTTCCTGCTCACAAATAACGTGGAAGCGATGTTGGCGCCTGTTGCTGCTGCAGGACCCTAATGGCCCTTTCATGTACAAGGGACAGTACCACCTGTGAGTGCTGCTGCTGCTTCCAACTACCAGAGACAGCTGTCGGGTCACAGGCAGCAAGCATCAGCACTTTGCAGCAAACACACCGTAGATCAGGCATGATCTGGCCTTGTACAGCTGACATCAGCACTGCTTTTGGCGTACAGCAGCACCCTACTTTCAGCTTCCTGCAACTGCACCGTGCAGCAACTGGCACGCCTGATGTGCTGCACCAAAGCAGCTGCCTAAGGAGGCGTATAAACACGGCAGGCACCATTGCAGCTGTAGCAGCACAGCAGCTGGTTCTGCAAGCAGTGTGCAGCTGTGTTGTGAATGCAACAAGCCAAAGCTACCTAGGTAGCTGGATCAGTGATTGCAGCACAGCAGCTGTCGCACATTTGCACTAGCACTGCAGCGCTGTTCTTGTCAGGCAGGTGTTACAGCTAAATGTTGCTTACACACAGCTGGTACCACCCATTTGGCAGCCATTATTATATGTTAATGTGCTGGACGCAAGATCATGCTGTCTTTCTAGGCACCTTGCCACTGCTTGCCCCAACCTACCATGGCACCACCTCTCATAGACACAGTTATGCATCTCACAGCTGCCACTGCCTTGTGCTTCTTGATGCACAGCCTTGCGTCTCACGTTGATGTGCTGGTTGTGGATGTGCAAACCCGTGCAGGTTCTATCAGCACCTCTCAGAGGGTTGTGAGTGGGCGTTTGGCTTGGTGTGGGGCCATGCAGTCAGCGCAGATCTCATCCACTGGGAGCACCTGCCACATGCGATGGTGCCCACAGCCAAGTCGCTTGACGCTGATGGCTGCTTCAGCGGCTGCGCTACAATAGACACAGACGGGACGCCGATCCTGCTGTATACGGGTGTGCGGCTGCGGACAAACCCTGACGCGCAGCCGCCGCCACCACCGGAGTGTGATCTGAACCTTCCCTTCATAGAGTCGCAGCTGTACGCATTGCCAGCTAATCCGGGTGAGCAGCAGCTGCAGCTGCTGGCAATTCGACAGCATGCAAGCTACATGAGCAGCATGCAAGCTACATGAGGTTGAGCTGCAGCAGCAACGGCGTGGTTGAGCAGCAGCGAAGCGGTTTGTCGGTTTGCCACGTCAGCTGTTTGGTGCTGTAAACAATCATGGTCATTGTCTTCCCGGCAGCCAGCTGCGGCAGTCAGCAACCAGCATGGCGCAGGCGTGAATGGCGCAGCAGCATGCAGCGAGTTGCACCAGCAGCAGCTGCGTGGGGTGACTTCCGTGCTTCCTCAACTCGTGCTAGGCATTCTGGCACTGTATTGCGCACGCTGATGCTGTCACTGCCCTGCTGCGATCCTGTGCTGCTGCTGCTGCAGATGATCCGTTGCTGGTCGACTGGGTGAAGGAGGAGGCGCCTTTCATAGGTGTGCCGCCTCCCAACATGAACCTCACGGGCTGGCGTGACCCCTTTGTGGTTGAGCGGCCATGCAGCGCCAACAACTACGAGTGGGTGGTGCTGATGGGGTCAGGTGCGCAACTGGTGTATCTGCTTTGTTGTACGCTTCTGGACAAGTGTGTCTCGGTGGTGAACCTCCTCATTGCATACATGCGCAATCTCAAACAGCACGCTGCGATTGATCTCGGCGTGTGTGAGGGGGCTTTGGAGTGCAACGCAGGGCGGGTTCCATGATGGTGGAGTCCAAGATGGTGGAGGGGCTCCACACGTATGACGATACTCTTTGCGCGTGTGGGTGTTGCTTTAGTTATTGCATCAAGCACACTGCTAGCATGTTTTGGTTAAAAGCACGCTGCCGTGGTACAAAGAAATTTGCGGTGTGCGTCATTATCACCACACCTGGATCAGCACCACAAAACATCAGCCACACACAGACGCCCTTGTAACACACCATAGTAACATGTGATAACAGCCTTGGCACGCACTATGACAAATGCGGTTAAGCCCTCATCCACTTTTGCAGGAGGAGGCTGATGACGCCGCTTGTTACGGCACACTTCCAGTTGCTTGTGTTCTTGTCAGGTCACTGCACATACACTGCTATAAAGTGGTTGAATCTCGCATTCACCCGTGCCCTGCAGGCATCAAGGAGGTGGGTGGCGCCACCATCGTGTACCGCACACGTAGCTTGAAGGATGAAGCCAGCTGGCGCTACGACGGCCTGCTGTGCGTGGGGGACGGGGACACAGGTGCGTCAGACAGCGGGACACAGATGCTGGGCAGATTGGGCACACATGTGCATCCAAAACGGGGAAGCAGCCAGCTGGCGCCTCAACAGCCTGCTGAACCTGGGGGACGGGCACACCTGCGTATTGCACTTGGGGGACACTTGCTCGTCCAGGCATGGGACACATTTACTGTCGAGATGTGGGCTTTGGTGCATGTTGAGCGGGAGTCTGGTGCTTTGCAAGGTGGTGCCATAGCTGTGGTGCAAGTACATGATCCCTGGTGAAAAGCTACCACTGTGCAGCAGCAGGAGCAGCGGTGGGAGGTATGGCATCGTTGCAGCCCCGTGTTGTGCGTGCAACTGGGTATGCAACTTCAAAACATGTGGTGCTGATGTGTGCAAGCAGCACGGGTGGGCAGCGTGTCGCAACGGACTCATGCAAGCTGCCTTGCAATGACACGTGCCAGCCCCGCACATCCTTACGGGCAGGGGCCTGCATCCCCGTGCTGTGCTGATGGGGCATGCTGTTGCGTGTGTCGCTTTGATGTTGCAGGTGCTGTGTGGGAGTGCCCGCTGATCGCGCAGCTCAACCCGCTGCCAGCGGGCGCGCTCCCCTTGGGCAGCAGCAACCACGCACGGCTTGCCATGGGCAACAGGAAGCACAGCCTATCCCACCTCAACACCAACAGCAGCAGCGGCAGCCTAACTATAGCAGCAGACGGACCCCTGCAGCAGCACGGGGAGAAGCAGCAGCAGGAGGACACCGCCAACAGCAGCAGCCGCCGCAGCTATGATGCCGTCAGCATGGGCGCCGACTGCAGCAGCAGTGGCGCAGCTGGGCATGGCAGCAGCAGCTACACCGGCAGCAATGGCAACAGCAGCAGCAACAGCAGTGCGCCGCCGCATGCGCTGGTCAACGCATGGGGAGGGCCGCCGCCAGGGTTCAACATGGCTTCTGCGGTCGCTGGCAGCTGGGACGAGCGCTACACACACTTTTACAGCATCAGCCCTGACGCCTGCACCAATCCCACTATCTACTGGCTAGGCAGGTGAGCATGGGCCTGTGTGCTACCGACTGCACCAGGCGGCTCGGCGTGCGCGCAGAGCGTTACGCCGCCTGGCAACAGCAGCACTGTTCTCGGACCTGCAAACGTGGTGTCAGCCGAGGGTGTTGATGCGTGCAGTACGACATTGGACACTGCAATACTGATGCGTTGGCGGTGCCGGAGGGCATGCAGAAAGAGGGTGTGCGCCTGTGCCAGGCGTTGCAGGCGACAGGCCAGCGAGGCAGTGGGGAAGCTGCCACTCTGGCATGCTGCCGCTGTATGTTGCCCTGGTGCTGCTGCTACTGACATAACATCTGGGGCTGTCTTGCCTGTTGTGCTGCAGCGGCCGCTGGAACTTTCAGGTTCTGGTGAGCCTGGCTGTGCTTTTGCAGACGTGACAGGTCACTGTGACCTGGATCGTGCCAACAGCATGTGCCAAATTGTGACTGCACGTCTTGACGCATTGCTGCTGCTGCTGCTGCTGCCACCTGCCATCTGCAGGTACCACAATGGCCGCTTTGACCTGGACAATGCAAAGGGCCCGCTGCGGCTGGACCTTGGCGACACGCTGTACGCGCCCAACGTGATGCGGGACGACGCGGGGCGGGTGGTGCTGTGGGGGTGGCTGCAGGAGCGCAGGACGGTGAGCATGTCGCGTGTGCAAACGTCTGCGTGTTGCGGTGCATGTGTGTGCCAGGCTCGGCATGTCTGGCTGCCTGGCTGGGCAGCTGCCTGCTGGCTTGTCAGCTGGGTGGTGCACAGCCTGGGGGCTGGCTGCAGGTGCTCAGGACCGGCAGCGGCCTGCCATCATGCACACCTGCGGGCAGGAGTACTTGCTGCCTGCTGCAATGGGAGGACAGCAGGTTTGCGGCTCGTGCACAGCAGCGGCTCGTGCCATCTGAGATGGTGGCTGGATCCACATGCAACTGCCGCCTCTCAATGTTGATTGGCGTCGTTTTTTTTTCTTCCCGGCGCCCGCAGGTTGGCACGTACGACTACGCCGGCTGCATGACGGTGCCGCGCCTGTTGCACCTGGACGGCGACAGGCTGATGCAGTGCCCGGCGCCCGAGCTGCTGAGCCTGCGGCAGGGCGAGGCGTGGCAGGCGAGCCATGTGCAGCTGGGGGGCCCGCAGGCGTCGCTGCCAGTCCCAGGGCTGGTCAGCAGCCGCTGCCTCGACATAGAGGTGAGCGCGCGAGCTCTGTGGTGTCACTGCTGTACTTGTTGTGGCTTGCGTGGGTTGCTCGTCCTGCTGTCGGCGAGCAGTTGCACAGCGCGGTGCAACGATTCATCGCCTGTGCTGGGTTGTGTTGGCAGCCACGTCTGTCGAAGTACTGTCTGGGGTGCTTGCGTCTTGCTGCTCCCCTCTCCTGGGTGTTGCTGGGCTGTAGGCGGCCAGGGCAGCGCCAGCACTGCTGCTGTGCTGCCACGCAGCTGGCACCCAGGCGGCAAGGGCGTGCATAGCAGCCGCAGACCCACACCCCGTACCCCCAACTTCTCGTACCACCCCTTACTTTCGCTGCAACAGCGGATCGCGCTTGGTGCTTGCTGGATTCGTTGTTTTGCTAGTCCAGCCACACTTGCCCACCCCACATTGCGCTGCTCCGCGTGCCTGTAATCCTCGTGCCCCTGTTCCAGGCTGTGTTCAGCCAGGGCAGCGCCAGCACCATCGGCGTGCTGCTGCGCAGCTGGCACCAGGGCGGCGAGGGCGGCGCGGCGGTGCTGTACAACTGGGAGTCGGGCCTGCTGGAGGTGGTGTTTGAGGCGCTGGACCCCGCCACCATGAGCTTCAGCCTGACGGCTCCAATGGCGAGGCGCATCGGCGGGCCGCTGCAGCAGAAGCCCGGGCAGCCGCTGGCGCTGCGGCTGCTGCTTGACGCCAGGTGGGTGGCCTTGCTGCGGTTGGTGGTGAGCTGGCGTCTGTGCTGTGGCCAAGTTGCAGCTGCTGGCACAAGCAAGGACGCAAGACTTGCGTTTGGCGCTGCTGCGGTCCTGCTGTGTGTGACGAGCTGCCAAGTTCGCTGCAGCAGTTGCTGGTTTTGAGCTGGTGCAGCTGCCTTGAAGTCTTCATGCAACCGGAGGTGCTGCCGCCTGCTGCAGGCTCACACCGCTGCTGCTGGTGCTGCTGCTGCTGCTGTCGCGCTTGTCACGCTGCTGCTGCAGCTGCCTTGAGATCTTCACTGGCTCGGGTGAGGTCCTCTCCACCCGCATCTACAGAGGCAGCCCGCCACATGGCCATGCGGACGCAGGCATCGAGTTTGTGGCATTGGATGGAGACGCACGCCTCGACCGCGTGGCCGCCTACGAGATGTCCAGCTGCATCGCAGCCCCACACAAGCGCCAGTGGCAGCCGCAGCTGCAGCAGCAGGCGGCGGCGGCGGCAGCAGCTGGTGCGCAGGACCTGTTTGACGAACTTGCTGCGCTGCATCAGCAGCAGCAGGACGAGCAGAGCAGCCTAATCAGCCTGCTCTCATCAGCAGACCAGCAGCAGCTTGCTCAGGAAGGCGGCCCTGGTCTGAGTCCGACCCTCAGCAACAGCCTGAAGAGGCAGCAGTCGATGATGCAGCAGCAGCAGCAGCAGCAGCAGCTGCTGCTGAGTCCAAGGGCAGGAGATGTTGCGGCGAAGCTGCAGCAGCTGGCGTTTGCTGGTGCCGGGCTTGCTGGCGGGCTGGACGGGGAGCAGCCGCTGCTGCACGTTGAGCATGTGGCGGTGCCTGAAGAGGAGCTGTGCGCAGACATCTTCAACTTTGAGTGAGCCTGCAGGCGTGTGCAACGGCTAGGTGCGGCCGACTGCTGTTTGACGCGGCGTGTGGCAGCGTCTGAGGAAAGGCCGGATGCAGATGCCTTTCAAGTTTGAGTCAGAAGCAGTCAAGGAGCCACAACGGGGTTGGCAGGTGCTGTGCAGTCAAAGTGTCCAGGTTGCTCTGACTGCTGCTTGATCTTGGTTGCGGCATGTGCTGAAGGAGGCAGGAGTTTTTGTAGGGCGGGCCATGTTAGTGGCCTGGCGGGTGCATATCTATGTCGAGCGCTGCATCATGCGTGCAGCGCACCCGCGTCAGCGTGTGGCACTGAGTGTGAGCTGTGAGTAGGGCTGTGAATAGGGTTGGTGTTGACCATGGCAGCAGGCTTGGGTGTGGCGAGGGGTTTTGGCTGATGCTGGGGACATGCAGCCTGTTCAGTGGGGTGCAGCAGCCACGAGGCGCCGCAGCTGCGGGAAATTGTGTGGATCTGCTCTTACAGCAGGTGCAGGATTAGCAGGTGTACATGGGCTTGGAGCAACCAGTCAGGCTGGCATGCGGATCGCTTAGGCTTGTTGGACAGCAGGTTGACAAACGTGGCCAGCTGGCAATGGATTTGGTTCTCAGAGCTTCCTGAGTGCACTTTGTGCTGCTGCTGGCTAGCTTAGTACAAGTGATTCTGACTGGCTAGGTCTGTTACTGGTCACTAATCACCAGAGTAGGGCCACAGGCCCGCCTGCAAAAGACCAGAACAAGGCTCTGGAAAATGCAGCACCTGCCTGTCAGCCGTGGCAAGCAAGCGTTGGCTATGCTGAAGGGTAGGTGCGTAGAACTGTTTTGAGCTACGCCTTTCACAGCTGCCAGTAACCGGCAAGATGGTGATGCTCCAGCGCAGGTGCTCTGTGTGTGTGTGTGGGAGGGGAGGGGGCATGTGGGTTGATGATGAGCCTGTGTTACTGCACCCTGCGGCATTCGCACAAGCAGCAGTGTTGAAGTAGGCGAGGAACTGATTCATGTTGGCCTGTTGCCGACTCTGGTGGTTGTCTGTATCTGCGGGAAGTATATAGGTTTGTGTATCTGTCTCTTCAATCAAATGCATCAGATGGCAACAGGCGTGGTTCACCTACGCAGGTGCGTATGTGTTTTGGTGCGGTGTCACTTGGTTTTCTGTGGGGAATGTGCTATGAGGTGGCGCCCCATCGTTGCAGCGCTTCATGGAAAGGTTGCATGCACCTGCAGGTTTGCTCAGGTTTGCTTGCAGGCGCATTTTAAGGCGTGGGTTGAGCGCCTTAGCATGAGCAGGGTTTAAACAGGGCTATCGGCAGAACTGCCTTACTGGCGTGGAGAAGTAGCGCACAATGCAGCATGTAGGCATGGTGTGTGAACATGTGTATGCCGAACAATGGCGCAGGTACTGCTGTGCATGCATCACTTCACCAGGTACAGTAAAGTACAAGTGCTGATATTGTGTGGCAAAGTATGGAAACACGGCATGCTCGCCTCATTGTGCGTGTAAGCCTGGATTGGTCCTTTGTAGTTTCAGTTCCCTGTGGTAGCATGATGACCATGGTAGTCCTTCAGATGGTCTGAAGGCTACGGCTATCGGGGGGTGTCATCAGTGCGCACATGATACCAAAGATGGGTGCAACGTTGTCGTTAACGAGCTGCCAGCTCTTGTCACACTCTGCAGTGCAGCACCGAAGCAGGCATGGCAAGGTGGGTATTCATCGGACGGCAAGGGAGGTGCGTTACGTGCTGCCTTGTTTGAGGGGTTTTAGAGGCTGCAGCTGTTCATGTGTCAAATGCTGCCACAGCCGCACATGAATGAATTTGTTGGTGGCACAGGAGGGTGGTGTGTCTTGACATACACAACGGCACCATGTGTCAGTGCAGCTGCCACACTGTGTACAGCTGGCAGAATTTCTGCACGTTAACGCCACAACCGTCCCTCCTTCAAAGCTAAACTTTGCTTTGCCTGCCATGCTGCAATCTATCACATGGAGCCTCCATAGCAGTGCTGGGTGCAACATCAGCCTACACCGTCCTACGGTATTGCAGTACACTGCAGTGCACTCTCTCGCAGTCACTCCCTAAGTTAGTGCTGTTGGCCAGCAAGCTACTACTCCGGGAGCCTGCGCCACTCACTTGCGGCAGGACAACTGCCATCATCATCGTCATCATCATATTACCAATCAAGCCATAGCAGGACAACTTCCAGTGTTAGCAGGACTACTGCACACGGTGTTGCATCAGCAACCTAAGTGCACTGCAGCGCCACCCAGTCCTAGGGCTTGCTCGTGAATTGAGGCGATCAAAGCCATGGCGCTGAACCATGAGAACCAGACGTCACATCATCGCTGCCAGCAATGCACAGCCAGTCACTGAGTGTGGAAGTGCCAGCAGGTGGACTCCATCTGCATGGCATGCACCCGTGGCAGACCGTCACATAACGCATGTTCATGGCATGCCATATATGACTTACATAAGTCAAACAACACAGCAGTCGATGCACCTGCACTGGCAGCTTGCAAGCTGCAGGACATGCACCACGTCAGAAGGAGGCTGACCATGAGTCAGCAGGCAGCGCCACAGACATGGTTCCCGCCTGCTGCAGCATGTCTGCACTTTAAGCTTTGCAGAGCACGCTTTTACAGCACAAAGAGCCTGCTGCCCTGCACTTATCAGGCAATGAAATAAATAGTTGGAATAGCCTGCTTGGGCCGCATGTGCTTTGAGCCATGCACGCCCCGCAACAGTTGTTCCAGAACACTTGCCAACCATGCTCACAGTGATGATCATGCCGTGGCAATTGAGGCAACACCACGGGGCGGCGCCGCGCCACACCAGCAGTGTCATGTACACGCTGGCCGACACTCATGCCGTGTGCCAGGAATGACTATATGCATGAGACATCAGTCAAAGTGCTGCAAGAACCAGCCACATCACAAGGGCACAAAAAGCCACCAAAATGGTCACAGTGGAGGGGTGGAGTGCACAGCTTAATTGATCAACGCACACACAGTTCGCAGCAGCTCAGCAGCGGAGCTTCCCTAGTAAAGCACATCTACGGTGCTTGCCGTGCCTGCTTACAACTGCTGCAGCTTGTTGTGTCCATACCGCCTCACCGGCGTCAGCACCCAAAATCCACATATGACCTGCCGCAACCGCTCTGCCTGCTCACTCGAGTCCAGCTGCAACATGCCAAAGCACTGCCTGTTGCAGGCAGCTGACAGCTGTGCCGTTGCGGGCGCCTGCCACAGCACGCAACCGTTGCTGCAGCAACATGATTACGAGCTGCCGCCGACAGCAAGTAGGCCGTTGGAGATCGACATGGCGCAGGCATCAGTTGGCAACCGTAGCAGGGAGCAAGCACTCTGATACTCCAGAGTGGCTCATACCCACTTTCTAGGCACACATGTCGCATGCCTGTGGCCTGCGCTGCGCGGCAGCATCACTCTGCTACATGCCTTGTGTCCCCACTCTTCACGAGGGTCTAGCACAGTAACTGCCCCGCGAGCAACCTCCAGGCATACACATACCGCTGGTTGCTGGCGAACAGCAGCAGTGAGCGCACGGGCACGTGTACTGTGTGTGCATGAGAATGCTGAAAATGGCACAGGTTCCCAGTGCAAAACCTACAGGCTGGCTAGTACTGCACAGTGAAGCTCGCTGCTAAAGGAAGCTTGTGTATGCTGGGTCTAACAACTGTGTGATCAAGCGTGCACCACATGTGACGGCTTCATGCACCGTGCAGCTAGGGCACACACCTGATGATGCAGATACTCACACACAGGCAAGGAAGCACCAGATGTGCAGATCTGCCTCGCAACAATCTCCATGCACTGCTGAACACAACAACCAATGCTGTAGTGCTGCTGCAAGGCATGTGGCAATTTCATTTCACTGCAGCAGGCATGATGCCTGCCCAGAAGCAGAACACCGTCAGTTGTAACATCAAACACCAAACACCAGGCAGCATGCTGTCCTGCTTGACACCCAACAGACCAAGCCCGTGACTCATGCGGTAGTCCGGGGATGCTGCTACTGAATGCTGCTGCTGCTGTTGCAGTTGCTGACATTGTTTGCAGAGGTGGGTCAAGACACACAGCTACATGCTCCTGAAGTGACGAGGCTGCGCAGCACATGCCTGACGATGCATAACCATGTCCAACCATGCCTACCTAACCGACGCTCTACTGTGATGCTGCCCTGTAAGCTGATGCGGTAGCTGACTGCAGTTGCGCACATGAAGACAGCAAAAGCAAGATAGCTCTGAACCAGACAGAAGTCTACTACCGCTCTGTCAACAGTTGCACCACCATGCACAGGTCCGGGTCAGTTCTCTCAACTTCCTGTCACACATCATAGCCCTGCAAGCCACCAACATTGCAGCAGCGCCGCCTAGCGGGCAACAGCCGTGGCTTGATGTCAACGCTGCTGACGCTGGTATTAGTGAGGGGTGCAGCGCTGCTTCAACGCCAACTGCTCCTGCAGCGCATCACCCTGCACCTGCAGAGCATTCCCTGCCCGCACGCTGCTGCCCACAACTAGCATCAGCTTTAACTGTACACAGCACCACCGCATATTTCCAGGCATGCACTGTAGCTGCTGCTGCTGCTGCTAGCCACGGGGCTACCTGCGGTGCTGCGTTCTTGACTTGCAGAAGGGTGCCTTGCTGCTGCTGCTGCTAGCCACTGGCTGCTCCTTATGAGAGCAGGGCCTCTGGCTCTTCTAGCACTGTTGAGAGCGGCTTAGTGCGCAGGTCCAGCAGCTGCTGTGGGAAAGCCACGCGCGCAAGCAGGTTGCTGACCCTGTCACACATGGCTACCCATGGTAGCACCGTGACTGCTCCCACTTCTAGGTAGTTGCTGGCATGTGGGAACGCCAGCAGGCGGTTGAAGGGCCAGGTGAGGTGGGGCGGGATGTGCAGCAGTGCCTTGCCCCACCAGACAATAACAGCCAGTGATATGAGCAGTACCTGTCGACGGTGTGCATGTTCCACGCAGGGTGCACGTGTTGCGAGTCAGGCAGAGGAATGCAGCAGAACAAGCAGACACCGCAGACTTTAAAATGAACACTTGCAACACTGGTAGTTGAGCCAAATCAAGGGCAATTAAGACGTCTGCAACAAGCAATAACACGAGCGCGTCGCAATCTGGCCCTGATGCTGCTGCTGTGGCCACCGCTGCTGTGTTCAAGTACAGCAGACCGCTTGAGTTCAGCAGACCGCTTGTGCACAAGGACAAGAAACACTCAGCCATCACTCTAATAACCCTGCAGCATGAGTGGAGGCATGTCGCTGATGTGCGCGTGTCTATGCCAAACAGGCATCATGGCAAGCTGGCGCAGCTGACGTGACAGTTGCTGCTGTTGTTGACTCTGCTGAGGGCTACTGCTGACTGTACGCTAGCATGCCATGCTGCTGAAAATAAGTTGTCTGCTGAATGCAGAGATGCTGTTATTTAGTTCGCTGACCAACTAGCGTGGGAGGGTCCTGATGCTGTTGCTGCTGTTGCTGTTCCTGCTGCAGCTGTGCGCACCTTGGCAGTAGCCACTACTGCGTCGACTTTGTCTTGCAAACTGCTGTCTTTGTGTGCCTGGAGAGCTGCCAGCTCTTTCTCCTTGGCAGTCGCTAGCCTCTGACACTTAGCGCACTTGACATATGTGCTAGGCGTGTTGAACGCCGCTGCTTCCTTGCGAAGCGACGCTATCTCTTGTGTTAAGCGCATTTTGTGTAGGTGGACGAACCCAATTTTGCTGCGTAAGAGCAGCCAGCGCATGCCATTGAGGACGCAGAGGGCCACAAAGACGTAGCAGGGCCCCAGACTGGCATCCATAACAATCGTTTAATGCCTTATCATGTATCTGAAGCACGCAATGCACGTCCTTTGTATTCTCGTTTGCAATCAGCGAAGTCACCCCAGGTATGGAAGTCACCGGCAAAACAGTTGCTGATCATACATGTGCATTATTTGCGCAAAATTGAAGTGACAACGGGTGATGAACCACCCGCAACCTCGTGGGCGTTGTGTGGGCGTGTGGGCGTGTTACGAGGTTGACTTTGACAGCAGGCTAACAACGGCATGCTAATCCTTGGCCGATCATCGCAAAAAAGCGATAAAATTAACTGCCTACAACCTTTGATAACGCAGGAAGCATATCAGGCAGTTGTCCCCAGTAGCTGCTTAGCAGTTGCAGTAGGTGGCCAAGCTTCAGTGATTCTGTGACCAAGCCAGCAGGCAGTCGCATTTACCTCCATAAGCATTCTCGGCAGCAGCGCATTCGTCGTATGTTGCATTCACGACTGTATGTCAGCAACGATGGACTTAGGGCACGTTTATGCCATGGACCGTCGATCGCGGTCAAAAACAGCTGCTTGACCGCGCATTATGACGGTAACGAGCGTGATCGTTTCTAGGCCCGATCAACGATGGTGGTCATAACCAGACTATCCAATCAATGTACCTAGCATTGCTGATGACTGTATGGGTGATGATGAGCCCTCATGACGGCAATTGCACCCAGAGGGCGGGTGGCCCAAGCGGCTTAGAGGGTGCAGAAGATGCATCCAGCAACGCTATTTCAGCATTGGCGTGCAGCAGCGCTGGCGCAACGTCGGTCTGAATCGTGCATGCAATGCCGTGCAGACTTTAGAGAGCAGATCTGCAGGCCAAAGCACAGCACACCTTGAACTAATGTCATGTGAAAACGATGAAGAAGCAAAGGCAAGCAAGTGTCATGTGGATGCTCAAGCACATCCTTACACACTGTCACAGTGGCACAGACTATGAAGGGCCCACAGGCTGTGTCCTGCAAGCATTGCTTGCCAAGCAATGCTGTTGACTACAATGTGCCATCATGACACTGCCAACGGTTCAACAGCTGATGCTTCAATTATATGTCAGTGGCTGCGAGATCGTGACGAGCTGTCACAGTTGGTGGTGGACGTGCACCTGCTGCTGCAGCATCTGCTCAAGCCCTGCCACTGCCTGTGTGTGCTCCTTGCCAGCAGGCAGCAGCAGGCTCAGCACCAGGTCTCTCTCCTCCTCAAGCAGCCTGCAGATCGAAGACGGTCAGCCACCCACGTTTTGTTGTAGTAGCTACTGTGCAAACACATGCAGTGCTGTGTTGTTTTTAATCGAAGAGCTGGCAGCTTGCTACCAGCCGCTGATGGCACAACAAAGCCCAGGAGCCGTTAAAACTCGCGAACTTCTATTAAAAAGATGTGGGTGGCACTAAGACACACTGTGGCGCGTGGAGCACGCAACCAACAACAGCTGTGTCATGAGAATCGTTTCATAGGCGCTATTCAACACAAAACAATTCAGCATGCTCCAGACTGAGCAACACATGTGGCACGGAAAGTGGCGCGTGGTCTGCTGTATGCTTGACAATGCTGTTGCTGCACCTGCTGGCGATTGCTGCTGCTGCTGCTGCTGCTGCTGCTGCTGCTGCTGCTGCTGCTGCTGCTGCTGCTGCTGCTGCTGCTGCTGCTGCTGCTGCTGCTGCTGCTGCTGCTGCTGCTGCTGCTGCTGCTGCTGCTGCTGCTGCTGCTGCTGCTGCTGCTGCTGCTGCTGCTGCTGCTGCCGCACCTTCGGGTTCAGCTTCTGACAGTGCTCAGTTTCGTGGCACTGTCAATCACGGCTTGTTTGCGGGGTGTTCAGCCCCGTGCCACTGTTCATGTACACATCAAGTGTGGCCCTACTTTGGTATCTGGTGTTTGGTTTTAATGTATACATCAAGCTGCGGCAGCTGGCATCAGCTTCTGGTCTCTAGAGCACACAGAGCTGTGATGCAGTGAGTGCATGGCATGCAACAAGCCGTCATGACTCACGTGTCCACAGTGCGGTTGCACGCCTGCTTCTAGAGTAGAAAGCGTTTGCCAGGCCTTTGAACAAATCCAGGTGGCCATGGTCAAAGCCAGGGGGTGCCAGCATGTAGCGCACCACATCCACAGTGCTGCAGCTGCTGCTTGTTGCGTGCTGGTAGGTCAGGTGGTGCTGCAGTCGGCAGCAAGTGGCAGAGGCAGGAGTTAAACAAAGCAGGGAACACGGCCGCAGTCAATGCTGAACGTAAAAAAATTCAATGTTCCTCCATGCAAACCATGCATATTTGCACATTACCAGTGTTGCTGACTCCCTGCCAGCTACTGCCCAAAGGCAGGCTACCTACTTGTGAATGGCCTGACAGTTTGAACGCTGGTTCACCGCCGCTGTGCACTGCTCAACAGCACTTACTGGCAATTCAGCACTTTTCACCAGTGTGCATTCCAGCCCTGCGCTCTGCAGCTTCTGCTGCACTGAGCCTAGGCTGTACGGCCCTTCCAATCGAAGGAAGGTTGGTGAACCTGGTGGCAGCCGCAGCTGCTGCAGCAGCTTTTGGTGCTTGGTGTGCAACAGCTGCAACTGCCTCTCCGCACAGCCCTTCATCATCAGCGCCTGAGCTGCCTCACCACTACAGGAAGCAAGCATTGTCACACGGTGCAGGTTGCAGCCCACCGCCAGTGTTTTGCAAAAGCAGCCTTACCTGTATCTCGCTAAAGCTGCTGTGTACTGAACACGTGGCAGCAATGCCGCACAACTGCAGGCTGCTGCAAAGTCAAACTGTACGATGCCACCTGGTGCTTGTGACATTGTTTGGTTACCTGGTGCCAAATGATTATGCTGATGTTGACCATCCAGCAGTGAGAGCCGCCAGCAAGGCACAACACATGGGGCATGCTGTCTTGTGTGATTGCTGTGTATCAAACTGCACCATCTGCATGTAATGCATGTACCAGCTGAACTGCTAATGTGTGACTGGTGCTATATGCAACGACTTTTCAAGTACAGTGAGGGTTGTCCCACGTGCATCACGCATCTTCTGTGCTTGGGGTTTCGCAGGCATGCCATGCTGGAGCTGGTCGTGGTGTGGTACACAGCAGAACGATGGCTGAGGCTGAGCCGCCGTTCTGCTGTATACCACACCAAAACCAGCTCCAGCATGGCATGCCTGCAAAAACAATTGATTGCAGCAGCAGCAGCAGCAGCAGCAGCAGCAACAGCAGCAGCAGCAGAGCATGCAGTGTGGCTCTCAAACTCTAAATTGCGTTGCGAAGGGTGGAACCAGGAACATCTCATCTCACCTCCCATCAATAGGTTAGGGTGGAACCAGGAACGTCTCATCACAGGCCTTGCATCACTCGCCAATTGCATCAGTCAACCAAGTGCAGCCTGCGCCAGTGGCACTGCCGCTGCAGTTGCAACATCTAGCAAAACCTTTGCCCACAGTGCAGTAGTTGGGATCTGTGCAGCGTACAAATCAGACACGCCTATCACAGCAACAACATCACGTAGGTACCCAAGTGACACTTTGCTCAAAAACCGTGCACAAGTTACGCAGGGGCTGAAGCTTGACAAGAAGAGCACTGCAATACAGCTGCAGTACTGTTGGCCACCTCGGTATGTGAACCAGCATCACCTGTGCTTGGCTGGTTCAACAACCAGCACGCCACCTGGCAGGCCCCAGCTTCTGACCAAGGCTCTGAACCTCTCCACGCACTCCCCGACAGGCCTGCGACAACGGACGTGATGTGCGCGCACACGACACAGGTGGGGTCGACATGGTGGCTATCCTATGTTGTGCAATGTTTGATGAAACAGCCAGGTACAATGCATCCTCAAGGTTGAATTGCTGCGCTGGCGTTCTTGCTTGAAGCTCTGTTGTGGCTACACATGATGCTGATTGCATGGCGTGTCTGTTGCACGTGTCAAGCACTGCACTGTGTGAAGATCGAGGGCACTTCGCACCATGGTCGGTCATCAACAGGATGTGCAAGATCGCTGTCGACACTGCTGTCACCGGCATTGATCTCACAGCTGCCGCCAGCTTCTGTGAGCAGCGGCTGCAGCACCAGGCACTGAGGTTGCGAGTCGCCAGCGCCGGAGCAGCCACAGCCGCAGCAACAGCAGCAGCAGCAGCAGCAGCAGCAGCAGCAGTAGCAGCAGCAGTAACACAAAAAGGCCATGGAGTGAGATGTTGTTGTAGAACACCGTGTGTACAGTGTACTCATAGCTGTCTGGTGGCCGCGCACTGGTGGCGTACACTTGGTTGCTGAACATTTGAAGAGGTGGTTTACTGCAGATGCTTCTGAGATGCATCACACAGGACTTGGAATCCTTCCGTCCCGGTGGGGCGCCGATGGCGGTGATGCTATGGCTTGAATGGGTAATATGATGATGATGATGATGATGATGATGATGATGATGATGATGATGATGATGATGATGATGATGATGATGATGATGATGATGATGATGATGATGATGATGATGATGATGATGATGATGATGATGATGATGATGATGATGATGATGATGATGATGATGATGATGATGATGATGATGATGATGATGATGATGATGATGATGACAGGACTTGAAGTATCTTGCATCATTATCAACAAGGCTAGTGCTTACTGCCTGCTTGTAGTCAACCCTGGTTTTGTTTGTGAAAAGGCATAGCAGGTGCAGCAGATCAGCACACTTCTTGTTGTGGGTCACATGACGAACACAATGCTGCCCGCCTACTGTACTTCCAGCGTCATGTGCGAAGGGTGTGCGCAGCAGCGCTTGTATGCAGCATATCATATCACAGCGTGAGCAGTCGTCAGACTAATGCTTTGCGCGCAATGCCGTCGGTTGTGCATCATGCACGGTCACAGTGTGCATGATGATGATCACACCCTGCCCCATCCAAACAATGCCCCCCCCCAAAAATGTGTGCTTGTTTTCACTACCAACATTGCAAGGTGTCTCGTGCAGCTCTTCACCATCATACCATCTCATGCCTGGTGTAGCCAGACCCCCACACCTGTCCCCAAGCAGCAGTTTGCTGCTCCTCCAGATGGGCACTCTTGAAGAGCACCACCTTCTTGCTGCTGCGCAGCACACCCCAGAGGCCATACGCGCAGTTTGCTTACCTCAGATACATCTGCATCTGCATTCAGCGAAGGTGTCTGTTCACTGTTAGCGCTCATCAGTGCTTGTCACAGCAGCTTGCTGCTGTCCAAGGTGCCGTCTGCTGTCTTAGCGTACGATGCCTAGGGCCCTTCAGCAGAGGCAGCGCTCCTGCCTTGTTGGCCACAGCCCACATGCCGCTGATCAATCCTGGGTAAAATGGTGCATCATGCAAGCCTCTGGCATCCAAATCACTGCACCATTGTGGAGAATTCATGGTTGCGTATCATTTGCCGTGTAGTTCGTTACAAACAGGGGGGAGACGCGGAAAAATGACAGGCAGTCAGCAGTGAGCCAGGAACTGGTCACTCGCCAGCACCTGGGCATCCACCCCGCGCCTGTGGAGCAACTGTGGTAATGCCGTGGTAAAAATGTGGTGATCCTGGCGTAGGCAAGACAGCAGCACCCCTCGAAGTGCCGGTGAGGTGCCAGTGCTAGGACAGACCAGGTCACTTGAAGTGTCAGCTAGCAGTAACCAACCTGCAGCTGTTAGGCATGTAGCGACGCAACTAGTAAAATGCACAAACAACAATGGTTGCGTATCATTTGGCATGTGATGCGTGCAGCTCATTAGACATCCAGCCCAGCCCGCAGGCGGCCTGCAAAGACCTGCACCGCAGATCCAACGTTTTTCTACACTGCGGTGTTGCCTTGCCAGATGTCCAGGATTGCAACCTATTAAACGGTACGCCACTGTGCTAAGCTCGACGTGGTCCCGACTGCAGCTTTTGATTGACGCGGCCGTGCAAGAAGCAGGCGTCTTCTCTCTTCTGAACGCATCGCTGTTCAGGAGCTGGTATTTAGCTTGCAAGCCTTACTGGTGACCAGACACCAACTGGCTCGCAGGCGCTCGCAGGATCAGGCAAGGGTCATAGTCACTGCTGCTGTCCTTCAATTCTTTTGCCAAATCGTTTTAGGCGCTGCATGTCTACTTCATAGTGACGTACTGCCTATTGTTCGGGCTCTAAGCTATTTGGGGCAGCAGCAAGCAAGCCAAGGCTACCTATGTGCACCTCACCTGTACAGCGCTGCCTGGCAGCAGCAAACACACCTTTATCACATAACCACAGTGGTTGTAGTGACTACATAAGGCCGGCCTTTCATTTAATTGCATCTGTTAACGTGGCCGGAACTGTGTCTCTCTGGCCCCTGCAAGCGACATGCACCGCCAGCACAACATCGGCAACCAGCAAATTGATGACTTCCTGCAAGCTGACCAAGACAAAGAGCTGGGGTCCTCAGAAGAGGACAGCTACTTCTCAGAAGAGGAGATGGAGGAGCTACAAAAGCTGGTGCCACGTGTGGTGGGTGACCTTGCCGTGTTTTAAGGGTTTTCTTGTCAACAGCATTGAGTGCCAGCTCAGCTTACAGCAAGTGCTGCAGCTGGCACAGAGCAGGAGCGTGGTACCTCCTTCATGCGCTGCTTTGGCCTGTTTCAGCTGTGCTAGCACCACATCGTTAACTTGCTGTAGCAGCAGCACGAGCAGTACCAGCAGTAGACCACTTCCCGCGCTGCGCACGCCAGGTCCGCCCTATCAATCGCAGTTCTATGCTGACACGTGTGCACCTGGCTTTCAGCTGACGTCCGCCTCGCACTGTTGACACTGTATTGCACACACTGTTATTATCAGCTTGGTGGTGCAGCAAAGGCGCCCGTGCCTTTTCCAGAGGGCGTGGCGCCTGCAGCATCGCCTTAGCCTGAGGTGCTGGCGCTTGCTAAGGGCGAGCTGCCAGTTGGGCAGGGCTGGGGGCTGTGTCTCCCTGTGCCTACCCAAGACCATGATGGCTTCGGCTTTTGGGCGGCGCCGCTGGCTGCTGAGCAGCTGCCGCAGTGGTTATGCGACATGCTGTCCAGGTACCTGGGCGGCTACAAGGCAGATGTGCAGGTGTGGCTGGCAGGGCAGGACAAGAGTTGTGCCACTGTAACAGCCAACCTGTTACGTGCCTCGCAGTCGTCAGCAATGCAGCAGGTGGAGGTCTTCACCGAGGAAGAGCGCAAGTGGCAGGCTGACCTGCTGTCCAACTACATCTTGTGAGTGGATGAAGCTGGCTTACCATTCTGCACATGTCTGTGTGGCACAGCTCAACTACAAGAAGGAATGATTGTCTCGCTGTTTGCAGTATGCTGCAGGCAAGTACATGTGGTTTCTGATTTTCCCCCTTCCACAGTGCCGCTCCTCATTGCTCAACAGACCTCTTCCTGATGCGTGTGCTGCTCCTGCTTCCTGCTTCTCACCCCTTCTCCTGGATTCCTGCAGTGTGGCCAGCCAGCAGCTGGAGGAGTACATCAATGCAAACCATGCACAGCTGCAGGTGCATGGGTTCAGGCTGCACAGCGCGGGGCCGTGAGGCATCTGGGGCACAGATGACAGTGCACCTGCTGCTCTGCCGCAGGAAGCACAGCACGCGTGGCTGACATGTTCTGCGCACCCAAAGATCTGTAGCCAGGGTTAGCTTTCGCCTCTTGGGGTTGGTATCAGGCCACGACGAGTGTGGTGCTTTGGTTCTTGCCACAGTCTTTTGATGTGCATGTGCTTAGCTGTGTGGCATGCGTAGGAGTAGGACATATTCACAATACAGGGATGAGTTGGAATGAAATTCTCAGCCCTGGATATGCCTGTCCTTGTCCTTCTCTTACTCGTGCACGGAAGACACTTCTGATGCGGGTGGACTTGTTATTTCTGAATCTGTGCTTAGCACGCTGCAGTAGCGTGTCTGCATGGGACTTATCATAGTATGCTTGTCACGGCGCTGTGTTCCTTCAATCAACATGGTGGCGGGCGCCGCTGCTGGTTGAAGGCATTGAGAGTATGGTATTGCATTGGTTGATTTCGTCAGACTCTGATCATCATCATCATGTTACCCGTTCAAGTCAAATAGCTGATGTAACGACTCAGTCGACCTGCATGAAGCCAATGGGATGGATGTAGCAACAAAGTCTGTAAGCAGCGCACATTGTGCCCAGCACCCATTCAACAACCGTTACATGCCCATGACCACAGGCGCAGTTTAACTGCTCTGATAGCAATCGCAGCACTGCTGCAGTTCAACAGCAGAACCGCTTTATCTGCCCGACCGCTGTCACCTTGACTGTGCTGAGGAGATTTGGCTACTATGTAGGCACATTCCGAGCTCATGAGCTGATCAGCTAGTAGTGTCGCCAAGCCTTGAAGGGATGGGGTGGGGGTGGGGTGGGTGGGGGGTGGGAGTTATATAGGAACATGAGTCCTGTGCCCGATCTCTAAACTGCAACGCGGTTCCTAAACCATATTTGTGAACCTGTCTGGCATCAAGCAAACCAGCTGCACGCCTGCTCCCTCCGATGCTTGCTGCTCCATTTTTTTCTACGTAATAGTTTTTCAGACCGTTTGAAGCGCTTGGAGCAAAAACCAGCCTGCAAGTCCTCTCCAGAGCACACATAAGATCACGATACAACACAACATGTAAAATCAAATCTTTAGGAGGCATTTTCCTGTGTACCCTATTCTAAAATGTAGAATCACGGTCCAGGATAATTGTTCATGGAAGGGGACACCTCAGCAATGCAAAACTCCCCGGTGGCATGCCTTATAACAGCCACGAGCAGCAAGCTCGATTACTTGATTGTAGAAGATGTAACAGTGTTGCCGAAGCTTGCAGCACGTTTCCTAACAACCAGAACAACTGAACTCTGGTGCATGTCAAGTCACTGCCACGATCTTGTGCTGTACGTCTTCTCGGTGGAGCGCTAAATAGAGCGCGATGAAGATGCATCGAGCCTCGCCCCTGTTGCTGCTGCTGGCAGTAGTCACCTGCTGCATGCTGCTTCACCCAGCTGTAGTGGAATGCGTGCGTGATAAAAAGTACTACGATATTCTTGGCGTCCCAGAGGATGCTGACGACAGGATGATAAAGAAAGCTTACAAGAAGCAGGCGCTGTGAGTGATTGGCAGGAATGCTGCAACAGTAGCAGCAGCAATGGTCTGGAAGCATCCACACATCACCAATCGCCGCATGCCTGCAAGCATTTTCGGGGTACGAACTGTGACTGCTGGTGCGTGTGGTGCCCTACCAATGGTGACTGCCCTGGTACCGGCCAGCAGTCCCGCAACTGCAGCAGCAGTTGCCCCAGCACACAGCATGCGTTGTAGCAGCCCTCAGTTTTCACTGCCCATGGAGTTTACACTTGCGGCAAGTCTCTAGAATAGTGACATAAACCAGTAATGGACCCTGTTCTTGTGTGCCAAAATGTACTTTCTCTGGTCTGCGGGACTGTGTCGTCTGTGGGGACTGTGCTTTTGCTGCGGCGGCCGCTCATGCTACCTTGTGCTCCATCACGTGTGCTGGGTTGCACAGCAAGTGGCACCCCGACAGGCATGCCTCAGACAAGAAGAAGGCAGAGGACCGCTTCAAGGAGATTGCTGCTGCATATGAGACAATATCAGACCCTGAGAAGAGGCGCATGTATGACCAGGTGAAGCCGCACGCCTCCACGCGCTTGTGCCTGCATCAACACCAACATAGCTGCACAAGTTGGTGCCTGCCTGTCATGTGCTGGCTGTCGCACGCCGCATACAGCTGACGGTGTTCAAAACCTACCCACGGTGTATCGGTGCACCACCAGTGATGTTGTATGACATGCCTGCTGTGTTTCTACCCACCGTGTATCGGTGCACCACCAGTGATGTTGTATGACATGCCTGCTGTGTTTCTACCCGCCGTGTATCGGTGCACCACCAGTGATGTTGTATGACATGCCTGCTGTGTTTCTACCCACCGTGTATCGGTGCACCACCAGTGATGTTGTATGACATGCCTGCTGTGTTTCTACCCACCGTGTATCGGTGCACCACCAGTGATGTTGTATGACATGCCTGCTGTGTTTCTACCCGCCGTGTATTGGTGCATCACCAGCAATGTTGAATGACATGCCTGCTGGGACTCTGGAGGCGGAATTGCAACAAAGCTGATGGGTTGTGCTCTCTCGTGCCTTGTTGGTAGCCTGAATGCGGGGGTTAAAGCATACCAAGGGTCATGCATCAGCTCTGCTCTGTATGTGACGCTGCGCTGATGGCCGTGTGCCCCGCTTTGCTGCGCGGCGCTGGCAGGAGGGGCTGCAGCAGGCAGGGCAGCTCTGCTGTGCGTGCTGCCTTCGGTTAGACTTGCTGCGCTGATGCTGGTGGTGTGCCTGTGCCGCCTCCTGTGCCGGTTGCTGTGCAGTTTGGCGAGGAGGGCCTGAAGCAGGCGGGGCCGGGTGGGCCGGGCGGGCCCGCTGGGGCAGGCTTCCAGTTCCGCGTGAGTGCTGAGGAGGCACTTTTTGGCAGCAGCAGCAGCAGCAGCAGCAGGAGCTGCCGACTCTGCTGGCTGCAGCAGCGGCAGCAGCACTCAGGGGAGTTTGGTGCGCCAGTTCACGCTGAATTAGCAGTTTCTTTTGCTTCAGCATTGTGTTTGAATCTGTCCTGTAGGGTTTGCATTCACGCATCGTGCTGCTGCTGCTTCTTCTTCTGCTGCAGGGAGACCCCTTTGAGATGTTCAATATGTTCTTTGGCGGCGGCGGCGGCGGTGGTGGTGGTGGTGGTGGTGGCGGCGGCGGCAGGCAGTTTCACTTCCAGACCAGCGGTGAGCAGCAGCCAGGCCCTACACAGCAGCAGGTATGCAGCAGCCAGCAACGCAGACATCACACTGCAGCAGCAGCAGCAGCAGCAGCAGCAGCAGCAGCAGCAGCAGCACTTCCGTCGCCACATGTCCTGCGAGCAACACCCTGTTTGGAGGTTTGTACTGATTTGTTATCCGCTGGTGACATGGACAGGTGGCGGCGGTGGCTTCCAGTTTGGCGGCATGGGCGGGGGCGGCTTCCCAGCAGGCATGGGCGGGCACCCGCGGCAGGCGCAGCAGCAGCGCCAGCACGGTGGCAGCGCTGGTGGGCTGTACGACGACTCACCGGCTGTCCTGCAGTTGGATGGTGACAGCTTCCCAGCATCCGGCAGCGGCTGGCTCTACCTGGTGAGCAGTTTGTGGGCCAGGCAACGGCTGGCCGGCGGTGACGTCCGGGTTCTTGTGTGTGGGGCCTGACATGACATCTGCCTCTGAAGGCTGCTGCAGCTGGATGCTGGCAGCTCCGGATGCTGGCTTTGCTTGGCGAGTGCGTTGTAGTGTGTGAGGTGGTTGCCTTGGTGTGTGCTTCTGCTGGTGTCTGTCGCCTGCCGTGTGATGTGGAAAGCTGCATGTGGTGGGCTGTGACATCAAACATGGGTGTGCAGACCGACAAACAAACAGAGGCGGTACTGCTCACAAGCATGCGCCAGGTACAAAGCAACTCGTGTTGCTGTGCTGCTGTCCTTCAGGTAAGCTGAGGTCTCCTTGCTGCAGTGTGGTCACTTTCAGCAGCCAGCTTGTAGTGGGCAGCGTCGGCCTGAAGCGCTCTGTCTGCTGCTGCTGCTGCTGCTGTTCCCCAGGTCGAGTTTTACGCGCCCTGGTGCGGCCACTGCCAGCAGCTTGCCCCCAAGTGGAAGAAGTTGGCTGAGTCGCTCAAGGCTGTGGCCAAGGTGGCAGCAGTCAACTGCGACGACCACAAGTCCATCTGCAGTGCGAGGGTGAGTCGCTGGCTGATGAATGTTCCTGCATAGGAACTGTAATGGGTTGTGCAGTAGGTTGTGTTCAGCTGCTGGAGGTGCATGGCGCTGTGCCTGGCATTCCAGCATCTGTCTGTATATCCACTGTGTTCATGCATGAACTGCATGTAGAAGAACACGTCTCCAGCACGCAGAACACTGGGAGTGCCACCCCTCCTGCCCGCGCATGCCAGCAAGGCTGGGCATGTGCCATGACGCAGCAGCCGTGGTGTGCAAGCTCCACTGCTGCTTGCTGCCAGGCCCCGCCCTGGGTGACAAAGAGCGTCTTCCAGGGTGTGAGCGGCTGCCCCACTGCCAAGGCCGGGCAGTGCTCTTGCAGTGTGTGCTTACACGCGTGGCACAGCTGTGTGCTGTTTTGTTTGACAAGCGCCTGCTGTCCTAATGACTCTGGCTGTTGTACTGCGCGTGCCTGCAGGGTGTGCGCGGCTACCCCACCATCATGGCCCTCGGCCCTCACTCCAAGTCCTGGCAGGAGTACCAGGGCGACCGCAGCGCAGCAGCAATCAGCAGCTGGGCTGCCAGCCTGATCGGCAACGAAGCCGCCACACTCAGAAAGGAAGCAGACCTCACCGCGCTGCTTGCACAGTGCGACGGCGGCAGCAGCAGCGGCGGCAGCAAGAAGAAGCAGGGCAGCAAGGCATCCTGGGGGCTGTGCATGCTGCTGGTGTCCAGCAAAGCCAGTGTGCCGTCGCTCTGGAAGGCGCTGTCAGTTGCCTACAAGGGCAAGGTGGCGTTTGGGTTTGTGGCCGCAGATTCAACAGGTGTGCTGGCGAAGCTTGGGGCAGCTGGAGAGCTAGGCAGCGGCCAGAGCAGCAGGGTCGTTTCAATCTGCAACGGGGACGTGCGCTCTGCAGAGGCCTACACAGGTGAGCAGTGTGGGGCGCTGAGCTTGCTGTTATGCAATTGCTGCTGATTCAGCAGCGTCATACTTCCGTCCAGCAGCTAGTCGCTTTGGCACGCATAGTTCACCACTGCTGAATCAAGTTTCTGTATCTATGTAATAGAACGAGTTTTAAACGGCTCCTGGGCTCCAGGTAAATGCAAAACTGCGCACCTCAAGCAATGCTGGACCAGGAGACCCCCGCCCAAGTTCTCCTGGTGCTCCGAGTGGGCTGCCATGCAGGCACGCATTCCTGCAGCAAGGCCTCAAATATCCAAACATACCTGTAGCGCAGAGAATTGAAGGGCAGAAGTGTCAACGAGTGCACACCCCGGGCGGGGAGGCACCCGTGACACCTGCGCACTACCTTGAAGTAGTCTCCAGTAGACCCCATGTCAGAGCCCGTCATGACAATAACACTCGCAGCAAAAACGCAGCAGCAGCATGTACACTCTATGTGGGTGTGCTGGCTATGTGGGTGTGCTGGCTGGTCACTGCCCCACATGTCGTCCTGCAAGCACTGCCAAGTCAGAACTGCTCGAGTGCACATCAGTTGGACACCTGCAATGCAACAACCATCAGTGTGGGTTCTTGATGAAAACCACTGGTACTTACTGTATGTGTCTGCTGCCTGCAGGAACTGTCAAGTCGGACCCCTTGCAGCGGCACATCAACTCGTACACCTCAGGCAAGAAGTGTGCAGCTCAGGTGGTTCTGGATGCCACGACAGACTTGCAGGCACTCAAAGTTGGTCAACTCAAGGCGCTAGTAACTGCCAAAGGAGTTGACTGCTCTGGGTGCCTTGAAAAGGCCGACTACGTAGCGGCGCTGCAGGGTTGGCTGCAGCAGCAGGAGACCAAGCAAGAGCTGTGAAAGGTTGCGGGCATTTGCAGTGGTCCAGTAGACAGGCTTGTGAGCGTACATGAGTGTAATCCTTTCCAAACGGCGGCATTGTGCCTCCTTCCTTCGTGTGGACAGTGAGCAGCCATGGCAAGGAGGGGGCAGGGGAAGGGAGGGATCGTTTCTGACCCTAGCGAGCCCACGTGATCTGAGCTTGAGAGTGGCGCTTTGATTGTTTCACAACTGCCAACACCATCTTCTGCTTTGCAGCTGTTCAAAAGTGGTTGTCACGTGAACTCAACACCTGGCATCACCCAGGCAGCACGCAGCACCGGCCCGTGCAGCAGATCTGGATCTACATGTCTGTCTGCAGCAGAGCTGGGGTCGGTGTTCTGCATGTTACATTCAGCACAGGAGACAGGACGTCGTCAAGGAAAGCGAAGAGCGTACACGGCATTGACAGGCACCATAACAACAAAGACGCACTCAACACATGCGTCTTCACAACCTCCCTCTCCATGCTATTGTATCTCTACTGGAACTTGCAGATCCTTCAGCGATCTTACCAGTGTGCTGCTCCAACATCCCGAGATACACCTGTCACCACAAGCCGTAATTGCACTCACTGGGCAATTCGCGTAGCCAATCACGTACGAATTGTGACCTTTAGTGTCTTAGGCTGCTCGTATAGACGCTCAGCGCACACACAATGGCGTTCGCAGTGCAGCACACCAGCAGGCTAGGAGCAGCAGCCCGTCCTGCAGCACCTCGCAGGATCGCAAGGCTGGCACCCGTGCGTTCACACAAGGTAGAAATCTCGCACGAGGGCAAGATGTACACCCTGGACGTGCCGGAGGGCCAGAGCATCCTGGAGGTTGCTCTTGACCAGGGCCTTGACCTGCCACATGACTGCAAGCTGGGCGTTTGCATGACCTGTCCTGCTAAGCTGGTGAGTAGCTCAGCTTGCAGCTGTTGTTTGAGAAACCAACGCTACTTTATTGGGTGTATGCATACAGCAGCTGTGAATTGCTGGAGTTCAGCTCATCTCTACTCCGTCAGTCTGCAAGCACTGCACCCCGGGGCGCTGGCAGCATCAATGCCACGCAACCAGTGTGCCTGGCACAATTTCACGCAAGAAAAACAGGAATCAAGGCCCATGCTTCATTTAAAGCTACTGTGCAAGCGTGCATGGTGAATGCTGTCTGCAATGGACTCGGCTTGCAACACAGCTTCTGGCTTGACACCAATGGTGGATGAGCTAAACAAGTCCCGACAGGAAAGCCATAGATCCGGTCACATTTCTGGGCAGTGTGCTACTGGGCTGTGCTGAGCAAAATCACTGCCTCAGGGCCACTGCATGTCTTGAATATTTAGAACAGACATTCCACGAGCGAGGCACACCTGAACCCTCCTGCGAGCATTACAGGAAGCCCTCCCGGTCACTGCTTGCAATTGTGAGATAACAATGTGGCGGCCTCCTCTTTGCAGATGTCTGGCACTGTGGACCAATCTGGCTCCATGCTTTCGGATGACGTGGCAGACAAGGGCTATGCGTTGCTGTGCATGGCCATGCCACAGAGCGACTGCAAGATCACAACCGTGACAGAGGTGAGGTGAACTCACAGCATGGCACTCGAGCTTCAGTGCAGTTTGTAGGGTACAGTCCGTGTTGCTTCTGTTGGCATTCAAGTGACACAAGTCAACAGTGGCCTGGGAGGCACCACCCCATTCATGGCAATCTGTCATTAGTGTGTTTTCTGTTAGAGTCCGAGCTGCGTATGTTAAGGCTTGGCTGATGAGCGTCCCTCCCATTGTTGTCTGTGTTCTCAGCGCAGCATGTTTGCTGTCGCCAACAGCTTGGCAGCAACAGCAGCAGCATTTGATGCTGCAGACCTGCCATGCACTAATGAATGACAATCGTAACGGCACAACTAGCTGCTGCGCGGGGTATGCTGACAGGCTGCTGCTGGTGCTGCTACTTGCTCATCTGTTTCGCTTTCTTCACCTGCCTACAGGAGGAGCTGCTAGATGAGCAGCTGGTGGCTGGAGAGTACAGCTGAGCTGCAGCCGCACACCCCTGGACAGCTGGCAGCATGACACATACTACAGCTGCAGCTGACAGCTTATCTTAACAGCGTAGCTGCTTGGGCACCTGCCTTGGAGGAGCTGGGCAGTTTTGTAGCAGGTTTCGTAGCAGGAGGGAGCGCACAAGTTCAGGGTATTCAATGAGAGCAGGCCAGTGCAATGTGCAGCAGCCAGCCGGAGCGACTTAGGAGAGTGGCACTGCTGCTGCGTGGTCTCGGGGGAGTGGGGGGGGGGGGGGGGGCAGCATTCTGGGGTATGGTAGCAAGTCTGGGATGTTGGCGGTGCAGTGTACTGTTTGGTGCAGCACTCGGGTTGCGAAGCACAGGAGCAGAATGTGGGTGTGGCACAGCATGTTGGCTGCATCGTGTGACAAAAGCTTGGCAGGACTTGGCAGGACCTGGCAGCGGGTGCCTGCGGGTGAGGTGTCTGCCCTTGCAGCTGCAGCCGCATGCTGCATGCTTCCTGTTAGCAAAGTCGTCGGCTCGTGCGGGAGCACGCATGTGCATATGTCGCGGTAGCAATCGGAGCGGCAATGGTCGTAATTGGCTGCCAATTGCTAGCGTGTCATGTATGATGTTATCATACAACGGTTTGCCGCCTGGACTGCCAGATCACGATGCAGGCGGGTCTGCTGCAGCGGTCGCCTGCTGGCCGGTCGGGCGTTGGCCTGGTACTTTTGCCTAGGCAGCCCAGCAAGTTGCCTTGTAAAAGAACGGATTTAACGGCTCCTGGGCTCCTTGTGTTGATGGCTGTTACCGTTGGTGGGGTGGGGATGCTGTCCGTGTTCAGTGTGCATTGGTTGTGCACTGCATTGGCAACAATGCAATTAACGCAATATTGCCCAGCAGGCCGTTGAGGTTCAACCCGCCTCTGTGCGGCACATGTGCAGATGTGCCAGCACTTGGCAGCGCTGCGCTGTGGCAAAGCTGCAGCCTGCAGTACTACTGTACTAGTAGTACTGTGTCATTGCCTGGATAGCAGTCTCAAAGCCACGGCAGCTGCTTTGTGGTTGGTTTTGCAGATTTGCCTGCAGTGGTTGCTGATCCTTCAAGAATGGCATGCGCAGTGCCTCTTGGTTACCAACCTCAGACTCAAACATGAATTCCTTGCTGCTATGCTGGGCGGAGTTCTAATTGGCGATGCCACAGCTGTAGGCCATTGTTGGACGTGTGCAAGAAGCCGCGTGCAAAACGCAGGGGCCGAATCGCCGTTTCCCGCGGCAGCCCCACTGAATGCAGAGCACTAAATCCACGGTACTCAGACGGCTGCAGCCCTGGTGCCCATAAGTGTTGTCAACTATTATAATACCCCCAATTTTCTAAAAAAGATCGAACCCTGCAGGGCCTACTGAAAGGGACACACTGAGGCTTTTTCTAGGAGGCCCACCCCCTGTCGAGTGACGGCCCGCGCTGAGCTTTTAGCAATCTTTTCAACTCTGGTGCCCGTTGCGGCGTAGCTGCTTGAACGCACCTTGTAACTTCTTCTTCTTCCGGGCCTACTGCTGCTCGCATGCTCGCATGCTCGCATGCTCGCATGCTCGTTTGCCGAGCGTGCAGCGTGCTTGCTTGTGTGGTACATGTATGCCTGGGTATGACCACCATTAACGGCACTGCCCTTTTGCGCAAGCGGTGGTGCAGTCCATAGTGGCCACAGCATGGTGCACTCGCACGCCTGGATCCTCAGCTTTAAGCATGCAGCATATTTGGCTCATGCAACCGCCGCGTGGTGAGCGGAGTGTGCTCACATGCGTGTGGCGTGTCGTGTGTTTGGCGGCCTTCAATGCTATGGATGTTGTCAGGAGGGCAGCCAACCTCCAGCTTGTGCTAAACAGGCAGCATGACCTGGTTGCCAGTCCAGCAGGTGGCCCTGCCCGGGCGCCACCTGCTGGCCAGCAGCTTACCACTCAGTTGTTGCAGCCTGCTACTCCCTCTGCTGCGCAACTGGCTCATAATGAGGCAGTGAGGCAGCACAGAGAGCAGCAGCGGCTACAGCTTCAGCAGCAGCGACAGCAGGAGCTTGATGAGCTGGTGCAGACGAAGAAGAAGGCGGCGGTGGCTAGGTTTTGGGAGCTGCTGGTTGACTTCATCGTCATCAAGACGGCACCCTTGGCCTGGCTGGATGTTGTGCCAGCTGATCACCCCTTTCTACGCGTGGTTGACGGCCGGCTGCAGCTAGCACCAAGAAGGGACTTGGCCTCTGCGCCATAGCGTGAAACGGGGTTATTTCTTGCATCCTCTGCTCCCTTATCCATTCTGCTACATGTGGTTGCATGTCATGTGATGTTAGTACTCTCATGCAGCCTGTGTCAGCCAGTAGGTGTGTTGGGCCGGTGCCATTGCCTGGGGTGTGGCCTTGCCAGACACATCAGTAGGGTGGCAGGTGCCTGTGGCGCCACGGCGCTGCGGGTTGTGCTGTTGCTTTGTACGCGTCCTAGTAACAGAGAGTTTTGATCATGTTGATTATCATGATGTACACTGTCTTCAACACCTGAAGCAGGAGCACCGAGGTGCCCAGTACCTGCTAGTTGTTGCCATGTCTGCATGTTCCGTTCCTATTTCGCTGACGTCGCCACCTTTTGTTCCGTCCTGATGCTCTTTCTCTGCGCAGAGTTTGTGTTATTTTTGGGTGAAGAAGCTGCAAATTGCTTCTCTGAGGCCTTTTGTGGTTTATTCTCGTGTCCTGCGCGCTGCAGTCCTCGAAGTGTTCCGTTTCCGACGTGCACACCCATGTAACTCTCCTCAATCAACCGGTCGCATTTTTTTCTCTTCTTCATTCTCCATACACCTTTTCTGCTTCTTCTTCCTCATATACTTCTTCTGCTGCTGCTTCTTCTTCGTCATCTTTTGTTCTATTCTCGAATACTTCTGAACTACACAACAACTGCGAGTGATGGGGACGACGGTTTGTGCTTGCACGGCCAATTGTCTTGCCCCATAAAGGGGCTTTCCTGGCCCAGTGCCCCAGTGGGGATGAATCTCACTCCAATGTCACCCCTCTTCTTTCCTTGTGCTGTGTTGCACACCATGCAACTCCACCGTTGATAAGGTGGTGGGCTCTTCATCTGATGGTGGTTCTGTTACGACTGGCTGCAAGACAGGTGTTGCTACGCGACTTGCACAGCTGCACCCCTACCTACCGTCATGCCACTGCGTTGCTCACAAGCTTGCAGTGGCATGCTCTGGTGCTGCTGATGACTGTGAGTGGGTGAAAGAGCTCTACACTTTGATCTCAAAGTGCATCGCTACATCAGAAACACCTTGTCACACGTTATCATCCCCCACGCTGATGCCATGGCTTGAATGGGTAGTATGATGATGATGATGATGATGATGATGATGATGATGATGATGATCATTCCCCACAAGCCTCGAAGTGCGCATCAGGCGCAATGTTGCGTTGTCTCAACACATTGATGCTGGCTAGTGCTATGGGACCTGCATATAACACACGTGGAGGCCCAAGATTCATCAATTCAATGGCACAGCTGTGGGAGGCGCATTACTTTTGGTCACCAATTTGTGCGTGACCCAGCTGTTCTTCACACGCTCCATCCACTGGAAGAAAGGCAACCTGTACCCCTGGCAGGAACCAACGATAGGCTCATAGAAAGGCAACCAAAGGCTTAAGACATCACTGCCAGCGACTGATATAAGTCATCACCACCTGCAATCTCTGCACTAGCTCAAATGCAAGAAAACTAGCAAAGAGGAGAAGCACAGATCTGACACCACGTGCGGGCCAACCTCCATAATGATGATGGCTGACAGGGCTTCTAATTAGCCGTTGAAATTGTGAGCACCATGTTTGCTGCATGCTTGCAATATATGTTTGATACTGCCTCAGGTTGTGACTGCGTCTCAATATGCGCTTCTTGATGAATGCCTTCTTGCACCTCTTCATGCAAGGATTGTGCCGCCAGGGACGCACAATGTTGCACCACATTCCACTCCAAGATCCTGCACAAAACACCAATACTAAATACCATTGTAGGGCCACAGGCCCGCCGACTAACGAGCCAAACAAGGATTATGAGGTCCCATAACAGCCAAGAAATACAATACATGAAGCAGAGCCACTGCATACAGGTAGTACAGTATGGTACAGCTACCACATGGTCACCTGGCTTTCAGATGTTTGCAAGCAGGCGACGCTGGCATGACATGCAAATCATTTGGTATACCCCACATACACCGCCCTCCAGCACACAAGCATGGCTGCTGCATGCAAGCACGCAAGCAGTGGCCACTGCAAACTCTTGTAAAGAGCTGCACACTGCACATCGTGACCTGCGTACTGTCAATCATGCAAATGCAATCACGATGACTTGAACATGTGCATGCAGCCACCACCATCAGCACACGCTGACACCCGCCCATGCGACGCAAGCCACACCCTCAAAAGATCTCGCCCTTGGCTGAATGATGCTCCCCATGCCTCCCCATACATCGCGTGCAACAGCTGCAATGCAACCGCTGCATGATGGATATCACTGTCACAAGGGGATCCAAGGGCAAGCAGCAGGCGCTAACGGTGGTAGGTTCAGACACAACGCACAAAAGGAGGCTTGCAGGCGCCTGGCTGACATGGCCTGTACATCCCCATGGCTTGGGGCTAGCAGGCTGTCCCACGCATGCCGACCACAGTCAGACACTCGTTGGTGCGGCGTTCCGCTCATCCGGCAGGTCCTGCTGTTTACCAGCCACAACAGAACACACTTCAACATCACGACCAGTGTTCTCCGGCCCTCAGAGCAGCTCGCCATCGCCTGCCTGGTGCTCCTGGCCCTCCCTGGCTGCCTGCTGCTGTGCATGCCGCGCGGCCTCCTCCTGCAGGCGCCGCTCCTCAAGCTCCTGCAGGACAGCAAGACGCTCAGCATTGAGGTTGGGCTATTGGGGAAATCGTGCACCGTGCACCACCAGTGCTAGCAGCTGCACACTCTAGCGGTTGGAGGGGATGCTGCCGCCCCTCTTCAAGCTCCTGCAGGACATCCAGGACGTGTTGCAGAGCCAGCCCCATGGCAGGCAAGTCAACTACTGGTAAATTACATGGGATTCGCGCGTACGTTGTCCAGCTTGCTAGCCAATTGCAGTGCCTGCGGGCCAACAGACACACAGCTGGCAGTTTGACACGATTTCAGGAAGCGCATCCATTGTTGTAACACCGCATGACCAGACACCAGGCCTGCAGCAGGGCAACACAGCTGCACGGCAATCCTGAAGAGTGAAGTCTGAACGCTCTAAAATATTGCAAGCTACAGAAGACACTACACAATGCATAAAGAGAGAGAGTAGTTACACGTGGGTCCAGTCACCATCTTAGATGGCATGAGCCACCCCGAATGAGCACACAATGCATGATGCAACAGCAGTGGAGCTCTGGTGCCACTCAGAAGTCAACACAGGTGAAAAGCGCCACACAGTCCTCTTGGCTCTATCGACTCTATTGAGGTACCTACAATGCCTGCCACGTCCACAGCAGACGACCACACCGTGTCACATGCACTGCAGAGGCCCAGCCGCGGTCAGCCGACGCCAGTGGCAGCACTCGCGACGGCCCTGGTGCAGCAAGCCGACCCTCCACCACCCTCCAGCGTCATCCGACACTTCTCCCTCGACAGCAACACATCCAGCAATGCACCGCGCCACCTGAACAGCTGGCGCCAGCTGTGCAGCAGCAGTGGCTGCCCGGCCTGTTGTACACGCACAGCCCCACCAGCCGCACCTGCATGTACTGCTGCAGCTCCTGCGGCCAGAGGTCCTGCTTGTCCTGCAAGCCCCCCACCACCACCAGCTTGCGGTACAGCTCGCTGTAGCCGTCGCTGGAGCCGCCGTACTTGAGGCTGCGCACGGTGCGGAAGCCGTCGCTCCACTCGCTCGCGGCGCCGCCGCCGATGTAGCCGGGCACGCCGTGCAGGCCCAGCGCAGCCTGGCCGCCGAGCTGCGTGGTGATGGAGGCAAACTTCTTCTTCTGGCTGCTGGCGCGGGCGCGGCTGGCCGCGGTCGCGCCCAGCATGTGGCCCAGGTAACCCGCCAACGTGGCGGGCAGCACGTCCTTGCACACACCCAGCAGCAGGCGCAGCACCTCGATGTGCACCTGCACCACAGCAGCAGCAGCAGCAGCAGCAGCAGCAGCAGCAGCAGCAGCAGCAGCAGCAGTATGGCAAGCCTATGTCAAACCGCAGCCGGGCACAGATCATCGACAAGCCACAGGATCCCGTGCACTCCCCTCCCGTTTGTCACCGCAAGCTCAGGTCCACCCGCCCCGCGCACCCACCCGACCCGCGTCGTACGACGTCACACATGTGACACACGACGATCAGCCCCGCACCTGGCTGTCTGCGTCCACCAGAGCCAGCAGCACCTCGCCCACAGCCACGCCCCAGAAGCTGCTGCGCGCAGACAGCTGCCGCGTCTTGACCAGGTCCTGCAGCAACGAGGCCAGCGAGTAGGCGAAGGGCGCGTACTCGGGCACGGCCGCCGGGCTACGGAGGTGCCTGCTGTCCAGCATCAGCTGCAGCAGCGTCCGCGCCGTGAGCAGGTCGCTGTTCGTCAGCCGGTCGAGGACGAGCGCCTGCAGCAGCAGACGGGCGTAGACGCCAGCAGCAAGCCGTCAGTCGACAACAATCTTTGCCAAAGTCGTTGCCGTGACGCGGCAGTGCACAATAACGTCCGCCCCTAGCAGCGGATCAGGCCGTGGGTTTGTTGCCCAGCCACTTCCACCAGACCTGCAGGCCAGCAGCCAAGCAAGCAGTAAGGAACGTGCGTTCAGCATCAGCGCAGCTGCATCAGTGTGCGCTGTCAGCAGGTATCAAGATGCCAGCCGTTCGAGGGCAGGCGCCTGCTAAGCAAGCCAGCAGAGATGTCAAAAAAAAGGTTTCAAAATCCAACAGCAGGTACCCATGCTGCCATCATTTTTAAATACACCAGCTCTTGACAACACACCGTCTTTGGCACCATCAGCGGAAACTTAGTCCACTTGCCCTGGCAGGGCTGCTTCCACTGGTGTGTACCCAAGTTCAAACATTCAGGTTATTTTGCTTCGGACTGCCCCTTGCATTTTCATGAATCTGCCAGCTCCAAGCCAGCAACCACGCCATCACGCTTTGTGCATGTCAGCAATCATGGTGTGGAGTGAACACTGTGGAATTACTAGTACCAGCCTGTACCCAAAACTCCTGCCTGCTGCCCTCCCTGCACCACATCGGCAGCACCCCAATTCCTCTACACATGCCCCGCCCGTGCATGACGCACCCCCTGCAGGCAGTACCCTGCACAGAACGCACGTCTCCAACACAGCACCGCTGTGGTCCACGCAGTCCTGCTGTGCGCCCCCCCAGTCCACCACCCTGCACACAACTCCCTGCCTGCACGCACCACCCGTGCGCCACCTTTGCAGCACTGGTTGTTCAAAGCTCACACCGCAAAAGCTCATCTGTTCTCTGTCACGCTTTGACACCGTGCTCATTTGGGGGTGGCGCATACCATCCAAGATGGTGACTGGACCCACGTGTGACTACTCTCTCTAAAAAGCGCTCCCACCTGCCTCACGCTCCGCACTGAGCCGTCCCTCAAGCACACCCCCACCACGCTTTTTCCTTCCTGCATGCACCACTCTTGGCAGGACTTCGTGACTGCTGTGCTCCCTGCACCACTCTTGGCAGGACTTCGTGACTGCTGTGCTGCCTGCACCACTCCCTGCTCACGGCTACGCGTGCGTGTGGTTTCAAGCGTGCCCCGCCAAACAAACACATGCGCCGCATAAGCATACCAACACCCCACCCACTGGCGGCGCGCATACACCAGCGCACTTGCTGCCTGCACCCCCTGCACCTCCTTTCGCAACATTCTGATCCTCATGCACATGCCGCAAGAACCGCCAACACCCCGCCTACCTGCACAACCCTGCGCAGCACTTCCTGCCTGCTGTACTCCCTCACCAGCAGCTGCCAGCCCTGCTGCTGCTGGCCCGCGGCGCTGCCTGTGCCGTCTTGCAGCGCTGCGCTGCGGTGCGTCCGGTGGTGCTCTGGGTCCCAGGGCTGCGCCTCCATCTCCCCCTCGGCCAGCAGCACCAGCAGCTCAGCCCACACCTGCAGCCGCAGCAGCAACAGCAACAGCAGCAGCAAAAACAGCAGCAGCTCACCACAAAACCGCCATAGGCATAAGCATCTGTTGCACCCGCAGCCAGAAGCACCAGCAGCTCAGACGCATGCCCGCAGCACCACATGCAGAGCATATATGGCTTCCTACCCACTATTGACACCAAGTGGCATGCCCCGCCGCAAGCATACACACATAAGTGCTTGTCACAGCTGCTAGTGTTTGGCCTTGCAGGTGCTGAGCCGTGCAGCATGCAGTGCCCGTGCAGCAACAACAAGCAGCCATCTGTGCCTGCGTCACCCGCACGCGGCGGTGCGTGGAGCGTTGACCTCGGTACATGCGTGCAGTGTGCCGGGGTGGACAGCGGCCCTCACCTTGTGCAGGTCCTTGGCGGGGTGTGGCGGCGTGGTGAAGCGCGCCTCCCTGAGGCTGCTGCGCGCCGCCACGCCCAGCTGCATCAGGCGCAGCAGCCACGACAGCTGCGGCACATCGCACGGCAGCTGCTGCAGCACCATGCACCTGCCACAGCACGGCGGTGGGGCAAGCCGGTCGAGTGCGTGTGCGGGGAGGCACCCAGAAAGGGCTGCGTGTGGCGCTTTGTGAGAGTGTGAGACCGCATGAGGCTGTTTGAAGCGTCAGAACATGAGCAAGGGTGGAATGGGGCTGGGGGTGAGAGGGGCTGTTGACGGGCAGCTGGGGTAGGGGCTGCGTGGCGGCTCTGTGTGCATGCAGCCGTGCGTTAGGCTAAGCAGCAGCCCGCGCCCAGCCGTGCGCACGACTGCATGCATGCACGGGCGCGGAAGCCCTGAGCAGCAGCTGACACGGCAACCGCCATCCTCGCCGCGCACAACTCAGCAACAGCTGGCATGTGTGGGCGCTGCCACCAGACTGTTGGGGTACATGCACCTGCATGCCCGCCACATGTCAGGAGTGCGGCAGACCGGTCTGTGCTGATTGTTGGACACACACTTTGGGACAACATATGCATACACACACTGTGCACCTGGCGGATGTGTGCGGTGTGTCTGCCACGCCAGCTGCCAGCATGTGCAAGGGGGAAGAAGATCCGACGCAAGCAGCAGCAGACTGGAAGGCTCGTCAGAGCACCCCTTTGACGCTCCAGCAGCGCACCTGTGCAACGTGTCTGCCACCTCAGCTGCCAGCATGTGCATGGTCGGCGGGTCACGCAGCACCATGCCCGCCTCTGCCAGCCACCTGCAGCAGGCACCAAGCACGCGGACAGCAGACAGAACGGAGCGTGTGACGGCTGGGGAGGCTGGCCGCACTGCATCTTGATGAGCGCCCATCTCCATGTTTCTGTCGCTGTTTGACCACGCGCCTCATCCTGGGGTGCCTCATAGCAAGGGAGTTGGTGACTGAACCTCAACTGGATAGTAGCTGAACTCTCTCCCTCTGTAGCACAGCAAATCAAAGCACAAGCAAGGCAGATGGATCCCGCGTCCTGTCATCCCTGGTCAGCCATACACCAGCAAAGTCTACCACCCAGGACAAGCCAAGACACTTCCCACAGCACGCATCACCGCCATGACTGCATGCTCCAGCACAGCACTCCGCATTGGCGGATACGCATGGCTGAGCAGGTTGGTGGCATGAGAGGACACTAAACAGGACACCCGCTGCTCAGCAACAGCGCCGCGCAGATTGTGCATCATGCTGTGACGTACGTGCATCGCAGCGCGCCAAGGGCACTGCACAACGCCTGCAATGTGCCGCTGCTGCAGCTGCAACGCTGCGTTGGCTGTGCGTTGTCAGCAACGTGGCCCAGCCCAGCAGCTCACTTGTCGTGTGACTGAGCGGCGGTCGCCCCGCACGCGTCCTCTGCATCGAGGCCATCATCGGCCGGCAGTTCCTCAGCCGCTACGTCATCTCCGCCGCCATCACCAGAAGCATCATCAACATCTTCATCCCAGCCGCCAGCTGCGTTGCGGCCATTCGCAGCAGCGCCAAGCCGCCGCCCTGCGCTGCCGGACGTGCGCTGCCGTTTGGCGCCGGCGCCTGCTGTTCGGTGTGCTGTCGATACATGGCCTGGGGCCCGAGCGGCAGCAGCGGCCGGCCGCTTCCCTGGCAGCCGGTCGACAGCTGCTGCCGAGCCATGCAGCTGCGTAGCGCCTTGCTGCCGACCGGAGCTGTGTTCGTCGGCTTCGTCCAGGAAGCGCCCGGGCGGCTGCAGGATGCGGCATGATCGGCAGCAGCAGAGAGCGCAGAACACAGCACAGCACTGGCCTCAGCAACGGCGACTCCCCCCAGCCGCTGCAGAGGGACGCAAGGTCCTGCAGCGCTGGAGCAGCCCTCACGTGTGTTCAACAACCTCCATGCTCAGGAACATTGCGGAGCTGCAACTGATGGCAAGGCAAGGCTTTGGTGTATCAACTTTACTTTTGTTACGAAACCCAGCTTGTACACTGCTGAAGCAGGCACAAGTCAGTTTGTTCTCTCAACCCTTCTGGAAGGCAGCATCACCCTGCCCCCTCACACTCCCCGCCCTGCACCCCCACCTGGATGTGCTCCTGCAGCAGCTCAGCCAGCTTGCGCATGTGGGGCAGCGTCAGGCGCCGCTGCGCGAGCGCAGCATCCAGCAGCCACACCAGGTCGTAGCAGCGGCCCTCACGGGGCAGCGACTCGCGCACCTGAGGCAAGCCAGCGGCAACAAGCCAACGGCAGTCTACTACCGGCAACCCACCGGCACCGGTGTGTAGCCGCGACGGTGGTACCGACTGATGGCGCGGTTGATGAGGTGCAGAGGCGACCGCGTAAGGCATGCGCCGCACGTGCGCTGCAGCCCGCTGGTAGGTATGCATGAGGGGGTTTGAGGGTGCAGCTGCGTGCGCTGGCAAGTGTGGTGGCGCGTGTAGCATGCCTCATTCTGGCGTGTGGTGTAGTCACAGTCACGGGCCAGACAGAGGCAGCGGCTGTGAGCAGACAGGTGCTCGTGTGAGCGCGTCTAGTACAGCGCGTGCCCTTGCAAACCGGGTGACAAACCATCCGGCACCCCTGGGGTTCGAGCAGCACCCTTGAACCCCACCCACCCTGCTGAAGAAGTCCCTGTCGGCCCTGGTGGCGGCGTGTGCTGCCTTGGTGCTGGGCGTGCGCTGGCTGCAGTCGTGCAGGCTCATCAGCAGCTGCGTGCGCAGCGCACAGTAGGAGAGCTCTTTGGACCCCAGGTAGGGGCTGGGGCTCTCACGCAGCCGCACCTACAGACAGCAGAAGTGAGGCGCTAGCTCTGAGCAATGGGCTTCAGTGCAATGCAGGGGCTGTGAGGGAGCTCTCACGCAGCCGCACCTGCGGCAGAATAGGGGGCGCTCGGAACATGGGACATTGCTGCACTGCAGGGGCGGGTGGGCGTTGCAGGCGCCGTAAGCCCCATGCAGCTCTATGTCTTGGCGCGCACCCCACCAAGCACATAAGCACGCACACACTTGCGCAGCGGCAGGCCAGCACACACCCACACACCCGCACGCGCGCACGTGTGCACTGCTGCCGCCAGCCACCATGGCCGCCCACTTGAACAGACACCAATGCCAGCCCAGCAGCACCCACCTCGCGGCAGCAGAGCATATCGTATGCTGCTGCCGCCGGCCACCATGCCCGGCCAACCCGTTGTCTGAGCCATCGTCAGCCCAGCAGCGCACACCTCCCGCAGCTCACCCGGGGGCTGCACACCTTGCTGCTGCTGCTGCTGCTGCTACTTGATGCGAATAGCAGCCTGCTGCACACTTACTCAGATTTCAGCAAGGGGCGGTGGCCACGCAGAGAACACCAGATATTGGGCTGCTGCCCACTATTTCACACAACCGTGAGGGCTACAGTAAACACACCGCATGAAACGATGCTGCCAGCGGCCAACCCACCTCGCAGAGCTCCACCAGGTGGCTGTACACCTTGCTGCTGCTGCCCACCATCTCGCGCAGCTGCTTGATGGCCTCACTGCCGCTGCGCACTGTTTTCCGTGACGGCAGCAGCGAGCTGGCAGAGCCGGGCCCCAGCAGCCCCCCAGCAGCAGGCGGCACATCGCCCAGCCCTGCACAGCAGCAGCAGCAGCAGCAGCAGCAGTGATGCGGTGGCAAGTTGCATTGCACAGCTGCTGGCGATTGGAACACTCACGTGCCCTGCTGCTGGGTGTGATTGCGTGCAGGTGGACTGGTTGGTACGGATGTAAGGCAGCCGCTTGCAGCGCAGACTGCGACTGTTTTGTACAGTGCAGCGTTCAGGGCCGCTGCAATGCGAGCAATCGACCAGGCCCAGCAAATAACACACGCATTGGCACGCATCATCACGCAGCATCAGTCCCTGTCATCATCAGCAGCAGCACGCTCACCACCAGCAGGGCGGGGCAGGCTGCGCGCCGGCGAGCGCTGCTGCTGCTGCTGCTGCTGCCGCAGCTGCTCCTTGTCTGGCGGCGCCTGGCCGTCCCTGCTGACCGCGCTCAGCACCGAGCGCATGCTGAAGCCGCCGCCTGCTGCAGGGAGGCTGCTGGTGTCGCGCGGCCCCCGGCCGAGTGCGCCCGGCTTGCCGCCCGGCTTGGGCAGCAGCGCCGTGGCGCCCCTGCTCACCGCAGCGCCTCGCGCCTGCTGCTGCGCGCCCGGCTGTGCGTGCTTGTCGCACACGCGCGGCCGCACCCGCACGAACTGGCTCAGGTTGAGCGCGGCCAGGATGGTGCCCAGTTCGTACTTGTAGGCGGCGATGTACTGCACGGCGTCCTGCTGCAGCAGGTTGCGGTCGTACTCGTACACCTGCGGCATTTTGCAGCAAGCCGCAGCAGCAGCGGCAGCAGCAGAGCAGCAGGTTGCAAGCATACGCATGCAGCTGCACCACCAGGCACGGCATGGCGCCATACAGCACGCCTTCAGGATCCTGGTTGACGCCTGTAAGGGCAATTCAGGGCTCGCAAGACGGATCGCTGCAATTGCAACGTGAACCTGGCACAACCACCCACCATGCCTGGGCGTGGACTGCTCTGTGTGTGTGCGGCTGCCTTGCAGGAGCTATGCAGATCAACATCAGCGTCCTGACCTGCTGTTTGACTGCTGCCGGCAGCTCATTGAAGATCTCCCTGTCCTCAGCAAGCTGCTTCAGGTAGGGCGCGGGCACGTGGCTCATGCAGCTCATCACCTCAATTGGCACCTGCAGCAACAACAGACATGGAATGGACAGCAACAGCATCAACACTCGGGTGCTGTGCATGTGCAGGGCAGTGCTGGCAACTGTTTGACAACGTGCATGTTGTATTGTAGTGGTGCTAGTAAGCTTGCTCACTGCGATCGCACGAACACAGTTGCAGCTGTAGGGCTGGGAAGCAACCACCCAAGCGACAAGGTCAGCACTGAGGCATGCACACAATGTCAGCCACGTGCTTGAACAACAGCATGCGTCATAGCTCACTCCAGTGCAGCGGCCAAGCACCTGCTGCTGCTGCTGCTGCTGCTGCTGCCCGTGCTGCTGGCATGGCACACACCTGCTGCAATTCCCTGACGCCCATGTACTTGAAGCTGGCGTTCAGCAGCCGCTCCAGCTTCTCCTGCAATTCAATCTCCTCCCTAGATTCAGGTGCATCACCCTGCTGCTGTTCAACACCACGCTGCTGCTGAGTGGAGGCATGTATACTGCCAACCCAATCCAGCAGTAGTTTACGAGCACGGTTCAACAGGTAAACGTGTGCTTCTCGTCTGCTGATGCCTAAATAGTCCAAGATATGCAGCAGAGGCTGGCACAATGATTGCTGCAAGCCATAGTTGGCATGCAGGTCCTGCACAGCGTGATTGGGACCCTTGATTCGCAGCAGATTGGCGACAAACTCTGATCCCTCGGCGCCTATCAACGCAGTTCCCTGTGGCGTGCCTACGCCTAGCTGAGCGAGAATCGGGGCCGCTGCTGCTCGCAACCCGCCGGGGTCCGTGTTCTGCATCGTCCACTTCCCACAGTAGGGGCGCAAAAAACAGTGAGCATCACTCTCTTGATCTCAAGCATCTGGTAAGGAAGCGCAGGAAATGAGGGCAAACAATCAGCCATTGGCTGCAACACAGGGTGCATGTTACACAGGTTTCGACCCCTGCTACAAGAACCCCGGGATCCAGTGGAGCATTCCGATAATTAGGCGCACCCGCTGAATTTTATTTCCTGTTTTGCAAGGAGACAGCCTACCACCCACAACCATACTTATGATACCCAGTGCAGCAGCCTGAGGCTCCTAGGGTTGCCCTGAAGTTTAAGCCTGCTCAGTGCCTGCTAGGCAGTACAGCGCACAGCCGACCTTCTGCAAATTTCATTTGGTTACGGTGGCATTCCAGACTCGGCTGCTGCCTATGACTGCTGATAAAGCCTCAGCAGTCGCACAATGAACAGCAACAGCAACCGATTTTCGGAGAGAGCAATCAAGTACTACTTGATAGTTTAGTCAGCAGGACACCCAGTATGCCCAATCTGTCAGAAATCCAACACATTCTTGATGTACTGGCTGATATAATCAGACATCAGCTTGTGCATGGCATGTACGCGCAACAAACCAAACGCTTCGCTGGGGGGTTGTGCCCACTAATCCTGGCCACCAACCCACGGTGTGCATAAGCACAAAAAACACTGCAGCGAGTGCAAGGCAGATGATGGTGGTCACTTGTGCTGGCCCACCATTGCATGATGAACTGCTTTGACGTCCATGCATCACTAACACAGTGGCCAGCGGCAACTGCTTGTACCTGTGATTGACCGTGCCCGCAATCAGCGCAGCTCCCAGCCGTTGCCAGCTGGTAAGGCTCACATATGCTGTGCCTGAGTGGAGAGGCAGCGCTTGACTCGGGCACAACACATCCACCATGCCCAGGCCTCACTTTGGGCACCCTGCTGGCAGGAAAGCTGCTTATCCAGCCACCCGACACATGTTGCCAACATGCCAGCAGAGCAGCCCAGCATGGAGGAAGTGGGCCAGCAGCCTGCTGAGCAGCAACTTGCCATGCAGTGTCAGGGCCTTCTGTCCTCAGCCAAGCCTATGCTGTGTGCTGACTTCAAGCAGGTGACAGCACAGCCAGCTGCCGTGTCCTCCTCCTGGCAAGGTGCCCACGTGGACAGCAAGCACGCCAGCCTTGCGCACACTTGTGTGTGCCATTAGCGCAGGCAGCCTTTGCCTACCGGCTGCCCAGCTTTGCCTGCGCGCGTGCAATGTAGCGCAGCAGCGTGCCATCACCGTCTGATGACAGCTGCAGCTTCAGCAGCACCTCGCGCAGCCCTAGCTTCAGCAGCTGGTCCCTGCAGACAAGAAGCAGCACAGGCATGACAGGCGAAATGTGAAAGGGCCAGGTGCTTGCGTGCAGAGCAGAGCAAACCCCACGACCGCAACCCACCCGCATACACAGCCGGGATGGGGTGTCAGCAGGCGCGCAGCCAGGCACACACCAGCGACAGGCAGCCGCAGCAGTGTGTACCACTACTTGCAACAGCCAGCAGGCATAAGAAGCTCTGCTCTGCTTACATCCAGCAGGCACTGACACTACAATGACTTGCTGCTCTGTGAAACTAGGAGGAGTTGATCAAACAGTAAGAATTTGTAACTTCACTTGGCCATGTGCATGCAGCCCAAAACCAGGCAGCTCGCGTTCGGAGTTCCACCAAGTGCTGGTGCATGCTGGCATGGAGACTAGGACTTGATCAAACAATTGTTGTATAGGCCCTGCGCATGCAGCCGAGACCAGGCAGCTCTGCGTCCGGACTTCCGCCATATGCTGTGCATGCTGGCATACAGACGCACCACCTGGTTTCACCACAGCAGGTCTGTGCCCACCTGCACTCCTTGTGCGCACACATGTTGCCGATGGAGAACAGCGCGATCTTCACCGGGGAGGCGCCCTCAGCCGCCCGACCCAGGCCGCCTGCCGTCTGCAGTGCTGTCAGGGCCCAGCGCGGGGTCCCAAGCAGCGCCTGCAACGCACCCGCCTGCAGCAGCAGCAGCAGCAGCACGTCAGCAAGAACAAGCGCTTGCCCTGTGTCGTGCGCAGCGCCAGCACCCAACAGCACCCTAGATCTAGGAAACCAGACAGCTGTAGCTGCTCTGCATCTAGGCGTGGCATGCACTGGTCCCAACACAAGACACAAGCTGACTGCGTGGGTGTAGGTGCAGCACAGCCCAGGGTGTTCCCAGCGTGGCTGCCTGCTCCGGCGCGCCAAATGTGCAGTGCACCTGCTGTTTCGACACACTACATCTAATGACCACCAGCGACCACTGGCGGCGAGTCTGCCCGTGCACGCTCGCCAGCCGGCGCCACACCCACCTGGATGATCTCCCCGCAGAGCTGGCCGCCGTTGCGCACCAGGTTGCCGAGCGCGCCGGCGGCGTTGGCTCGCGTCTTCTCCTCGACGGCGCCCAGCAGCAGCACCAGCGGCGCCACCGCGGCCGCAGCGCCTCGTACAGGCTGTTGTTGTGGAAGGCCGCGTTGCCGATGGCGAAGCATGCAAACTTCCTGCAGACACCACGAGCAGACACAGAGCGCTTGCTCAGCCACCACACACACACAGAGAGGTGCCGCGTGGTGGGAGATGTGGCTGTGCAGGGGGGGAGTCAAA